>JANZLC010000202.1:26143033-26154380 GCA_026413385.1 Erythroxylum gracilipes | reverse complement strand
GTCCTATGCACTCTCAATCTAGCCCATCCTATGCCAATTTACCATTTTACCCTTCCCATTGAGGGTGGGATGTTACAGGACATCCTTAATCACTAAGCCTCTCCCATCTTAAATTTAATTCGGTTAGACCCTATCTAAAACTAGAAGCAAATTGTGGTAAAAGGGGCATGATACAAGTGACATTAAAAAAATGATATAGATGGGCCCTCCTCCATTCAAAGGCAAGTAGGAAAGGTCAAAATGTTAGGAGGAAACGAGGGTGTGATCCAAGGTAGAGTTGGTGGTTTCAGATTTCTCCCCTGTTATTTTTTTCGTTCAGTGTGCTCTAATGGTCCACTTCTAGCATTTGATGACAATACCTTACTTTTCTTGTTCTAATTTTAGTTTTACCAAGTTACAACAAATTATTGCCTACTTTTTTTTTTTTTTTGATAATATGCCCTTTCATTTGTAATCAGATTATTAAAATCACCTTTAGAAATCCGATATTCAAATTTGAGATGCAAGAAGCATTTAAAATGTTAATTTCATCTTCCGTTTTTATGCTTTTGTTGATGTATTAGCAAGTGGATAAAATTCATTACCCTGTTTCTGCAAATGTCAATATACAATGCTAAGAAAATTTCAAGAAGTTGTATGATTATTTTTTAATAAAAAATACTCAGAACAATGGTGTCAGCATTTAACCAATCATGAGCTTGATACCCAGATTTTTTTTATACTGTTACTCTCTCCCTTTTTCATCTCCAAATGGTCGAATTTTTAGATGTATAGTGCTAAATTAGGAAAGTTCGGAGAAAGTTGTAAAATGTATAACTTATGGAGTTTATGATGCAATAACTATCTTTTCTTCCTTTGAAGCTTGTTAAAAAAAATTATGAAACAAAAAGTATATTTGTCTAGGATTGTTTGGTAAATTGATCAATTTGTTTTAGGAATGAATAAAAGTATAGACACATGATGATGCAAAGAAAAAGCTCATTTTATCAAATCTTGGAAATATGTCATAATTCGAAGTAGCTCACACAAAAGTCAAATGTAAATAGAACAGTGGCAAATGATTAATCATGTTAGAGGAGAAAGCAATTCTAATTCTGATGAGGTAGGTTTCAAAAACGTCAAATCCACGCCTAACTTGTCCTGCAAATCAAGTAAAATATAAATTTAAACAATTGTGTGCAATGGCGTCAAGTGAGAGCGACAGTAAACCAAATCCAAGATCTTTCCATTTTCCATCGTAGAAAGATACGATTTATGATGAAAGGCTGCTTAATTAAGAACAAATGGGGAAACTTTTCATGGAGGGCTGTTGTAATGTCAAAAGCTATAAACTTGTTAGTCTCTAGAAGCTAAGACTCTCGACTCCATTAAACTTTCAGGGGGTAGGAAGTAGGAACAGAAAAACATTGACAAGCAATTGAAAAAAAGTATCATTCATTATTCGCTACCTTACAGGTGTCTTAAGTGCTTGCTGGTTCTTGTAAGCTTGCTCATAAATGGATGGTCAAAGTTTAAGGCTGAACTATTGAAATTTCGGTGAGACTGGAATTACTTAAAGCCTTCAAGTAAGCAAGGTTATGCCATTTGATTGGCTAATTCTTCCATTATTTTCATACACATTGCCACCATTAAAAATAGGCCGTCATTTTGGGTCCTGGCATATTTGTCTTTGAAGATACAACTGGCTCAACTTACTTGTATAACTAGCATCAATCAGGCAACACTGGAATCAATCATTTGTTGTATAAAGAAATAACGTTACTGCAAAACTTGGTGTCTGTTCTCAAGCTCTGGCAGATAATACAAAAACATTTGCAAGACAAAAAGGAATCTGAGGTGTTTGTCTTGTGCAGATCTGAATTTCTAAAAGCGTCGGCTTCAATCAGATTCTTGCAGGTTGCATGTGGTGATCATCAATGATCACTTGCATTTCCTCACAAACAAAATCGTCACTTGCCCATTTCTGTATGATGAATCCTTGTATGATTACAAATACTATTGGTTAAGAATTCTGAGAGAGTTCGGTCAATTTTCATATTATACAAATAAAAACCTTAATTGGTCCGCGAATCATACATATATGGACCTGTGGAAAGTTTTATCACGACAAGAGTGTCAAGATCATTGTTATGTTCACTTGAAATAGACCCACAAGCGTGCGTGCGTTTGACCATTTGGAAGCAAAGATTAGTGTTAAAGAGTTCGTGTTTCTTTTCTCTCATCTTATTGTATTGTGAGCAATCACTAACATATATATATATCTATATTGAAGTTAAGAAAACAACAAATTGTCCTAATTGTTAAAAATAGATCAATCATATACACAGCTTTAAGTGTACTTGAGGAACGTGTTATGTCTTTATTGGGGGAGGGGGTGCTTGACGATAGAACATAATCTTCTGTATAATTTTATGGTGTTTTATTCTGTACTATGAATCTTAATCATTCGTTTATGCGAAGTTCACGTTTATTTATACGAGACTCAAGCGAGACCCGTATAAATAAATAGGTGAGATTTATGGAACAGAATAAGACACCATAAAATTGGACAGAGGATCTTGTCTCATAACATACCTTTTTTTTTCTTTGGCAAAGTTAACATTTTATTTTTCTCCTCGACATAGCTAAATTCAAAAAATAAACTGAGTAATTGGCAATTTCTGGTTAATTTATAATCATGAATTAACCTTGTTTGATAATAATTCTCACTTCATATGGACACTTAAATAAGAAATAGTTTCTTTTAAGAGTGTGATTTTGGGTATTTATTAAAAAAATATATTTTGTTAACATAAATTATGATTGGAAATCACCAACTTTGGGAATGTTAACATATAAGTCGGAATTCATGGAGTTGTGTTAAACCCACAAAACCTTATTTCTTACTAATCCCATTATTAATTAGGATGATGGCTCTCCACTGCTTTCAGTTTTTCACGTGACCTCGTTTGTGTACCCACGTCCTCTCCTCGGACTCTCTTTCTCTATCGTCTCCTCTTGGACACTGGAACCGTTCCAGAGACCAGAATCGAATCTTGTTCAAATACTTTGTTTTTTTTTGGTTTTCTTGTTTTCTGTTAATTCTTTTAATAAACTCAAACAACCCTTTTGAGATGTGGAGCTAAAAACACATCTGCATACAGCTTTTTTATATTGGTTGCTGCCCAGATGTCAAGATCTTTTCTTTTGAAGTCACTCATATCTCTCTCTCTCTCTGTGTTTGTCGCTCATTAAGGACTACTGGGTTCTTGGAGCCGTCCTTTATGGTGTCTGTAGGGAAATAATTACTCTCATTTCTAGGAAGCAAAGTTGTTGTCTTCGGCTTTTGAGAAGGTCAAGTGTTTCAGTTTTCTGGGCCATTCAAGTCCGGATCTTAAATGTCCTCTTAAACTGCTTCTCTTTGTATTCAAATGCTTCGAGACAATAAAATGATGGAATGTAAAGATGCGTGACTTTTGTAGGGTTTATGACCACAATTAGTGATCCAATCTTCATAAAGTTATTTTGGTCTCCGTGTGTAGTATTGAAAAGCAGAAACCAAGACGAACACTATTACTAACTATTAACGCTCCGTTCCGTTCTACGCAGAAGTGTGCGTTTTCGTTGTGAACTATACTTGGAGGCTGTTGACCACTCGTCCAGGGGATGAAGCTGGTCTTTACACAAAGTCTCGTCGTACGTGCTTCGTTTGTGGCCTTTAATCTTCATTACCACCCCAAAAAGTACTCGTTTGAGGTTTAGGTAGTGCAAGTCTTAACCTTTTCTAGTATCAATATTTGTTGAGCCATAGTTTTAGGCAATAACTAAGAGTCTTAGCGTGGGGAAGTGATCTGTGTAGATACCGAAAATTCTATCACCAAAAATTTTTTGGTGTTAGGAAATGAAGAAAACTTGTTAGAGAAAGAATCCTTATTTCTTTTTTCTCTGAATCTGATCAAATTGAGCTAGAGGGTGTCATCTTCTCGAGCTTGCATAAAACTTATGGGTTCTGGAAACCAAGAAGGACTGCCAGACAACCTCAAGAAACAGCTTGCTCTTGCTGTCGGGAGCATACAGTGGAGCTATGCTATCTTCTGGTCTATTTCTTCTAAACAACCAGGGTAAGTAGCCTCTCAATCACGGTTGCTGTTGCTGATGCAAATATTTCATCTTATTTTGAAATTGACTTTAGTACCTGGACCAAGCGTTTTTCGAATAGCCTTGGATTGAAGCCTGTATTCTGCTTTCTCTGTGATTTTTTAGCGAGTGGCAGAAAGGGTTTCTGGGACAGCTGCGGTGTTGTTTTTGAATTCAGCCACCTGCTGTACTTTTTTAGGAAGAGAGTAATTGATCTGCCACACTTGGTGGAAGTGGTTTTATGGAGAAATTTTGACGTTGAGATTGATTAAGACATGCAGTTTTGCATATTTAGCATCAGTAGTTGAAATAATTCTTCAAGAGATCTATTCCTCTCTGATACATTGATAGAGATGGCACATAGTGTCTTTGTGTTGCTTTTGAACAATAGCGGCTAACAGGGTACATGTATATGCTTGCATCTACACTCTAATTCTCTGGCACTTTTCCACTGTCTAGTAGTTGCTTTTGGCGACAGTTTCATGTTCACTTGTATTGCAGGTCTATATCACTATATGCAACCACTTGACCCTTCTGTTTGGATTCTATAGGGTGTTGGAATGGGGTGATGGACACTACAATGGAGACATCAAAACGAGAAAAACAGTTCAATCAATAGAGTTGAATGCAGACCAATTAAGCTTACAGCGAAGCGAACAACTGCGAGAACTCTATGAGTCGCTTTCTACTGGTGAGGTCAGCCCACAAGCTAGGAGGCCTTCGACATCATTATCTCCTGAAGATCTCACTGATACCGAGTGGTATTACCTGGTTTGCATGTCCTTTGTATTCAATGTTGGCCAAGGGTAAAAAAAATTCCTTCATCATTTCCTTCTCCTTTAAGTTATTTATATGATTATCAAATTTTTATTAATACTTGCTCTTAATTACGGATAGATTGCCAGGGAGAACGCTAGCAAACAGTCAACCTATTTGGCTACGCAATGCTCATTATGCAGACAGCAAGATATTTAGTCGCTCTCTGCTAGCTAAGGTAACTTGCTCTCTCCGATTTAGATGTTTCATTACATTATGACAAAAGAGATGCATATGATTATGTTTCTCAACGTGGGGAAAGAAGCTGAAATCCATTGTTTGTTTGTTTCTCGATCAATCACTGGACTTCTGCAACTCATCATCCTCAGAGTGCATCTATTCAGGTAAACTCTCCTACCAACTTACTCTGAACTCCATCTCACAGGCATTTATAAGGACTCCCTTGTGCTTAATGGAAAATAGTGGTTGTTTGAAAGTAGTAGAATGAACTACTTTACTGATGGTAGCATTTCTTGTTTGAATCATCAGACTGTAGTATGCTTTCCATTTGCGAAAGGTGTGGTTGAGCTGGGTGTGACTGAGCTGGTAATTCTTGCATCAGATTACTACTTGGAGTATGTTCTATTGTGGATCAGTTTAAGACATGTAGCTTTTTGCTCATTTGTTTCTAAAGGTTGCAGAGGACCCGAGTCTCATTCAGCATGTAAAAACCTCATTTTTGGATATTACATGGTCCATACCTGCCAAGGAGTCCAGTTCAAGAAGTGACGACAAAGAACTTGTTCGTAATGCTTTTGATCGGGAGATCCAGAACACAAAAATCAACATAGTTGAAGATTGCCAAATAATGGACATAACTTCTCCCAGTAACAGCCCAAATAATCTTGAAGCCGATGCTTCATTTATGATTGATGGAATAAATGGAGCAGCTTCTCAAGTGCAAAGTTGGCAGTTCTCTGATGATGACTTGAGCAACTATGTTCATTCAGTGAATTCCAGTGATTGCATATCTCAGTCCATTCATGATCCCATAAAGGTTATTGCAGTTCCTAACAATGAGAAGGCAAATAACTGTGTGCAAGAAGTTCAATGCTACAATCACAAAAGATTGACAACATCGGATCTTCAGAGTGATGATCTGCACTATCAAAGCATATTATCATCCCTGTTGAGGACCTCCCATCCATTAATTCTGGGAGTGCATTTTCAAAATCGTTGCAAGGAATCTAGCTTTGTTGGTTGGAAAAGAATAGGATCTTCAGACTCACTGAAACATATACTTGAAACTCCACAAAGACTGTTGAAGAAGATTCTTTTTGAAGTTCCTTTCATGCATGTTGGTGGCCTGAAGTTTCCAGATGAGGAGAGCATTAAGATCCGGGTATCAAGACCAGAGGCTGACGTAATTGGAGTAGGCCGCATGTTATTGGAAAGGAATCGAAGAGAAAAATTAAATAAAAAGTTTATGGTTCTCAAATCAATTGTTCCTTCAGTCAGCAAGGTAGAAAGTTCTGCGTTTCTATCTGTTATGTTGTAACAAACTGGAAAACCATATACTAGATTAGTCTTGTTTGTGCAGGTTGATAAAGTATCTATACTAGATGACACTATAGTGTACATTCAAGAGCTGGAGAAAAAGGTTGAAGAGTTGGAATCATGCCGGGAACTTAGAGAATTGGATGCAAGGACAAAGAGGAAACCCCAAGATACTGCTGAGAGGACCTCTGACAACTATGGGAGTAATACAATCAATAATAGCAAGAAACCATTTGTGTACAAGAGGAAGGCTTGCCACATTGATGAAACAGATGATACATCGAAAGATGGCTTAACAGATAACATAAATGTCTTTATAAGAGAAAAGGAAGTACTAATTGAAATCAAATGTCCTTGGAGAGAGGGCATATTGCTCGAGGTCATGGATGCAGTAAGTCATCTCCATTTGGATTCTTATTCGGTTCAGTCATCAACCACTGATGGAATCCTTTACTTGACCATTAGATCCAAGGTAAGACCCCAGAATTCTATGAGTGTCGAAAAGGACTTTTCAAATTAGTTGCCTTACGAGAACATATCTTATGTATTATTCAATAAATGCAGTTAACATAAAAATGAATGTTTCCAATGTGGAAGCATAACCTAGTGACAGCAGGCCGTGTATCCTTATTGATGTTATTAAACGTATTGCAGCACAATGGATTATCTGCTGCGTCGACTGGGATGGTTAAGCAAGCACTTCAAAGACTCATGTGGAAATGCTGAGGATCCGATTTGTATACGCAGCATCACTGATGATTTTAAGGTTTGGACATCACTGCCTGAGTTGTGAGTTATGCATCGTAGATGCTTCTTTAGATCATAGCTATTGAACACAGTTTAACATCCACCCAGGGTAAGAAAAATAAGTTGTTCTATATTGTAAAATTTGTTCAATGATACATGACAGATGAGCCTTTTCTTGAGAGCTTGTTGAATGCTTATTCAATTCAAACAACTCAAGGCAGGATCCTGATTTCAGCCACTAAATACAACATTGAAGTGAAAATTAAGTTCTTCAATTTAGGAATATTAGTAAAGATCACACCCGGGTTAGCAACATCAGCTTCACTCCTCACTCTGTTTGCGTCAATCTAAGAGCAAACACTGCCACCTTTAAATTATGACAGCAAAACTGTGAGCTGCAAATAGAAATTCAGGCTCTAAAGCGTGAGAAAGGAAAAGGGTAGGAAGCAGAAAGTAAGCACCATCCACCAGCTAAGGACAAATTGATGTCGGCTGCACGTAGAACTTTGAAGGACGTAAAATGTCTCACGGAAAAGCCATTATCAATGTCTTAAAACTTCTAAGTATTTGTTTGTTTAGATTATGACACCGCCATTCCTTCTCTCTTAACGAGTGACAGTAATAACCTACATTATGTACAGTACGTAAACTATTTAACTTATCTAGACCTACAGAAGCATCGAATCCTTTTGTTTTTCCATTTCGACAAATAACAAATGGCATTCACACAATACTGCGACTTGTTTAATTTTCAGAGCAGATGAAACACTGTATGTCTAACAATGAAAAAACTTTGAACGCCGACAAAATGCATATAAAGTCTTACCGAAGCACTAATTATGGTGGATAGCTGTTATGTAGTTATATTGACCATCCTTTTGTTTCGCTCCATTGAACCAATGTAAAGAAACAAATAAGAAATTTACAGCGTTATACATTTTCTTGAGAAATGGATACTTTCAAGGCCCCATCGTTCTCTTGCTCTTGCTAGACCATGATCAACTGCCCACCAAATCTTGCCCGATTCACCATCGATTGAAGGCAACTTTAATCCTTGCCAGCTAACAAAAAGGTGCACAAGGACTAATCAAAAGCCCCTTGAAAGTATGGGAAAAGAAGATAAAAGGAGGTGCAATGAAGGGACTTGTCTACCGTGTAAAATGGCTTTAGTAATCAACCTCAATTTGTCCTTAGGGAGTGGTGCGTCTGCCTGTTTCATTTTACATGTAATTTTAAAACAACAGTCAAGTTCATGGCTTTAATGTTCTGTGTCTTCCCTTATCAACTCTTTCTACAGCTTTCAAGAACTACTTGTTTGCTTCTAATATTTAATTATGATATTCAATGAATCTCCCCAAGAAGACGACTTTTTAGTCGATCCCCTCACTAGTTTCTTGAAATTCTCTTCTAATCTATTACAGGTCTTACGAGTTAGCTGAGTGGCATTTCAATCTCTCTACACACCATTGAATATTGAAATGCTGCCAATTTTCTTGTTTGTTAGTAGGTAACATATTGATTACACAATCTAAATGGCCCGGGACTATCTTGGAAGTGTGTTAATTATTAAAGATATCGACCAAATATGGGACCTGCATTATTTCTTGCATGACGATAGCTGGAAAAATATAAACCTTTTTCTAATCAGGATTGAAAATTTTAAAGTGGTAATCAAGTGGAAGGAATCCATCATTTCCAATCATTCGTTGTCAATACTTATTGAATAGAAACAAGAAAACAACATTACGAAAAGAAGAAAACAGTCGAAGAGTACAATAGAATCTCATCATGGAGATATGCAGTTCGAAGAACATCATAAACTCGATTCAAAGCACTAGTTGCAGATTATTCCAAGAGTACAATCGTACAGCAAACCCAAAAGAAAATCATCTTTTTTCCTTTTTACATTATTTTTTTCCTTTCTTATCATGATTTCTTATATTTTCCTACAATCTCTGCTCCACTTCTATGAGTTTCAAGGAGAACAGCCATGTTCAAGTTCCTTTGCTTTTTCCATCTGATTCCATTAAAATGAATAGATAAAGAAACGAACCACCGTAATCATGTATAAACAATCTAGTAGACAATGCTAAATATGAAGTTACAAGCCCTGTATAGCCAATTTTATCAAACTGACCCTCCTCTCTGCTTTCTCTATCCTCAGAACACGAAAAGAATGCAAGTGACTGCCATTAACGCATTATTTTAAGGGCCCACATTAGTGGCCATCACTTGCCACCTCACATATTTTAATAGTATAAAATTTATGAGGACACTTATTGACTGTCTATTGCGCAAGCCAACAATATAGCTGTATAAGACAATTATTGAGCGTTGGACCTCAAATCAAGATCTATTGGGTTCGTCGATAAGTTAATATTGAGGCTCATAATTTTACAAGGGTCTTATATTTATACGCTAGTTGTTGCAGTTGAGATTTTTCTCTATCTCTCTGATTGATATTGACTTTGTTTCAAAAAAGAGAATAGAGGTAAATTTCAAAGTTATAAAAACTAAACCCAAAATTGAATCGATTAGAGAAAATGTTTAAAATTTAAAGCTTTAATGGTATTAATTTATTATAAAATCTGTATATAATAGGTGATAAATAAAAATTATAAAAATAAATAAAAATATAGTATAAAATATTTTATTGAAATAAAAATATATTAATAATACCTATTAATAAATAATAAACTAATAATAAATAAAATAATTTATATTAATCTTGAATCTATAATAATTTAGAATAAGATTGAATCTAACATAAAATTTCAAATAAAAATAAAAATAAAAATAAAATATTATTTATTTAAAGACTCATAAAAATTGAAGTATATTTGAAGAAAGTCAATAGAAAAGACTTCAACTTTATTTTAATCAATAGAAAAGAGTTCAACTTTATTGTAACTTTTTTTCAATATCCTTTAAAGATATTTCTTTATAGTTTAAATATTATTTTTAACACATTTTTAAATTATCTTAAACAAAACTATTTATATATAGTAATTAATAATTCAATTTATTAAATAAGTTCATGATAAAAATAATTATTAGTTTTTAAAAATAATAATTTAAAAATTTTCAATTAAAATACAGAGATATAAATAAAGAACCTAAATTTTGACAAATATAATTTATTAATGAGATTAAATAAATTTAGTACTTGTTGAAGATAAAAATATTAATTAATTTTTTAATAATAATAATTCAAAAAATTTTAAATTAAAATATAAAATATAAATAAAGAATGTAAAATTTAAAAATATAATTTATCAATTATAATGTGTAAGAATTGAAACGAAAAAACTATTGAAATTGAAAAGATTTATGATTTTCCAAGAGTAAATTATATTAAAAAACTACCTAAAGGGGGAGAACTTCGTGGTGCGTCCACGTGCTCAAAACAATGGTGGGTCTTACATGGTTTGTTAAAAAGACATAGGGTTTGTAGTGGGTGCCGCTATTAGCACTCCTTTGATTTATAATAGCATTCCCATTGTTTTAAATGCAAACAGACAAAATTGCCCCTAACGTAATTCTGGGATGATATGGTACTTATTAATTGTCTATCTTACCCTTTATAAGATATGGAGTCCTTCTTTATTAGTAGTTCAAAAAGCTCCTGCCAGACTCATTCGAAAAACAGCTTCAGTCACTTTCAAACCTTTTCTTTTTTGATAGCTGCCCAGTACAACAAAACTCTTTTCTTTTGTTATATTCAATGGAAGAACCATTTGATATATAAGAAAATTCAAGGACAAATGAGATATATGGCTTAGGTCCAAGTCAAGAAAGGAACATTGAATATGGAGCTTCTCCGAAATACAATTTAATGGACGTCATTCTTGATGGTAAGAAAGAACCCATCTAATTTAAATAGATATGCTTATTTCTTTTGTAAAGTTATAAATACATGGGCATGTGTTTATTTATTTTCCATCAATAATTTATGGTACTATCTTGAGTCACTAGAATTCATGTCATTTTATAGTTCGATAATTTCAATTGCATTTTAATTGTTAAATTAATTGATAATAATGAATTGTTAGATCTTCCAACAAAAGTATATGCAAATCGGGAAGAGTTGCTTAATAATGTTCGAAGTATAGCTTTTTCGCAAGGTTATGTGGCAACAATTAGAAAATCCAAGAAGGATAAATATGTTATT
>JANZLC010000202.1:26078326-26094879 GCA_026413385.1 Erythroxylum gracilipes | reverse complement strand
ACTCTTTTGTTTTATTAATAATAAATATTTTCATTACAAAACTGTAACTGAAGAAGATAAAGTTACATGTAAATACATTTTCTTTCCAGGGAACTATATTTACATAACTCCAACACTACCATATGGGATTACTCCTTTATGTTCAACTTGTTACCACTCTAAAAACACACCAACAAAATCCTCCACGGCTTGCCCACATTCTCTCCAAGTTTGCTCACTTGTTCACACCACGTTGTATAATACCACCTAAAAGAAAGCAAGACCACCATATTCCCTTGATTCTTGGAACTGGTCTAATAAATGTTCGCCCTTATCTGTATCTATACTACTAAAAGACTAAAATTGAGAAAATGGTAGCTGAACTCTTAGAATTTGGATTAATCCGTCCAAGTAATAGCCCTATTTCCTCACCAGTTTTACTAGTGAAGAAGGTAGACGAGACATGGTTTGTTTTATGGATTACAAGGACCTTAACAACATCATTGTGAAGGATAAATATCCTATTCCCGCTATTAATAAGTTACTTGACGAGCTTCATAGGGCAAGGTATTTTTCCAAACTTGACTTACAAGCGGGTTATCACCAAATTTGATTGAAAGAAGATGGCATATCTAAAACTGCCTTCCATATATATGATGGGCATTATGAATTTATTGTCATGCCATTTGGATTAACAAATGCACCTACCACTTTTGAAAGTCTTATGAACGACCTCTTAGGCCCATATCTTCGTAAATTTATTTTAATATTTGTTTTGATGATATATTGATATATTCAAAGACTTGGGAGGATCATTTGAGTCACTTACAGGTTGTGTTGGAAATTTTATTAACCTATAAATTCTTTGTCCATGAATATAATACAAGTTTGGGACCATCCAGATTGACTACTTTGGACATATGAGATCAACAAAAGGGGTGGCAATATACCCGTAAAAAATAGAAGCAATTTTGGAGTGGCCAATTTCGACTATAGTTAAAGGGTTAGGGGATTTCTTGGACTCACTGGCTATTATAGAAATTTCATCCAAGGGTTTGCAAGCATTGCCGCTCGACTCAACCAACTCTTGATAAGGACGAGTTCCATTGGAATAAAAAGGTTGAATTGGCTTTTAATCATCTAAATAGGGCCCTGACTTTACCTCCTATTTTACGGTTGCCAGGTTCTAAAAAAAATTGCCATTGAATGTGATGCTAGTAGCACTTGCAGCAATTTTATCACAGGAAGATAGGCACATTACATATTACAGTGAAGTTTTGAAGGGCTCAACACTTACCATGTCTACATATGAAAAAGAGATGCTTACAATTATTAAATCTATCCGAAAGTGGAGACCTTACTTGCTTGGAAAACTATTCACTATAAAGACTGTCCACAAGAGCCTGAAAAACTTTCTTGAACAAAGAATTACAACTCCAGCTCAGACTAGGTGGTTGTCAAAGATTATGGGCTGTGATTATGAAATTAAATACAAGAAGGGGCCTGAAAATCAAGGAGCGGATTCTTTATCAAGAGTGGCACAATTAAATTTTTGGCAATTTTCAGTACCCCGTACAGATTGGTGGCCAATTCTATAAAAAGAGGTTTAGAAGGATTCACATTATGAAACTGTGGCTGAAAAGAGTTCCACTCATCCTCAATTGTGTTTCCTCAATAAAGATGGAATCTGGTTCAAAGGTGATAAGATTTATTTAAGTCCCACTTCCTCGTTAATTCCTTTAATTTTATCTTATTGCCACTCAACTCCTATTAGTTATCACTTTGGTTATCATAAAACTATTGATCATATAAAACAAAGTTTTGTGTTGTCTGGAATGTTAAAATTTGTTAAAAAGTTTTTGCATGAATTTGAGGTTTGTCAACACTATAAGACCGACTCCATGAGTCCAACAGGTTTACTTCAACCTCTGCAAATGCAAATCGCATATGGTCAAATGTTTTTATGGATTGTATAGATGGTTTGCCTCTTTTTAGTAGACACTCAGTAATTATGGTGGTTATTGATTGCTTGACGAAATATGCACATTTCGTTGCACTGAAACATCCTTATATGACTACTTCAGTTGCTACAGCTTTTGTTCACCATATTGTACAACTCCATATCATTCCAACCTCAATCGTTAGTGATCGTGACAAGGTCTTCATAAGTTCCTTTTGGCAAACATTGTTTCTGTTGCAAGGGGACCAAACTTTGTATGAGTTCAAGCTACCATCTGCAATTAGGCGGTCAAACTGAGGTAGTTAATCACACCTTGGAACAATTTTTTAGATGCTCTTTAGGTGAGCAGCCTAAACGTTGGCTAGAGTGGCTACTTTGGGCTAAATTCAGCTACAACATGTCAATTCACTCATTAATAAAAATTTCACCCTTTGAAGCTGTGTATGGAATACCTCCTCCAAGTTTGTTGTCCTACGTCCATGGTATTGCATAGGTTTAGGGAGTAGATGAGCTCCTCAGAAATCATGAAATCATATTAAAAGATTTACGTCATAAGTTGATCCAAGCTCGTAATCGAATGAAATGTCAGGCAGATAAGCATCGTCGAGAAGTGAGTTATCAGGTTGGAGAATTTGTGTACCTAAGGTTCCAACCATATAGGCAGGTTTCCATGGCCTCTCATGGTTCTCAGAAGTTGGCTGCTCGTTTCTTTGGTCCATATCAAATTGTGAACAAAATTGGTCCAGTAGCTTACAAATTGCCTCTACCACCTAGTTCACAAATCCATGATGTATTTCATGTAAGCCTTTTACGAAAATATTTTAGACCAATCCCTCCCACTCTAATTCGATTGGAACCAATTTCAATGGAACCTGAGTCTCACAAACAACCAGAGGCTATACTTGACCGAAGAGTGGTGCAAAAAGGGACTTATTAACCAAGAACTGAAATCCTAGTCAAATGAAAGGATACGCTAGTCAAGGATGCAATATGGGAGAATCAATGGTGGTTTTCCAAAACCTATCCAAACTTCATCCTTGAGGACAAGGGTTTTGAAAGGGCAGGGAATGATATGAGTTTTCCTACTAGGCAGCTAATGGTTGTGTGATATGTGTGAGTTGCATGAGGAGGTTGGCTTGGATGTTGTCATGGATTGGTGTCTAATCTAGAACTTAGTCAAATTGTATTGTTTCCATTATGTTGAAAACAGAGTGGGGTTGTTACGTGGCTCCTATTTAGTTGTTGCATTATTTGTTAGATGCTGTCATGTACTATTTTCGTGTTAAGTTGAATTTTAGGATCTCATTTAAACAAAGGATTAGTTAATAAAAAAGGGGAAGAACTTTGGTATTAAACTCCCAATCTTCTCTTCTTCTCTTTTCTCCTCTTCTAAATTTTCTAAATTCTCACACCGGACTATTTGTGACAAAGAGGGGAGAGTGAGTGAGACTGTGAGAGATGCAGATAAGAGGGAGGAGAAGACTGGCGGGAGGGAGTATTGAGTGATTAGGGATTTAAGGTTAAAATTTTTAGAATTTTCAATTTAGTCCTTAGAGCATATAATTTTTTAATTAGATTTGATTATTTTTTAGTATAGTACTGTCTGGTGTCGTAAACCAATACGAAAGAAGTACCTGGTCTATATGGTACAATGCTCTTATCATTGATCTACAGGTGCTTAAATTGGAAAGTGGAGCAGGAAAATCCTTACAACAAAGTTTTTGTTGTCTTTATATTAGGTTTTGTATAAAGCGTAACTTCGGGAAACACTTCTGTCTGATCATGTCAGAAAGAGAGAGAGAAGAGCAATGCTTATTAATTAGTTAGGTTTGATTAGTAATTAGCTTGTAACTCAACCTAAGCAAACAAAGATTTGGATCAAAGGTGAAATTAATCTAATGAATATGATCTAGTATCTATTTTGAATTTAGTATTAATATTAGTTAATATTAAATATCATTTTAAATAACTTTTTAAAATTATAAAATAATTTCTTAATTTTATAAATTTATAAATCGACCCTTTAATATATTGTATTGTATAGTTTTTAATTTTACTTCAACTCTTATATCAATTATTTTTAATATAATCATGTGAATTTATTTCAACATATTATTTACACTTTCTCATGCTTTATTTCCATCAGTTTAAGTTTAATTTAATTTTATTTTTTATTAAATTTTAATTACAAATATTTTCATAAAATATAGTGACTAATTTCTTTAATTAGAGTTTTCACTTTTATTTATTTAAATTTGGCATCAGATAGATATATTCAGAACAATTATTTAAATTTTTAAAATTAAATTAAATTAAATGAAAAATAAAAAGAGCAATTAGGTAATTTATAAAATTTGAGATATTTTCTTGAATATTTACTTGGAGGCAAATAAGGAGAATTCTAAAACAAATTTACTTAACAAAGTAATTAATTAGACAAGGAGAGAAATGATAAAATATCCTCTAAACATATAAATATTTAACAAAATTTTGACTTAATAATTAAAACATATTTAAAATAAATATCAATTTATAAATAAAATTTGACTTTTAAGCTCATTATTTAAATAAAACAAAATAATTTTATTAATAAATGATTAAAAATATCATATAAAAGATTTAAAAAATTTAATTAATCCAAAATAATGTCTTTTATCTAATATATAATTATAATCAGTAATAAAAATATGACTACATTCATTATATTTTATTTTTATTTAAAAGTTAAAAATTAAAAATAGAAAATAAGAACTAAAAATATCAGAAAAAAAAAAACAGAAGTTGAGTCCTAAACTTTAGACCAGGCGATTATCAAAAATGAGAGAGAAGTTTCGTGGCTAGACTTGGAGCAAAAAGCAGCGAGGAACTGCGGTGTGTGAAGGAATGAGGCACAAAGAATACCCTTCTCGTTATCAAGCTCCCACCCTCCCACCAATTGCATATTTAGAAGTTACAAGTCACCTGCATATGAACACCCAGCAATGCACACCATTCCATTAGAGATTTTTCTTGTAATGATTACAAATACTTTTGCTCGCAACAAATAGCAAATATATATTCCAATGTAGACATCATCTGTTGTCTTGCAATAAGTGAACGTATAAATTAACTCTTACAAAACCATTAAATCTCTTTAATTCCGCCATATCTTCGTAGTCCTGGAGAAGGCATAGGAGTATCATTCCCACTCAATGGTTGATGGAGGCTTTGATGTAATGTCTTGGACTACCCGATTTACACCTCTCACACTATTGCAAATTTTCCGAGCCACATCATCAAGGAACTTGTGTTCAAAATAGTACCTAGAGTTTGAAATTTTGAAAAGACTTAGAAGATCGAGTTATAGTTGCATTAAGATCGAGTTATAATTGCATTGACATAGGATTAGAGACAGCTCAACTAATTTTCTGAAGGAAAAAAAGAGAAAGCAACACTATACACTGGAAGCAATGACCAAGGAAAATAACATTTGTAAGAAACACGTCTATAGATACCGAAGAAACTTGTCTTACATTATCACTCTCCTACTTACAGAGACATGTAAGCTTCAAATCAATTCCCATGTCACCGTCGATGATATATATTGTTATTCTGTTATATGTCAATGACTATATACACTATTAACATTGAAAATAAAAGAAGGGGCAGTAGGCTCCCTAGTCTGCCCATAGATTCTTACTTATTAGCCAAGCCTAGACGTATATCCAGCATGCAGAAGTTACAAAATATAAGCAATCGACTTGTGATTGCATCCTCTTGATGCAACTCAAAATCATGTTGAGCTACAAAAGTGAGTTTCGTGTGCAAAAAAACAAAAGAAGTTAAATGTTGAATATATTATTAACAATATGGATGTGCTCATCTATTTTCTTAATCTCCAATACCATGATTACCATTTTGTGCATCATGTTTTGATTTTAAAATGAAGTGCAGATGGATAACTGGATGCAAAAGGGCACATAAAAGTCCAGCCTTACCAATCTGCTGTCATCCCATCTTGACTTGTAACAGCTCTAAGAGCAACAACATGTGAATGTGTTCTTTGATCACCTTGAACTCCAACTGATCTTACAGGCAGAAATACAGCAAAGGCTTGCCAAATCATATCATACAGCCCAGCATCTTTAATAGATTGAATGAAAATTTCATCAACCTGAAAGGAAACTATAAGAATAAGTTGCATGAAATTAAAAGATAACTTACAGAAAGCCTGAGTTTGGATACATTACGCCTTTGCGTAGAATTAAACAAACTACATACTTGGCGAAGGATATCCAATGCATTGCCTTGAGTAACATCACCCAAGACCCTTACTGCAAGGCCAGGCCCAGGGAATGGATGGCGCTTCAAGAATGCCTCCGGAACACTCAAAATCCTTCCCAGTTGTCGAACCTTTGGAAATAGAAAGTACAGAAATGATAAATAATACAAATGCACGTCCATCCATGTGCTGGAAGGGTGTTGGGTGGAGAAAATGTTGAATAAAATACCTCATCCTTAAACAGAAATTTAAGTGGTTCAATGAGCTTCAATTTCATATCCTTTGGCAGCCCACCAACATTGTGATGGCTTTTAATGGTGTGAGAGTGGGTTCTTCCGGAGCCAGGAGGTGGGCAAGATTCAATCACATCAGGATACAGGGTACCCTGAACCAAGTAAGCAGGTTTCTTTTCCAATTTCTCCTCCAAATTATGAGCAAAGGTATCGAAGATGCTGATGAACTCCTTCCCAATAATTTTCCTTTTCATCTCAGGATCTACCACACCTTTCAACTCACTGAGAAATCGTTCTGATGCATCAACACAAGTAACAGGTAAATGCAGGTCCCTTTCAAAAGTTTCCATCACGCGTTCTCTCTCCTTATACCTAAAGTAAATAAAAAGATGATACATTGGAAAAGTATCACACCGAAGGGGTTAATTTATTTAATCGTTAGACAAAGGAAGTAATAACCCACCGTAACAGACCATTGTCAACAAAAACACAATGCAGCCTGTCTCCAATTGCCCTGTGGACAAGAGTTGCAGCAACTGTGGAATCCACACCTCCTGACAAGGCACATATGACAAGATCTTCAGGGCCCACCATACCCTTGATCACCTTGATTTCTTCATCTAAGATATTTTCCATCTTCCAACCTGCAGTGACCCCACAAACATCAAAGAGGAAATAGCGCAGAGTCTCCATGCCCTCAGGCGAATGAGTAACCTGCAAAAGAATGAATTCTACACATTCTAAGTTATGCAACAAGAAGATGAAATTAAAAGAATTTAGTTTCCTCCATCAATGCAGAGATTGCGCAGATAAAGTTATAGGTAAATTGAAGAAATGAACCCTATTCTTATATTGAAACAGGTTAAATTAGCTGAATATCAAAACAATGCATGCATGTCCACATGCAAACAAGCTCTAGACGAATAGGACATGCTAACTAGTATAACAACAATCCGTGGACCACATCCTGAAATCTGAAGATTGACCATGAATTAGATGGTCTCAGAAAGAGTCATCTACAAAACAGTTTTGTTAAAGCTGTTAGAATTAGATGTGCTCATAAACCAATCAAGCTCAACAAAATATTTCAGAAATATAATTACCTCAGGATGGTACTGCAACCCATAAAACCTCTTCGCGGGATTCGCCACAGCGGCAACCGCCCCTTGCTGGCTTCTAGCCAGCACTTCAAACCCATCCGGCAACTGCACGGCCTCGTCACCATGACTCATCCACACCACCTGCCTATCCCCAACCCTCTTCCCACCAAACATCCCCATAGTCTTCTCGACCGCAATCTCCATCCTTCCATACTCCTGCTTCTGTCCAACCTGCACAACGCCACCGAGACTTTGCACCATCAACTGCAACCCGTAGCAAATTCCCAGCACAAAGCACCCACTGGACTGAGCCCACTCCACGAACCCATAAGGGAAAGTCGGTGAATCAGGAGAGTGCACCGAGTGGGGCCCTCCGGAGAGAATTACAACCTTTGGGTTGTGGCCAACAATGGTATCGAGTGAGGAAGTGCCGGAGATGCAGAGAGAGAAGACATTGAGAGAGCGAACACGTCGAGTTATGAGGTGGGTGTATTGAGAGCCGAAGTCTAAAATCAAGACCAACTCTGATTGCACTGCCTTTGGGTCCATGGCAGAGTGGAGGCTGATGGAGAGCTGCAGGGGGTGGGGGCCGGTGTTGGTTGGGGGATGGGGTTTGTTATTGTTGGGTTCGTGGTGAGATGAGGGTTTTTAATTGACCCTAATTGGGCTGATGGAGGGTTGAGAACGGATCGGGGGTTTTATGGTGGTCAGTTTAAGAGTTTTGAATTACTAGGGGAACTAGGGTTTAACCAGGAGGAAGACGGAAAACTTTAGGGTTTTGAGGAGGCTGGCGCTTGGCGGGAAGGTGTTGGGCCTTCCGTGTCTCTACTATCCAATTTGTGATTGGAATAATTTTAAACTCAAATAAGAAAATATACGTTAAAGATAATATCTTTAATTAATCAAGTTTTAATAAATTATTATAATATTTAAAAACAATTAATTAATTATATGGCCATTCAATTTTTATCAAATTATTTACCGTACTTAGTGCACAAGACTTCCCACCTTACTAGATTTAAAAAGGGTTATAATATACACAATCTTCTTTTTGTGCAATTTTCTATTTTTTTATTTTTCGTTGCCTTTTTTCATTGTATATTTAATTACAAAAGCAGGTTTTTTATTTTTAGTTATTTTTTAATATTTAAGTTTTAGTTAGTTTTTTAATAGTTAAGTTTTAATTTTGATAGTTAATCTTATAGTTTTAATCTGTAAAAAGTATATAGGCTAGAAAATGTTCATAAAAATAAGGAATTATTAAAATTTGCACATAAAATACATTACTAAGTAAAAGTAAAAGATAAGTTTTTAAAGAATTTAAGATATTTTATATCTATTATAATATTTAATGTTGATGTATATTCTCGCATGTTTTTTATTTAAAAATTTAAAATCTATAAATACATTTTACCGAGAATATCATTTTAATTATGTTTTATGTTCTTTTATTATGTTTTAATTTATAGTCTTTATTTTAGTATTTTGGGTAAATTTTACATAATTAATACGTCATTAATTGCACTTGTCTTTAATTTTGAATCATTGTCTTTTGTTTAATTTCTTATTATCATAACTAATTTGCATATGTGTAATTTAATTGTAGTAATATATATGTTCGATTTACTAGGATTAATTTTGCTTATCGTAGAATGTTTTAGGATGATTTGTAAAAGTTGGAAGTTACGGATAAACTTAAGAAACAAGATTGGAAGCTACAAAAGTCAAAATGAAATATTATGGGGATTAAGGTACTATTCAATGAGTAAATTATTAAAACAAGATGACAATAAGGATTGATTGAACTAAAAAAGAAAATCAAAAATGACGATCCATATAGATACAATCATATTAGAGGATTTGAGGCTAGCAAAACGGTGGGATAAAAACCATTCACAAGAATAAAGACAATAATGTTAAATGATAAAAATGGAAAAGGAGGATAGATAAGCAAAAAAATAAAGATCGTATCACTAACATTTTTTGGATGCTTTAGAAAGAAATGAGAATCGACGATGATAGCTTAGAGAAGACAATATGCGTGGCAGCTAGAAGAAAGAAACAAGTGAAGAAAGGATTATGGTTAGGGTAGTGCTGGCAACTGGAGAAAAGGAAAAAAAAAATAAAGAGAAAATTATGATTAAGGTGAAAATTAAGGTTTGAATAAAAGATGGAAATCATAAGAAAAGAAGCAAATTCAATGATGGTGGTAACTAGGCTTTAAAAAAAAAAGAGAGAGAGAGAGGAATCAGCCTAATGTTTAAGGTTTATATTTTTATATTTTTTTGAATAATTTAAAACCCTAAAATCAGTTTTTACGAAAATTAAAAAATATATATTTTTAAAGAAGGATTACAACCATTTCAAAACAAATTCTTAGTATGTGTCATAATTGATAATTAAAAATTACCTAAATGTATTACTAAGCTACCCTTTACAGAATTGTTAAGCCTAACTTTCCAAGGAGACAAGTGTCCTACATACATCTAGTGTTGGTTATACTCATTGTTTTTCTTCCAAAGGATCAATTTTTTTCTTGTTCTTCTGGCGCTAACTTTTCAGACATATTGCAACAGGGCTTGCTTCCTTCTTTGATCCATTTCTTCTTTGTTGGTCTCAGCGATAGATTAGGTTTAATCCAAAAACCAAAGTTAAAATTAACCCTCCATATGTATGTTAACAAGTAAGAATGCTAAGGTAGGATAAACATCTATTATTTATCCTTTCGAGACATTGAAATCTCATCATTTGTTATCGAATCATCATATTCCTGCTATCACAGGTTTCTAGTAGGATTCAGAACTTACATATAGGGCCATACATTCCAATACTGAGTAAGAGATCCATCCATCTTCAATTGATTTTGATGAATCCCTATCTTATCATATCAAATTTAAAAAAGCGAGTAGTGGAAATGGGATTACTTAAGTTGAAATTATTGGAGTTCACTCACTTATCACTAATAGGTGAACTTCTGTTTTAAGGGAGATTCCAATTCTTTATATGTTAGACTACATTTAGTATTCATTCTTTTAAATATCATCAATTCTCTAAGTCAATTATATATGTGGCTAAATAGGAAGATGAGCTTCCTATTTAGCATTTAGAAAACCCTTCTATGATTCCTTTATCCCCCATAATTCATATAAGCCACTGCTAAAACATAACTTGAACATATTAGAGTTAGAGGCTTTAGAAAACCTAACTGAACACATCCAAGTTATTGTATTAGTAAAGGTGCTAGATGTGTAGTTACGGTTGTATTTGTCAAACAATTTCCTCCATCTATAAATAGAATAAGGGAAAGTGAACAAGAGGTGCTCTCTAGTTTCAGAAGAAGCTTGACATAAGAAATAGAAAGAAGAATATATTTAGGGAATTCTATCCAAATTCAGAAGCTTATTTTTTAAAGTCATCCATATGATTACAAAGAACTTAGGCACATGACCCCTTGAACCAAACTAACCTATTCCAATTGACTTCTTAAGCTAGAGAAATGACTAGAGGCATATAAGTGCTATTGGAAAAATCCTTTGTGGGGATTTTAAGCCAAGTTATTATGTCATGCTTGGTAGAGTAGAGGGGTAACTAGGAAAGTTAGACAAAATGGTTACTAGTCCTTTAGGGGGTTGAACCATTAGTTCCCTCTTATCATTACATTAACCTTGGTATTAGAGGGTAGGGTGTATTGCATAGAAGGAAATAAGGGGATAAGAAGTAGTGGACCCTTGTCTGAGTAGTTATCAAACCATAGGCCAATTTGAGACGTATCCCTAATGATATGTGTTATTTCTTTAGCCATTGGTCCTATAAGCTTTAAAAGAAGCTTAATAGTTCACGAAGTATCAAAATTAGGCTTCATATCCCAAAAGTTGGATCCTCTTATATACTTCTAAAACAACCACTTTACCTAGAGAGGTGTTTATCATTAAACATACATTAAATTCTATTAGCCAATAGTGTTTTATTAGTAGTGCAGGTTGATTTTATCCGTAGACCTCTTGGGATTGAAGAAGACATATTTCTTTCCACTTAACTTTAGGAAATCCTTTACTTATTCTTGAACCACTCTACAGGAAATTTATGAGAATTCTCTCCATATCTTTGATAATTTTAATAGGTAAGATTATGTGAGAGATCCAATAGATATGCATACTGTTTAAATCTAAGGAGATTAGATGAATCCTACCTGTATAGGATAAGGTCTTGTATTTTCCAACTATTTGTCCTTTGAAATTCAACATCAAATAAAGGTTTACAATCATTATAGGTTAGTTTAGAGGAAGAAATAGTTAAGCAAGATATTTAAAAAGTGCATTACTTGATTAGAGACCAGAGAGTTATACTAGGTTTTACTCCAAAGGGTTAGGGATAAAGGATATGAAGATCGGGCTATTACATGGATTAATGGAGAGACCTAAGAGACTAGTGAACTATTGGATACACTTTAAGAGTAATTGAATAGAGTCATTCCAAATAAGAGAAGTAGATCATCCATAAAGGATAAATTGAAGGGTCTCAATTTCCTACATTTCTAGTGAAATTTGAAGGATTTCGCTTTAACTATTTTGTGGGAAATCATTTTACTGAGTACTTCAATTGCTAAATCAAAGAGGTAAGGAGATAGTGGATCCCCTTAACTAATCCCTCTCGTCCCCTAAAAGATTTGATTGGCCTTTCCATTAAGTAGAATACTATAGGATGCAGATGATAGATATTGGTTGATCAATTTGATGAAAATAAGAGGGGGCTTGGGTAGGGGGAAACAATAAAGAGTTAAAAGATTTAGAGAAATCAATCTTTGAGGCACAATTTATAATTAACTTTCTTGAATTATATTCTTTGTAGATTTCCTAAGATATTAGAAGGTTGTCTCTGATTTTGTGACCTAAAAGAAAAGGTAGATTGTGAGATATTAATAATCTCATTCAAAATTGGTTTGATTATCTAAGATATTTTCTTAGAAATGTTATTGTGGATGATGCTACAATTAGACATTGGTTGGAAATCTTGGAAGGAGATGAGATTAGGAACTTTAGGGAATAGGGGTATTAAGGTTCTATTTAGTTCCTTTAGCTTAATGCTAGTAGTGAAAAATTCCTTTACCACCTTTATAATAAATGGTTCTAGTAGGATCCAGGAACTTTGGTAGAAAAAAGCATTGAATCCATCAGGTCTGAAAGCTTTGTCAGGTTCAAAGCTAAATAAAGCATTCTTAATTTCTAAGATGGAAATAGGCTTGGTGAGATTATCACACTAGATCTGGTTTAGAGAAGTAGAGATGAAGCTAGAGAGGATAAAGGGATAACTAGAAGCACTTGGGGCTAAGCCTAGGAAGGATTTAAAATAATAAGGATCTTCTGATGATCCTAATATGAACATTCAGCCTATCGAATCTAAAATCTCTAAAATATTTTTAGTGCTCCTTCTATATTGGATAAATTTAAAGAAGAGAGTTAATTTAAAGTCCCTCATTCTATTATTAAAATTTTGCTTTATGTAAAAGGGGGGATTGTAAGCAACAAAGGTATACATATACTTATCATTCTTAGCTTTCTCACCTTATCAATTCAGGGTTAAGGGGTTTGCATAAAGTTGTTCTTGAACTACTTGAAGCTCCCTTTTAGATTTCTCTACTTCCCTTTGCAAGTCATCCTTAAAATGAGTTTTGTGAAATTTCTTGTCATCCACTTTGATAATCTTCAATTTGGTGACTAGTTTGTATGCTTAATAACAGTCAGTATAAACTATACTGCTTTTTCTACACCACAAGGACATTATGAATGGTTAGTAATGCCATTTGGATTAAAAATTGCTCCTCAGATATTTCAAAGAAAAATGGATAATATTTTCAAAATTTATGATTTTATATTTATTTATATTGATGATATTTTAATAGTTTCTGATGATATAAATACCCATCTAAAACAATTAGAAATATTTGCTGATATTTGTGTAAAAATTGGACTTGGATTATCTAAAAAGAAGTCTAAGATATTCCAAAAGAAGGTAGAATTTTTAGGTATGCAAGTAGATGGACAAGGCATAGAACTTCAAACTTATGTCTTAGAAAAAATATCTCAATTTTTAGATAAATTAATTGATAAAAAACAAGTGCAAAGCTTTTTAGGAATTTTAACTTATGCTTCAGATTTTATTAAAGATTTAGCTCAACTATGAAAGCCTTTTCAAGAGTTACTTAAAAAAGATAAGATATTCAGTTTTACTCCAGAATTGGAAATCCAAGTAAAACGAATAAAAGAATTATGTAGGTCACTACCAAAATTGTATTTACCAAGAGAAAATGATAATTTAAAACTAGAGATTGATGCCTTTGAAAAGTTTAGGAGTGGAGTCTTAAAGAAAATAGATTATAATCTTAATAATAAAATAAGAGAAAGTTTATGTAGATATTATTCTGGAACCTTTACCGATACTGAAAGTAGATATCATATCAATGAGAAAGAATTGTTAGCAGTAGTAAAAAGTTGTAAAAAGTTGTATTATTTTTTACTCCCAAAAAGATTTTTATTAAGAACTGATAATACTCAGGTCAAAGCTTTTATTAAAAATAATTTACCAAGTAGACCTTAATATAAAGGATTAATTAAATGGCAAACGTTACTTTCAGATTATACATTTGATATTGAGATTATTAAATTTGACAAGAATGTTCTAGCAGATTTTCTCACTAAAGATGGAAGACCATCGTCTCCAGATACTTGAAGAAATATGCAAAATGGATACGGAGATACGATACATCAAAGATAATGTTTCAAATTTTCTAGATATTGATAATCTCCCAGGACTGACATGAGAAGTTACCAATATGATAAAAAGAGGTAGTAAACTGATCCAGATGAACATTGAAAATTATGAAAATTCGAGCTTTAAGGTTGTAGAGTATATTGCCCACTCTACTACATCCAAGATAGATACTTTAAAACCGCTTTCTCTTGAAGAAATGCATATCGATTTAAGACCTCACAAAAATCCTACTATCACTCCCTTGGAAGATTTTCCCTCTGCATCATAGATAATAAAAGAAATTTCTATGATTCCTCCAGAAGTCGAGCAGCAACAAAAGAAGATGAGAGATTTATTTCACTTGTCAAATAATGAAATCCAATATATTGATTTCTCAGGGATATACCCTAGAATCAATTATCTACAAGAATCAGACCCAAAAGAGGTAAGATATTGGTATGATTTTAGAGCCCTAAATTCGATATATTTATCCTCTCCAAATTTTCCAGAGATAAGTTTTTTACCACAATGGATAAAAGATGGGGTATGAGATTGTTATCTCAATAATCCTACTATAACTCCAAAAAATATTTTAGTCTTAAAATTTTTATCAGCAGGACCAGATTTTGATACTAATGGTAACTATCCAGTTTATCATCTAATCCAGTTGGGAAAGGCAGATTCATTCTCGATATCTATAAATCAAGAAAAGGTTAAAGATTATATTAAATTTGAAGAAAAAGATATTCATTATAGATGAGCAATCGGAATCAAAATAGTCCTTCAAGGGCTAGAAGCTAGTTTCAAAATAAGATTTCAGACTTATGGAGGACAAAAGATTCACTCATCTGTCATGATATCTCCAGCCAAAACTACTCCAGTAGCGACTCATAATTTCCTATTAATAAAGATGAAGCTCCTTGAGACAGGTGTGATAAAATCAAGCTAGCAGGCACAACAGAAGATTTGTCTATTTTGAAAACATCAGAAAGATACGTGGCCAGCTTGCTCTAAGGAAACAATCCAGATGCTAGCACCAAAGGAGGAAGATAGTGACTAAAGATATCAGACTCGTGAAGATATGCCTTAAGTTTTGTTTTAACATATCACGTGTAAAATATGTTTGTCTTATCTAGTACCTGTCCTTAAGACGTGTCCCATAATGTAAAAAATCTAAGCATTGCACCTTTAGTTCCTAGGCTATAAATATGTAGCAACAAAGAAGGCAAAGAATCATTGATTCCCATGCAACCTTCCTTCTCTGTACTCCCCATGTCTCACAAATAAAACACTTCTCTTCTTATATTTATTATGTGCCATCCAAAAGTATTTTAAAAAAAGTAATACCCTACATCCCTCCTTAGTTAATTCCTTATGCGTAGAGGTAGGAAACGAACCTAGGTTGAGCTAGGTATTACTGAAGGGACTATAGGAGAGTTACCTCGGTTCAAAGATTAAGGTTGGGGCTGAAACGCCTGGTAAAAGCTCCGTGGTACAACCCAGTGATATACTGGTCAAAACGGAATTAGGTAAGGAAGCGTGAAGGACCCATTACTTCATATTTATTTCTGGTATGAGCATAACATAAATATAAGACATATTCATACACAATCATGAATGTTGAAGCTTATGGAGAGCAGCTAGTACGTCTACATTTGTCTACCAAAGATAGTATAAACCAACTTATAATTGAAATAAAATTATACTATGAAGGAGAGTTGGAAAATAACCAAGATATAAGAGTACGAAGACCTGATTATAGACCCATAATGTACTTCATGTCAAAGTAACTATAGATACTCGAATACATTAGAAATTCATGATATGAAACAAAAACTATCATCGACTTCACCCATCAAGATGAAGATGAAGAAAGATATGGACCACCCACAACATACCATCTTCGGAGCTGTGCGTCTATTATTTTACTTTTATTTTATGTTAGGGGAGGTCCATATCTTTCTTCATCTTTGTCTTGATGGGTGAAGTCGATGATAGTCTTTGTTTGATATCGACAATTTCTAATGTATTCGAGTATCTATATTTTCTTTGACATGAAGTACATTATGGGTCTATAATTAGGTCTTCGTACTCTTATATCTTGGTTATTTTCCAACTCTGCTTCATAGTATAATCTTATTTCATTTATTAGTTGGTTTATACTGTCTTTGGTAGACAAATCTAGTCGTACTAGATGCTCTTAATAAGCTTTAACATTCATGATTGTGTATGAATATTTCTTATATTTCACACACACACACATATATATATAC
>JANZLC010000202.1:26034557-26044621 GCA_026413385.1 Erythroxylum gracilipes | reverse complement strand
CTTCTAAGACAATACTCCTCCAAAGTGTTTCTTCTCCTTTCCCACCAAAGGATTTTGTTAACCAAGTTGTCCTAGGAGAACAAGAGGTAAATCAAATTAGTTGAGGATATAACAACAAGGAGAAGATAAATTGATAAAGGAAAAGATTCAAAAGCAAAGGCTTTGGATACAAGAAGAAGGAGAGGATAGAGCAGCGAGGAATTAAAGCTGTAGCGAAGGAGTCGGTAATATCACTATCTTGTTTATATTTATTATTATCCTTATACCATATCATGTATGGATTGACATGATGATTTGGATATATTGCTTCCGCTGCAAATGTGATTTCTAAAAAGTTTTGAAATCTACCGGTTCTCTAAATATAACGTGTTTTCTTTTTCCGATCCAGCACATAGGAGTTTGAAGAATGAGTAAAATGGTCTTGAATGGTGATTCAAGATATGAGAGAGTGTTTTGGGATTGTATCGCAATGTGATCATGATATAAAATGTTGTATGGAATGGATTAGAAATAATGTTGTTGGTTACCAATTTGGCCATTAACTTCTCAAAATTCCATTAATGCATGTTATTCATGGTCATTAACTTCCCAAACTTTCCATTAATGCATTCTATTCTTAGTCATTAACTTCCCATAACTTCCATTAATGCATGCCATTTATGACCATTAACTTCCCAGAACTCTCCATTAGTGATGGGGGTTATGGAAGGCCTAATGGCGCAAAAAATAGAGATGATTTTCGTGCATCTTGTGTAAGACACAAGAGAAAGAAATGTCCTTTCTTACACACACACTTTTTTCTGTCTAACTCTCACCAGAGTTCTTGTCTTTGCTAGCATAAAGAAAGAATTCTAGCCATCTCCTAGGGAGGTTTCATCCTTATATCTTCGTGTGGACTTTCATTAGAGACGATCTACGTTGATCGTTGTGGTTTATGATAACCCAACGAGGAGAAGATTAAAGAACTAAGGAGATCGTCGAAAAGGTATGTAAATATCTTACATTTCACGTTTTTGTTTTCTATATCTATATGCTTGAGTAGATCTAGTTTTTGAGGTTCCATTTTATTTTCCACTGGTTATATTTGATATATATATATATATTATGTATGAGATGTATGATTGGAACCTTACATTACATAGTATAAATATTTGCATAACTCTTAAAACCAAATGTGCTGATTTTAGTTTTGTTTTCTACGTCGTATTTTTCAGCAATTTTTTGTATATTAAAAACATTGTATTAATTAGATATCATAAAACTAATTTGTAAAAAGTACTAATAATTTTCATACCTTTATATTTGGGTGATTCCAATAAGAAATGAGCTCTTTAAACACTTTTTGACTTATATTGTTGCGATGATTGGCTATTTTTTCTACATTTTTCGTTTCCTATTTAAAATGCTTTCACTTCACTCTAAACTTGTAACTTCTCCATGCATCTCCAGTAGTCTTTAAATTTCATTCTTTACCTTATAATGGAAAAATATATCTCTTCTGCAATGAAATAAATGTTCATCTAAATTTCATAAATCAAATAGGAAGGAGTATTAGTTCATCTAAATTTCATAAATCAACTAGAAAGGAGTATTAGTACGATGGTTTCTTACATTAACATATTCCCAAGTAGGTTCTTTAGGAATCTACACCAAATTACATGATTTAGAGGTACAAAATTTTGTTTATGAGTCATAATACCTAAGAAAAGTGTGAATTTAATTAACATCTCAATAGGGCTAACTACGTAAGTAAAAGCAATCGAAAAAAATGGTTTCTATTCTTCCATTAAATTTTTATGAACCTCCGTGAGTAAAGTGAGACCTCTCCCCTTCTTCTTCACAAATTATATATTCAAAATAATTATTAATGCTAGTATAGAGTAGAAAAATCATTTAAATGATAATATAATAGATGATTATCTTTGCATTGAGCAGTAGCAATTTCTGTCACATCCATGCTTATATCATTTCCATTTTCTTGTAATACAATCATTTTCACAGGAAGATTAGAAGCTTCGTATTCCTACTACAATTTCATCTAGTTCTGATTGTTGTTCTATAAATTTAGTTAGTAGATTTTGCCACCTTTAAAAAGCACTCATTTTGAGCATCATTTCTCCTACTTCACCATCAACTACATTTTCATATGGTTCATCCCTCCACTTATTTGTTCCAGTAGTGGTTGTTCCTTAAAAAGTTCCTTTTTTCCATCTTAAAAATTCAACAACACTACCTGAAGGATATAAGGTTATGGTTTGTCATTCTTGTTAGAGGAATAGTCTTTCCCTTTCTACTAAAATTTATGACAATTAAAACTATGGAATGGAAAAGGAATAAATTATAAGTTTATTTATCTATATTAATAATTAGAAAAAATTCTATTCACAATACAAAGAGGGCTAGAACTAACTATTGTTATGACAACTATATGCAAACTAGATTTAATGATAGAATAATCACATATATATGCCATAAAAAAATGAGAAAACATGTACCTCTTGATGGATAATAGTGGGAATTATTATTGGTGTCTTTTCTTTAACAATTTGTCATTGCTCTTCACTATTGTCCAAATACTCTTGGTCTCCTTATGACAAGCCAATTGAATTTTTTAGTTCATAGGCATAAGTTTTCTTCTGCTGCTTTCTCAAAAAGTTTTCCATAGACCTTGGTGCAACAAACTTAGTCAAATATGTTTTTTTCTTTGCTTTTTTCATTATAAATACCTATAATAAACAATTGTTAGATTAATAAATTTTGTTGAAACATATAGTAAAGGAAATTAAATTTTTTGAATAGAAAAAGAAAAAAAAACTAAAGACTTTCTATAAAAGAATTATTATTCAATCCCAAATAATGTCATCAAAGTTTGAATCATCTTCTTCTTCGTCATTTTCTATTTTGATATTTAAGAAATCTGGAAGTATGACAACCATGTCTATAGTTAAATATTCTCTAGAACAATTAAGATCCGCATCATCTTCATTTCTAAATAAATCATTAACATGGTCAATATTTTGTTCTTTCCAATATGTTTATTCAACTTTTTCACTGCTATTCAAATATACTATACATTGCTGTGAAAGTTAGATATGTTTACCAGTCGCCACTTATTAGTATTGAAAATGATGTATAAAAATATTAATTCTAGAAAATATCAAGTCAACCGAAATATTAACATAGAAATAAGAATCCACGAAACAAAACCTTTTTCTTACAAACTTAAACAGAATTAGAATTAAATTAAACTTTATAAAGTTTAGTTATATATTAAACGTAATACGAAACAATATAAAGAAAAGAAAAAGAATCTATATTTTACGTTAATACATTTTAAGCTTTTAAAATAATTAACATTCTTGTGAAAATAACACCTTTAGTTATAATTTATATTAGTAAGCATATATGGTAACATTATTTATTTAGAATAATTATAATATGTAAATTAAAATAGTCAAGTTCTAGAGAATGTCGTCCAAAAAGTACAACTTAATGTACAATCCCCAAAATGATTCAGGTCCATGTACTAGACTTGGAGCTCTATAATCCAATAGGACACTGTTTTGTTCAGAATCATTTATTCCTCCGTAATCAAAGATGATTATAATGAAAAAGTCTCAAAGAAGTATTCATGGAGGCAATCCAATTATATTTTTTAGAATCTTATTTATTTTATTCTTACATTCCATTAGTAATTCAATCATTTAATTAAAGAGAGTAGATTATGCTTATGGATACAAACATAAATTGTTATTAAGAGAATTGCTAACACATGAAATCTAAGGTAGCTAAAATCAGAAGCATCTCAACAAGGATAGGAAAACAAGTTCCGCTTACAAATTAGACTTCAAATCCGTGGTTGGAGATACAAATGCAGAAAACTCCTTGTCTCTTTCAAGCCTGCCCATGTCTTCCTTCTTTAAATAAATGAACAACTCAATACCTCCTTTTTCTCTCGAGTCAAACATCATGACTAAGTTTTGGTAAGGCCAGAATGCCAAGCCTACCCATAAAGGTTTGCCCCACCCGAAGTCAGTTTCATATATCGGGAAGCCAGTACAACTGCTGAAAGTTATTGGCACTATATGTCCATTAACCTGTGCCTGTGACCTCTCCTCCATCATTTTCAAATGTGCTTCGCCGTTTTGAAGATTTTTCATGACAAATTCTGTGTCCACCTTCCTTATTAATTTTCTCATTTCATCTATAACACTGCGACATCCATCATTGTCTTTGGCGTCAAGCACTGCTACATCTGGCTCATAAATGTAATTCCCGATACGCATATCTGAGAGAGGTGGATTGATCCTTGTGCGCAAGTTCAAGACGTGTTTTACAGAGTAAACTCTATCATCATTGGCTATTAGTTGATTTGCTGCCTTGATCCTGCTGCAAGCAAAAGCTGTTAAGGTCTCAATTCGTGTTGGATTAATCCATTTATTATCAGCATATCTTTTTCTGAGAGCTTCTATACTAGATGCGTTAAACAAAAACTTCCTTGCGACAATACTACATTTATCATCTTTGACAAGCTCAAAGCAAGGGTCAAAGTCAGATAAGTTAACCGGTGGAAAGTACTCGGCTGCGTCAAAGAGAGGAACATCTATATTGCTATCCCCGCGAGCCATAGCAGCCCAAGTTCTGAGGAATACAGCTCCTGATAAACCATCTGCAATCTTGTGTGATATACCAAACCCAAGGGCCATTCCACCACATTCCAAGTAAGTGACTTGCACAAAAACAATCACATCAGTAGGATCCGTAACATCGAATGGAAGCAAAATGTCAAGATCATGGCAATATGGATCTTGGAGAATCTCGGTGAGGGTTACTTTGGCATTAGCTTCCACAAAAGGCACGCCCTCGTCGTTGCACTCTATGTGAGAGTTACCCACTACACGTCCTGCAAAAGGGTAAAAAAACGTTAATGTCTGAGACAAGGATTTCTTAATCCTTTGGCACCTTTCTGTATTGGTGATGATATTGGAGTTTCTTGGGTAGAGGAGGACCCATGGAGTGAAAATTTGGACCATGATTTGATCAAGAGAAGAGAATTGGCAATGGCGAAGATTGTTAGGCGTTGGGACACTTGGTTTCACAGTACTTTTGGATATCTTCTCCACAAGAAACTTCATTTTCTGTTGGGCAAAGAGGACTAGAAAGAGCTTTGGCTTACAAATATGTCAGCTATTCTGGGCAACACCTAGATCGATGGGCTCGTCTTGGACCCTATCTGTGTACATTGAAAAGCGAATGATGTTTTAAATATAAGTGGCAATTTTGGTATGATGTATCATTTTTGTAAAAATAAGGACAATTATTGCATGACACCACATGGGTAGATCAAAGATAGTATCTTATGGTCGTTGATCATGCGAAATGATGCAGTCAGATGATCATCCTTTATCACGTTCATGCACGGTTTCCTATAGATTCGAGCAAGGTGGTCACCAATATGCAATCTTTTCTGCCGACACTGTTACGATGACAAAAATATATATAAATAAAAGCTATTTACAGGAGATTTACAGCAGATGTAAGTTGCATACTTAAAATCGACGTTATCATTTTAGTGAAATCAAATCTTATTTCATAAAAATAATAATATATGTATCAAAAATTAATGCATAACAATAAATTATTTTTGTTATGTAATTATAAAAAATTATTACGTTTATTAATGAAAAGGTTATTAGAATTGTTATAACTTCTTTTGTAACAATTAAGAGATGATTTTAAGTCAAAAATAAAAAATTATTGCCAAGAAGTGAATTTAATTTTAAAAGTACTTTTGAAATTAATTCATATTTTAAAAGTTATTTAAAAACACTCACTTATTTCTTGTACCTAAGATAACCATTCCTATTTCTTGGCTATCTATAGACCTATCTCCTATTGAATTGTTATTTATAAAGTAATTTCTAACGCTTTTGTAGCAAGTCTGACACCTATTTGAACTCCTCCATCAACCCCTATCAAGGAGTTTTGCTTAAAACGAGGTCAATTGCTGATACCATTCTCTAAGCTCAAGAGTCTTATAAGGACTTAATGAGCTAGAATTTTCTATTTTGAACAGATTTGCGAGATAGATCACTCAATGCTTCACAAATTATCTCTTAATATTTTATCTATGATGAAACTACTTCTTAGTTTATTTGAGCTAGGGGGCTAAAGCAAGGCGATATCTTATCCATTTACCTCTTTACAATGTGTATAGAAGTCTTATCAAGGATAGTTAATTCTAAAAGGATTTAAGAAACCATATTTAAGTCTAATCATAAGTGTCACGTATGATCTTCTTTTATATAGAGCTAACTATGATTTTTTAAGGTCTTCATAAAAGCTCTACAAGACTTCAAGCTCTTTTCTAGTCTAAGTATTAATCCTAATAAGAGTCATTTCTTTTCATATCTAAAGGTTATGAGTGGAATGCTAAATATATGAGGGCCAATTTTGGTTTCAACAAGGGAGAGCTCCATTTTAAATATTTGGGTACCCCTAATATTATAAAGAAACTCACCCATAAGGAATGTAACCCACTATTAGATTAATTACAAAAGAAGTTAGGAAATTGGCGTAATCGAGTTTTATCTTTCTCTTGTAGGCTTTAGCTTATTAATTTTTAACTAAGCAAATGCTTATATAGAAAATTTTACATCTGTGCATTCTTTCAGACATCACCAAAACATTGGAAAGGTTGATGAGGAACTTTTTATAGAAAAGCAAGGAATATAATTTGTCTAATGCCAAGGTTGAACAATCTAGTTTATATTATCCTAAAAACTATAGAGGGTTAGAGGCTAAATCTTTAAGAGTAATGAATAAGGTTATGATGCTTAAAAGGATTTAGAGACTCCTTGACGGTCAACAATCGATTTGGGTAAGATGGATTCATGATTACTTCCTTAAAGATGATGGTTTATGGAATATATAGAGTGAACTACCTTAAAGATGCTAGTTTATGGAAAGTGAAGCCTAAATACAACCATTCATAGAATTTCAAGAAGAGGATGGGACTAAGAGATCTAGTTAAGAAAAAGTTAAAATGCATAATGGTGAATGGTAAAAAGATTTACATTTGGTTTGAAAATTGACATAAAATGAAGCTTTTTTTTCTTTTGCATAATTATGATTATCTTAGAGCATCTTTTCTTTACTAAACTAAGGTTGAACCATTCATCAATAGAGATAGCTGGGATTGGTCTTTACACACCTATTTATGCCTAGAATTATTTATTCCCCTCTACAAAAAGTGGTATGGTTTAAGCTGGTATGCCAAGAGCAATTTCATGAAAACCTCTTTTCCTTATTTAGTTGTTTTAAAAAAGCTAATAACCAAAGATATGGTTAAAGTAAGCATTCCTAACAAATTTTGTGCATTATGCAATATAGAGGATGAATCCATTTTACATATATTCTTTAAATGCACTTTTGGCAATAGGACTTGGAAATAAATTTTAGATCTTTTCAATGTACGATGTGACAAATTTTTATGGGATGAAATAGTTAAATGGTAAGCTAAACCTCAATGCAACGCCCCAATGATGTTTGGTTTTATTGTTCTGTCTTGGGTGGCATCCATGTATCCTCACAGGGGGCATTTGGGTGTTACACTCAACATCGATTAATAAAGGAATTTACACTCTTCAAAATGACCCTTAGTTACTTAATATATACAATGTAGTCTAAAAGGATCATAGAATTTTCAAAGGCACTAAGATTGATAATCAGGTGTTTAATAGGAATATATTACCATGATTAGGAGATGATGATATGGGTTAGAGATATTAGCATATACCAAAGATTAGCTCATGCATGGGTGTAACATCCCACTACCATAAAGTATATACCCGAACATCCAGAGGACATTCAAGTGCATATCCTATGATAATGGTATGTTAGAGCAAACATAATCTCTTAAATGGCATCATAAAGAATATACAATACTTAAAACCTCATCACTTCATTTCATTCATTGACAAAAGTTTACATTGTAGTCATTGAAACAAATATTTACAATCCTTTATACAAAAGTTCTATATGTCAAAGAAACTACAAAATACAATCTATAATTTCTCTGATGTCAACTGATAGACCTTTGAGCTATATCTTAATCCAAAATGTTCCTCTAGTAAATCTTAGGAACTAGGTCTCCTATCTCGTACCTAAAAAGTCACGTTGTAATTTTTGATGAGTTTTGTGAACTCAATGAGTGAACCATCATCGATGATCTCACTTAGATCAAATACACAAATATCACACAACCAACCGTTTTCACAAACATTTTCCATCTCAATAAGACATAATGAATGATATACATTTCTCATACATTGTTTTAGAATATGTATATCCTAATCAATCACATTATCATGGCACATCACTTTATCATCACAATTTCAGAAAAGGTTTCATAATCATATATTTCATAATCATAAATATACAAATACAGATGCATATGAGACTCTAGATTCGTTATTATTTATTGTAACTAAGCATCATTCAAATACAGATACAGATACTGGCCCATTGGGCTTAGTCAGATACAGAAATCATGGAGCAAAGCTTTACGTGCAGAATTCTGAGCTTAAAACTCTTTCAGACTAGCTACTCTGATCACAACGCCTTTATCTGAACATACACTTTATGAAATGCATCAAATAACAGAATATGCTATGTATAGCATTCACTTTTAATGCACAAACAAAATCTCATATTCATCAGATCTCAATTTGACATTCAACTTTCATTGAGTATACAGATATCATTCAAAATTCAGATGCAAACAAAACACTTCCAATACATTCCCGAATATCAAACTCCTCGGACCATTAAAGTCCGAAATTTATATACAAACCACAAACAGTCCAATAATTGGAAGTTAAATAGAACAAATCAATCCTAGGAATATCATCTAGGTTGACTCACAGTATGCTCCAATTATGCTATTGCCTGGATGGTCTAGCAATGTCTGAATGGCGTCCGACATGACGTCTAAAATCATACAATTCACATATAAATTTACATTACAAAGTCAATCAATCAGATACTTACTCACTTGTGCACATATATACATAAGTCATGTTTAATGCATGCCCAATGACTATTCCGGGTATGTTTCCTTTTTTCACAACTCAACTTGTTGGCCCCCGAATTTTTTTTTTTATTATTAGGCATGATTTAAATTAATGTTGAGGTTTTGAAGGATTAATATTTGGGATTAACTAGCATGTTAATGTCGTAAGATAATATGACATAAGTTAAGGGAATTAAAGTATTAAAGTAGTAAGAGTGAGTAAGGGCAAATTTGGCAAGTCATATAAGTTTAAAAACCTTAAGGCATTGAAGGAAGGGTAAAATGGGAAAAGGAAATTGTTGACTTGCATTTAAGAAGCAAAAAACGTGATTGAAGAAAAGAGAGAAGAGAGAAGCACGAGAAAAGAGAAAAAGAAGAGAAAGATGATAGTTATACTAGGTTTTGATTTTTCTTAGCCTTAAAGAGTGATTTTGAGGTTGTGCAAGAAGGGAAAAAGGTAGAGGAAAACAAGAGCTTTCTTTTAAACTAAACATTTCTTCATTTGGTGAAGATTTAAGGTAAGAGCATTTTTAATGCTTTGGATTTTGGAATGGTTTTGGTTCAAAGAGCTTAGAAAATGCATGAGTTTAGGTACCTTAGGAGCAATTTTAGTAAATGTACTTTGTGGATCTTTAATTTTGCAACCCATTTGAACTTGAAATTTTTGTCTGCGAAAAGGGAATCAAGAAAGACAAGAGGAGCAAGAGGAGAGGCACACTTGAGCAAGTTATAAGCAAGAAAATTCAAGGTGGGTTTCACTTTTATAATTAAGTAATGGGCCAGTAAAGTTTCTTTCAAGAATTGACAAGAAATGAGTTTTCAAATACCTTATTTTGTGCATTTATTGCTTTTTAAATGTTGTAAGATTGTGCTACATGGTTGTCTATGAATTGTGTTAATTGTTGATGTAAATAATTTTTAAAAGAATAGCAAGTTTAAGAAATCAAGTTTTGGAAATGCATATGAAATATTTTATGCTCATGAAACACAA
>JANZLC010000202.1:26002390-26017678 GCA_026413385.1 Erythroxylum gracilipes | reverse complement strand
AATGATGCCATGTGGAGTAAATGTAGTGATCGATCGTAGTGCGCCTTTATCGTAGGATATGTACCGGAATGACCTCCAGGCGTTTCGGTGTGTGCCGAGCGGTAAGGGGGCGCTACATTATTAATTGGGGTTAAATGATTATTTCTTTAGGGAGAGAAATCAACCCTCCGAAAATCTAGGATCGATACCGATTTAATAAAAAATGGTTAAGGTAGTAAAATTACGATAGAATGAATCCTATACTTTCATAGTTGATAATTCTTGTTTTGTTGTGGCAACTCAATTATTAAGTGGTTAAGAGCTAAATTTGATTTGTATGTGTTAATTTTTTAATTTTATTTACACTCAACTCATATTTGATTACTTAATTTTCTAATTATTTGTTTATTTAAATCATATTTTTAAACCTTAGTTAGGTTCATTTAGTTTTAGGTAATTCCTCGTGGGATTGACACCTCAATTACTACAAGTGTACGATCCATATACTTGCATATATTAAGGGTTTTACATTAGGTAAAACTTGTTTAACAAGTTTTTGGCGCCTCTGCCGGGGAGTTAGTTTAAAATTATTTGAATTCCTTTGTTCTAAGGAATTTTTTGCCTTTCTTGTGTCCATGCTACTACATGAATACAAGAGTTACTCAAAATTCAAGTGTGATAGTCGAAACTTTAGCATTTGATATCACTCGATTAGAATGAGCAATTCAACGAGCAAGGCACTAAAAAGAAGAGATTGAAGAAACAATGGCGAAGGAACATAATCAAGAAAATAAACAGTGAACCCTGATGGATTTTATGAGACCATGGTTTAACACTGCACATCAAGGTATCACTAGACCACTGGTGCAAGCAACGTCATTCGAGATTAAGCTAGCTTTGCTAAACATGCTGCAAACCAATTGTAGTTTTATGGGTTAACTAATGAGGATCCTAGCGCTCATTTAGTGAATTTTTTAGAAATATGTGATACTTTTCGATATCATGGGATGTCAGAAGAAGTTGTTAGGATGAGACTCTTTCCCTTCACATTAAGGGATAAAGCTAAGGCAAGTATCATTCATTAAGCCCTACAACATTACAATGTGGGAGTTGGTGCATGCATTTTTGGATAATTACTTCCCCCTTATAAAGATGAAGATTTTGTTAAAGAAGATTACAAATTTCCAAAAAAGTGATGGGGAGTCACTTTATGAAGCATTAAAGTGACATAATAATTTGCAAAGGAGGTTTCCTCACCATAACCTACCTAAAGAATTCCTTCTGCAAGCCTTTTACAATGGAGTTACTCCACTGATACGAGGCACCATTAATGGAACAAATGGAGGATCTCTAATGATAAAGACAGTTGATGAAGCAAAGGATTTGTTATAAGAGATGGCAAGTAATAGTTATCTTTGGACATTCGATAGAAATAGAAAACAAACAACCTTTTGTGATCATAAGGGCACCATTGTAGTTGATTCAATAATAGAAATGCAGGCAAAAATTGTTAACTTAACCCAACATCTCAATTATATGAAAGCCTCTTTGTCAACTCTAGTGAAAGCAATTAAGCATAGATGTGGATTATGTTGACAAGACAACCACGATACCATTGATTGCTTCTTGATGCAGACTAATCAAATAGAGCAAATTCAACTAAATGGGAGCCTAATTTGGTCGAGAAGGTGCGAACAATTCTTACTTCAATACGTATAATCCTAGGTGGAAGAACCACCCAAAATTTTCTTAGTTAAACAATGCAGGAGGTTAATTTCTACTTCAAGGGCCACCTGGATTTTAACGGAGAAACCTAATTTGATGGACTCTAAGTTGGAAATTTTTTTGGATAAGCTCGTAAACATGGATGATGCTCATAAGAGATTGGAAGGGAAGTTTGAACAAGTAACCAAAAACCATGCCTCTTCCATCCATAACTTAAATGTTAAAATGAGTCAACTGGAAAATTCATTATCTATAAGAAGTTTAAGGAGCCTTCTAAGCAATACTAAAACAAAGCCAAGGGAGTAATTAAAGAAAATCACATTTTGAAGTGGGAAGGAACTTGAACAACCAGTAGAGACAAAAGCTACACCCCTCCCTATAGAGAAAGACTAAGAAACATGAATGAATACCATTTTTACATTGCCCTCTATCATATCGAGCCAAGATTCTATATCCTCAACGATTACAAAAGAGCAAACTTGATGCACAATTAGCAAAGTTCGTGGAGAAATTGAAGACTATCCAAATTAATCTTCTTTCATGGATGCATTAGAACATAAGCCCAAGTATGACAAATTCTTGAAGGACATATTATCAAAGAAGTGCACTTAGGAAAAGAACCAAACGGTGGTGCTAGCTGGCAACTATAGTTCCTTAATCACAAATCATATGCCTTCTAAGTTAAACGATCTAGGGAGTCTCACAATATTCTATGTGGTTAGTGAATTTGAATTTACAAAGTTATTATGTGATTTGGGAGCAAGTATCAATCTTATGCTTTTGTTAATATTCAGGAAATTAGGGCTCAATGAGGTCAAGCCAACTTCAATATTAATTTATTTGGCTGATCAATCAATTAAAAAACTAGTTGGAGTGGTGGAAGACATGTTAATGCAAGCGGACATGTTGGACCTCGAACTTTTTGATTAATTGAGGAATTGTTGGCAATTATTCATATGTAGAGAAAAGGAGAATTCTTGAATTTGAAATGAAATTGAAAAGATGATTTAGATACAAGATGATTTAGATACAAGATGGGGTATATGTGAAATGTTGGAAGTTAAAAGCTGGAAAATGTAATTGAAATATGTTCATTGAGTATGCTTCGGTGTTTTAGCCATAACTTTTGTTCTAGTTATCCAAATGAGATGATTCTTAATTTGGGTTAAATTAGAGAGATAAGGCTACAAATTGTATGATGAAATCAAGTTTCAATTCAGTCTGTAAGAATCTCAATATTGGGATGGAAGTTGAGCACAGAATATTGTTTCAGTATAAGAATAGTCCCAAATTTTTGATGTATAACTTTTCGATTTCTGAACCAAATTGAATGATTTTTGTGACCTTAGAAAATTGAGACAATGAGGAACATTTTTCTAGAAGGAAGTGCTATCAAATTCCTTCAATAATATGATTAGAAAAAGGTCTTGAGTTTTGGAAGGAGTTAAGTATGATTTTAAAGGAATTTTGAGGTCTTGCTAAATTAATTATTTTATTTGGAGTTAATTATTATGTTGATGTTGGTAGGATTTTAAAATATGGATTAATTTAATTGAGTAGCAAGAGTGTGAATGTATGAGGAGATTTTGGGAAGAACACTTAAGCATTAAGGTTACAAGGCTTACATGTAAGTGTATTTTGGACATTGTTCACTCATTAATGGCATAATTCTAATAAGAAGGGTTTTGGCTTTTAAAGGAAGAAGCAAGCAAGAAAATTAGAAGAAAAGAACAAAGAAAAGAGAGAAGAAATGAGAGAGTTCGGTGGAGAGAGGAGAGAAAGAAGAAAGAAGAAAAAAGCTAGGTCTTGATTTTTCTTGGTTTTCAATATGGATTTTGAAGTTGATTCAAGAAGGAAAAAGGAAGAGGATGATGAGAGCTTCCATTCAAGCCACGAAACTCTTCATTTGGTGAAGGATCAAGGTAAGAGTATGTTTGAGTTGTTGGATGCTTGAAAGGGTTTTGGTTTATATAGCTTAAGAAATATATGGGTTTAAGTTTTCTAAGATCAATTTTGTGATTATGTATTGTAGATTGTCCAATTTGAATCCTTGTGATTTGGGAAATTTTGCCTTTGATGAAGGAAAGTAAGAGAGGCAAAGAGGAGCAAGGGGAGTAGGGGCATTTTGAACAAGTATTGAGCAAGGAAATAAGGAGGGTTTCAGGTTTATAATTTGAGTAATGAACCATTAATGTGTTTTCAAAATCAAGAAGATAAAATGATTTCAATTACTTCATAAGTGTTGCTTTTATTTCTTGTAAATGATTTGCAAAATTGTTCATGTTTGGTGTATGAATTTTCATGATAAATTGTGAATTGCTAAGTGCAAGGGTTTTTTGAAAAAAAAAGTGCATTTATTGTTCATTAAGATGGTTTAAAAATGTGCCATAAGTCTTTGTATATGAATTTTGTGAATGAATTTTGAGCGACGTGGGAATGATTTCAAATTGTTCCAAAATTGTTGTATTTTGTGGCTTTTAGATGATTTGAGTAATGGTTATATGATTGGTATGAGATTTTGGTTGACGAATTGTGAAATGTTGATGGGAATGCATATGAAGTATGCCATGTGCATGACAAACAAGTTTTTGAAATGTGCCATTGGGCAATCCGTTTTCAAGTCATGAATTACACGTTATGTGGGTTTGGTTTGGTCCGTTCTATATGTCAAGTGCACTTATCTAAAGGCTTTTTCCGCCTACCCACTAGTGGCATGGAGCTCCTTCACGGACTCCCTTAAGCTCACGGCTACGCAAGACCATTTTGTGGGATTGCGATAGTTTGTTTTGCTCACGGCTACGCAGGACCCTTAGGGGAAATGTGTAGTACGTTCTGTTACGGACTACTCAAACCATTTCTGATGTGCTTATGTGTTCATGAATTGTGACAAGTTTTGATGAATTTATGATTTACGAGGTTTATGAATTGCTTGTTAAATTGTGAATGTGGGAAATATGTGTTACATGAATTTCAATGTGAATTTTAAAATGGAAATAAAGATTTCAATGGTTTTGCTTGTTATTCGTTATAAACTTGTTATCCACGAGCGTTAAGCTCACCCCCTTTCATTCCCATCTCCAGGTGATGAGAAAGAGATCGGACGAAAGAAAGTCAAGGCAATTGTTTGATTATGCATATGTTGTATTTTTGAGTTGGATTGATGTAAGAATAAGACTTTGGACATATGTTGAGAATTATGGGATTTTGTATCTTTTGTATTCAAATTTTTGAAATTGATGATGTAATATGGCTTGGAATGCCATTAAAGTTCGTAAACATTTATGTTATAATGTTAATGAAATACGGATTTGTGTATGGATTTGAAATGTGAATTGTGTATGGAGGATATGAGTTGAGTTGATGAACTTTGAATATGAATTGATGTTATATATAAATATAAGTGAATTATGGAAAAGAAAGATAGGATTTGTTGTGAATGATAAGATGTTATTGAATATAAGGAATCATATGAATTGAGGTTGAGTGTTGGATGAATTCCAATTGGAAATTGAATTGTTTTGAATGATGTTGTAATAGAGAAAGTGAAGTTGGGATAAATTCCAAGTTTTGCATGAAGGTAAAATGTATATGCTGATTTCCAAGGGAAAACTGTATCGATCTAGGTAGAACTAGCCAATGTTTCCTTCATGAAAGTTGTAGTTCGTCTTTATAGCTTTCTAGCGCTATAAAGTATGTAATTTTTGGATGTCGGAATTGTAAGTTATGATCATTATAAGTTAGGATGTCATAGGGGACGTGTTTCCCGAACCATTAGAGTTTATGAAGCGATATCGGACTAGAAAGAGTTGATTTTGGGAGGATTATAAGTAGAAGGGATGTTAGAATGGGATTAGGATCCTTTGGAGGGGTCTTGGAGGGTGAAATTTTTGTTACATCCGAAGGTTACACGGCCTGCCCGTGCAAAATCACAAAGCCCGTGTGTTTTCAGCGTAGGAACACTGTTACACTCGAAGGTTACACGGCCTGCCAGTGTTAGGTTACACGGCCCATGTTTTTTAACCCTCCAAACGATAGAATCTCAATTTTTGGTCTTCACGAAAGCTGTAGATCTAGAAGTCTACTTTCTAATCGTCTAAAAACAAAGTTAATCTGACACCCATAGAGAGAGTTATGGTAATTTCTCCAAGGCATGTTCAATATGAGTAAGGGCATGAACATGTTAGATTCGTTTGGCCATAACTCCTTTGTCTGACTCCGATTGAGGTGATTCTTGAAGAGATAGATTCCTAACACTTTTTCTACCTTAACATAAAAATTAATATCCATTGGTTTTGAATTTAAAATGTTTGATTGATAGAAAGTAAGGGGTCCGTTGGGAGAGCATGATTAGGCCATGAGCATACTTTGAGTTTTTAAGCATATCTTGAGTTATAGAGCTCCGAATGAGGTGGTTCTTGTTTTTTAATAAACTAGAGACTAAGAGCTACCATTTTGAAGAAGTCAATTGTAATTGTTGGGATTTCATTTACGTCTCTTGATTCCAAAGTGTATTGGAAATCTGGAAATTAGGAGTAATGACAAAGACCATGTTCAAGTATTACAAGGAACCAAGCGTTGGACTCTGGAAACAAGCGGGGTCCACCATATGTGACATGAAAATAAGAGTTGGGTTTTGAAAACAAGCGGGGTCTAACATATGTGGTATTAGAGCAAGCGTTGGATTCCGGAAACAAGCGGGGTCCAACACCAGGGATGGAGACTTTACATTTGGCTATTTCTTTGTTGATTTTCACTTTTGTTATGAGTAGCTAAATCCCTTTTCTTGGTTGAGGAAAACCGTGTTATCATCTATTATGTGTGAGATGTTCCAATAAAGTTTGTTTTGTTGATGAATATTGACTACCTTCCGAGTTGCTTTTATGATTGAATTGATTGATTTCTAGGATGCGCCACTAGGAGTTGATTAGTTTAATAGCTAGATTAGTAAAATATAACGTTGAATTTTGCTAATCATAAGTGGTAATTAGGATTACCATCTTTACGTTAGAGTTGGAAATTCTAAGAAGAAACTCATCTTGATTAAATGCATGTCGTACATATGTTGTCTTGTTCATTAGTTTCTTAGTTCTTAAAGTTATTACTCAATTGAACTTACGATCGTATCTGAGTTGTTGATTAATAAGAATGCTTACAATACATGTTTCTATTTATTTAAATTTAAGAGAAAACATCACCCAATGAATGTTTGTTGATGGACTGAATTTTATATCAAGGATCCATGTTAGTGTTATAATGTCAGTGACTCGAAACTAAATTTTGTTTACTGAATTTCCAGATATGAATATTTTCGTTTAATTTCAGTTTTTTTAAAATCTTAAATTATTTGAACCAAACCTCCCATTTATTTTAGTCTTAAACTCGTATAACCTTTATCGTTAAAAAGTCCTCGTGGAAACGATCCCTACTTTCCAGTACTACATTAATTTGTATTATAGGAAGTTAGTTTCTTTTTAAATTTGGTTGCAGGCGACAGCAGTGCCAATTAGTAAAAGGCATATTGGTAGAATCAACATAGAACATTTACTTCTAAAATCTCTATGAATTGATTATTGAGGGACAATAGTTGTCACTTATTGCATCCATTATGAGTTTTCTTTTTATCCATACACTAAAATCAATCTTCACTTTATTTCCAATTTTCACATTTCCTTGTAAGAGTTTTGAATTCCTATAATTCCAAATTACATATATTGTATTCCCTGTTGTGATTATTTGGGAAGTTTTGTTTTAAAAAAGGATTTAGAATTTAGATGAAAGAAGTATGTTAAAGACTTCTTGGAAGTTAGAGCTGCAGTAATTTCAAGGCATTAGGTTTGGACTATCTTCCAAATATCCCTAGAGAATTGACCGGAGAAGAATAAGTAGTTCAAGGGTTCTAGAGCATTATTGCACAACTTATATGTGTTGGTGATAGTGACAAAGTTTAGCATGCCCTTTATTTAAAGCTTTTACTTAGAAACAAGGTATAGGAAGGAGGATACAAGCCATGGGAAGGTTGTTGTTGGTGTTCATCCTCTTCTATGTTCATGTAAGTGAGCTTTTACTTTGTTTTTTATCTTCATGTGGAAAGTGTGCGATTTGATTACTTGATTACAAATGTGGCATTATATAGAAGCTGAGATTATTTAGGAGTATCTTTGTTACTCCTCTTACTGAGACCCTAAAGGATGGAGCTTCTAGATAAAGTTCAATGATAGTTTGATATTTCATGAATAAAAGGCACCATTTTCAAGTTATGAAGACAAGGGCAAAACCAATGAATGCAATATGTCTTAGAAGATATTTTATTTAATGAAAAATTATTTCTTCTTTGAAATTTCTTATGTTACTCTAGCTTTAATGAAAATGAGATGGACCCAAACATAGATGAAACACCTATATCTAATTGTTGATGAGTCCTCTGTTGATTTCTTTGGAAATATTTCCAATATAGATAGTAAGGAAGCAAGTCATGTAGGAAACTCAAGCTGTATGGGAAATTCATGCCTATAAGATAATATTACAGTTTAAAATGAAAGTAATTATGATTTAATTGATTAAATAAATGAAGAAGCATAATTTTTAGAGAATCACTCACTTGTAAATAATTCACTAGAATCTAGTCCAAGTAGTGGCTTTACCCCTGTCATTGCCAATAAAATATGATTCTTGTCGAGGACTTCTCTTTTGTGTCAGATTTTTGTTAGTTATATCTTATTGAGGACTTCTCTTTTGTGTCAGATTTGTTTAGACATCATTTCTTTTGTTTAATCATACTTTTATGTTAATTTTTTTAATGAATTAAGTCATTTCTTATGCATAATTTCCTGGGGTTTCTCTTCAATACATTAGGACTAATTGTGATGTGCGGTTTGGAAAACATAAAATTGAGCCATAGAAATAGTTACAAAGAATTCCAAAAAAATTGAAATCCCAACATAGTATAGACTGACCTGTGCTTGTACTTCAAGGAAAAGACTGACTGAACTTCAAATATCTTAAGCAAATTAAGTTTTTCTACAATTATAAAACTAATTTTGGAGTTCTCATTTTTTTCCAGGAAAGGAGGAAAGTGCTTCATTTGTGAAACTTGAGTTATTCTTCCGAGAATACACAGGAAATCAACTTACTCTATTTCATGGCCATTGAATTTGATGAGCTGTATTAATTCGAATCTAGTCTTTGTTATCATTATAACATCAAAATTATTTTGGCATATGTTTTAGAAAAGATTAAAGTTATTCACTCCATTTAAGATGAGCTATATTATGTATATTAATCTCTTTTCTACTTGAAAAATGACAAAGCTTATTATATTTTACTTAAAAGAATTATATATTGGATATTTTATATGAAAATGTTGATTAAAAAATGATTTATATACGTTATGGCAAACCTTAATTTTTTTTTATAACTTACTCACTTATTGTGGTATAGCTTATAAATCCATTCTTTATTTGAATCCCTCAAATTTAAAGTCACAAATAGAAAAAAAAAACCTTAAGGTATACACTGAAGCTCACAAAATCAAACATTCCATCTTTAAGTAGAGATTAAAACTTCTTTTCTTAAGCAGTGAAGATAAGAATTCCAACTTCTTTCATAAAACTAAACTCTCAAGGTCTAATAATAAGATAATTTTATCATTAGCTCTCAATGGGATTTAGGCAAGATGATACTTTATCCCTTATAATTTTTCATCCAAGTTATCCAAAGATTTATTTACCTTAAGATGAGTTGTATTATGTATTTATAATCTCTTTTCAACTTGAAAGACGACAAAGCTTATTGTATTGTGCTTAAAAGAATTATGAATTGGATATTTTATATGAAAATGTTGATAAAAAATATGATTACTATGTATTAAGACAGATCAAGAAATTATTTTATACCTTACTCATCTATTGTAATGTAGCTTACGAATCCCATCATTAAAAGCTAATGAATCACTTATTTATTTGAATGCCTCAAATTTAGAGCTATAAACAAAGAAAAAAAATTAAACCTTAGGTATACACTTAAGCTCCTAAAATCAACATTCCATCTTGATGTAAAGATTAAGACTTCTTTCTTTAAGGGACGGAGATAAAAATTTTATCTTCTTTCATAACATTTATCTCTCAAGCACTAATAGTAAGATAATTTTATCATTAATCAAGGGGATTTAGGCAAGATGATACTCCATCCCTTACGATTTTTCATCTAATCTTTCCAAAGTTTATTTACCTTAAGATGAGATGTATATGTATGTTTAATCTCTTTCTAACTTGAAAGATGGCATGGCTTATTGAATTGTGCTCAAAAGAATTATGTATTAGACATTTCATATGAAAATGTTGATAGAAAACATGATTAGTATATGTTATGGCAGATCTAGAATGTTTTTCTTACCTTGCTCTTTTATATGCAGCCTTATTGTGGGTTTCTATTCTAAGAAGATTGCTTGTCCTAGGAAGTTTGCAAAGTACCTCAATTGATTTATGAGGTGCCTAATTGATATAATTAAGTGCAGATCATATTTTTTCATTTTTTTTGGTCTTCTGCTCTAATTTAGGAAATGATTTTGATGATTTTGTATTTGATGATTTTGAATTGAATCAGTTTAAAGTAAAATTACTACAAAAGATGAATGTGGATTGCAATGTTTGACTTGTGTTAATGCGAATTGTTGATGTTTGATTTAAGTTTATACGTATTGTTGATTTTCAATTATGTTAATCCGGATTGTTGATGTTTGATTCAAGTTAATGCTGATTGTTGATGTTTGACTTACATTTATGGATATTGTTGATGTTTGAGTTATGAGTATGCTTAATGTGGATATTTGAGTTATGTTAATGCAGATTATTGATGTTTGACTTATGTTAATGTGGATTATTGATTTTTGAGTTATGTTTACGTTGGTTGTTGATGACTGAGTGATGTTTATGCATATTGTTGATGTTTGAGTTATAGATATCTAATATAATGACATTTAGTAGAAACAAAGGGAAGAAGGTGGAAAGTATCAAAATTGTTCCTCCCCACTAATAACTAGATCAATCAAATCCTAGCCAATAACATCAATCAAATTCAATCACCAATATACCCAATCAGCAACATCCTTCATTTGCCTCAACTAATACTGAGGGATTTACAGGTTTGTTATTCTTTAATGCCTACAAATTGACTTATTTATGCTCAAATATATATTTACATATTTAATGCGTATTGTCTTATCAATTCATTTATTGTTAGGTTCCAATATCCACATCAGAAAAAGAAGTAGAGGTATAACTAAAGGTTGTGAGTTACAACGAATGAATGTTGCAATAAAAACCAAGTTGTCTGTATATATTGATACCTCGCAAGATCATCCTGTAGATAAGATTCAATTAGCAAAATTGTCTAATGAGTTGGGGGTAATTGCCAAAATTGAATTGTCTTACCTTAAACATGCCAAGCAGTTGAAGGAAGACAACTTACTAGAGAATGCTTTAGACAAAGTTTTGGTAAAATTTCAATTTTTGTAATTGCATGCAATATTGTTTTACTTATTTAAAGATAATTTCATTTTCACTTGTTTTATTCACGGATGAAGCTCAATATTGTTGATATCGATAACCTTGATGTTTCAAACTATATGAATTTATTGTTGAATCAAAGAACTAGGGATCATCATTATCGACTACGTTAATATTACAAATCTTTTCCTTCTGATGAGGAGGCAAGGATTATGTTCCTAAACGAATGTCTCCAGAAAATTGGAGCAATATGTGTGATTATTGGGCCTCTACCAACATTAAGGTTTGTTTTCTTTCTCTTCACATTTGCTTCCATTAATCTTGTTACACAATTTAATGACTATTTCTTTTCTTTATTTAGGAAATGTGTGAGAAAACCAAGGTTAACAGAGAAAAAAATGACAACCAAGGCTCCAAATCATTTGTTTTCGTACGAAATAAACATGTAAAGTTCTTTATTTACAAGTTATAATTATATCAACAAATACAATATTATTTATTGTGTTTTGTATTTTTTTTCATAAAACATAATCAAATGAAACTACATGGAGAACAATGTGATAGGATCACACTCTACAAACTGACAGACTATAAGGAAGGTGAAGGCTAGATGTCTAAAGAAGCGTACAATAATTATGTTAGTATAAACATCTGTTTAAATTTTAAGTTTATTTATTTATGTAGTACTAACTAATAATATTTGAATTAAATATTGATTTTATTTTTAAAGTTTAAGAATAAGATGCAGGAGTTATTGTAGACATCAATTTCTGATGGAACTGAGCTAAATATAAATGAATTTGCAACAAGGTACTTGGTACATGATTCGGCTACATCAAAAGTCTTAGGTTTGGGCCTACGACAACTGCTTCATTCTTCTGAAGACCACCATATGTTGAATGTCTTAAGGAGGAGAACCAGTCACTTAAGGCTAAATTAAAACGTAGTGTACAAAAGTTGGTCAAGCTTGAAAACTATGTTAAAAAATTATTTGGCTCGAATTATGTAAGCAGTAAAGATGAAAACGAGTCTTAGTCATTAAAACAATGTTTTTATTTTTATTTTGTATATAAGTATTTTTAAAATTGTAATTAACATCTTGTACATAATTAAATTTAATGATATTTTAATTTTTATATACAATGCTTGTAATTTTTAATTATTTTTAATTATATTATTATAATAAATTACACAATAAAAAATCTAAATATTACATACAATAATATTGATTAAAAATGCCATTAATAATTATAATTTACATGATATAATATTTAGTTATAATATATATTAAAATTTTCAAAACATAGTTGAAAACATTTGACTACATTTTAAAAAACGTAACTATAAAGATTTGGCTATGATTTTGGAAATGTAGCCAAAAATTCTTGGCTACGTTTTTAAAAACGTCACCAATAATTTTTAGCTATGCTCTGTTTTCATAAAACTGAAAACGTAGCTAATATTTTTTAACGACGAAAACAAAACGTAGCCAAAATTTATTGGCGACGATTTAGAAAAATATCACCTATACCTTTTCGGTACAAAAACTACTCTATGAAAAAACAACTATCGACAATTTAGTAAAAATGTCGCCTATAGTTTTTGCTACAATAATTTGGCGAAAATTTTGACGACGAAAATAAATCATCGCTAAAAGTTTCTTTTGTTGTAATGACATCAAAGACATCTTAAAACATAAAATTAAGATTAAATTCTTACTCTAAACCAATCAAACACTTAGAAAACATACAAACATTAACAAGAACAAAATTCTAAGAATATACATATGATAATCATTTAAAAGACACTTAAAAATACACTTAAAACACGAAGTAAAACATGCAACATTCTACATCTACGAGAAAGAGAGGAGCAAAAATAGATAAAAGGTAGAAGAGAATGAGCACGAGAATGAATATAGCCATTAAAAAGGGAAATATATGGAAAAAAAAGATAAAGAGTGTCTCTTACTAGCCATATATTTGGAAAGATTGCTAAGCCAAGGTTGCATATGAGAAATAACTAAGCGTGCCAAAATAAAAATAATAGCTACTGCAATCCACATAACCTTTAAAAGACATGAAAAGACTTTTATCAACAAAACAACAACCATATATTTGAAATGACTTGTTACTACTAATTAATCAAAGGCTCAATTTCAAGATTATCCAATTTGATAAATTAAAAATTACCCTGTTGAAAAAAGGCTACATTGTAAAGCACTTGATAAGACAAATATACTAAAAATGAACGTCTATTTTATATGAAGTTTAAGTTGTACGGTGGTTATTGTAATTTTAAATTGCAAATCCTAATTGTTTAGTTGAGATCGTTATTATATTTCAATCAATAGCTGCAATCATATACCGGCATCAACTGTAAGTCTTTTTTATCCTTAGGGATAATTTTGTTCATGTCTCATAAAGTTGGACTAACATTAATTGCAATTTTGGTTTCTAAATAAATTATCGGTTAAGTTATGTCATTTGATCCAGATAAAGATAATAAAGTGGCCCAATAAATGATCTAAATTAATGGGTCAAAGTTTGGAAGAAAAATGGGTCCTGATTAGTATGGATCGGGTCTATATCGACCTTATAATGGGGAAGCCCGATATGGAAACTATATAAAGGTTAAGGTCTCCTGCAGTTACTAAAGAATTCATTCACGAGCATAAGGATTCCTGACCCATTAGGGAAGCTTGTCATTTGAGGAAACTGTAGAAAGGCCTAGCCCGTGAGTCGGTGATCACTTTTCACTAAAGGTCCCAGGAGATTCGGAGACAGTTGGAGCTCAGAATCGGCATCGGAATCAGAGATGGAACTAAAATTCAGGTATTCTACATTACCTTCGTTTTTAATCCTTTTATGTAGATCCGGGGTACGTAATAAGGCTCCTACTATGTATAACATATGGTATCGGAGCGGTTACGTGATCGAATTACTGGAAACAAAGGTTTTTCAGTTTTTCGTCTCATTTGGTTTTCATTGGTTTTTGATTCGTTTTGTAGTTTTTTTACGTATATAATTGCGCAAAAGTGACATACATAAGGTTAGCTACAAAAAACGGGTCAAACAGAGCAAAAACATGGGCTCCTGGGATGCCGAAAATCACTTCCGGCGTCAGAGGACACGCTCACGATGGTGCTACAGTAGTAGCGAGAGCCGCGCACGGTCAGTACATGTGGTGCACGCGCCAATTGCGCACCGACAAGCCCCTTCAGTGGCTGGGCGACGAGTGTCGCGAGTGCACCCGCGGCCCGCGCACCGTCTCGCTTAGAACGGCGGGCGCAAGCGTGACACGCGCCCATCTGGACCATCCACATAGAGGACACATGGCTTGGCGGATGTGTGACATGTGTAGGCGCGTGCAGTGCACGCGCCACACAGTGTCTGTGGGTTAGTGCGTGGGGGCGTGTGCGTGGCACGCGCCAGACGCTTGTGAGGCACGTCATGGACACCTCTCCAGCACGTGCACCAACATCAGCAATGACATCGGTGACTAACGTCATGCTTACGTCAACCGTATGGACACCTGCTGATGTCAGTTTTAGTACCCAAAAAAAATCCGGGGTGCTTTTGGTCAGTTTTCGGGTCCAGGAAATTTATAAAGTAACCTTTTCATATTTTTTTTGAATTTATTACATTAGTGATAAATTAAAGTTTAACTCCAGAAAAGGAATTAAGGTATTCTGAATCTGATTTCGATTGAATTTTCATACTTCGAACTTCGTATGAGGGAGATACATAAGGTCTCGTTTCTCGGTTCTCATTTTCAGTGTTCGAGATTGTATGATAATCAATCAGAAATAGGAATTGAGACATTCTAAACCTATTTTTGAGTGAATTTTTGTACAATAAACTTTCCATAAGGGAGATACATGAGGTTGTCGTGTTTTAGGAGGTCGGTTCAGTATCCGGTGACGCACGATAGTCACTCTATTGAGATTTTTCTTTTATGAAAGTCTCAAATAAAGTTTACGGAGAATGTCTTCAGCATGTGTGTGTGACAATAAGACTGTGCATTAGGATTTTTGCATTTATTGAGGTTGCATTGTCACATACGGTATGCCCATAAAGAA
>JANZLC010000202.1:25959082-25979243 GCA_026413385.1 Erythroxylum gracilipes | reverse complement strand
ATGTTTGAAGATGCAAATGGCATCACTTGATGAGGGTAACATAGAGTCGAGCCAATGATATTAATTGAAGGATATTTGACTATATTTTGCCACCTTTATTTAATGTATTTTGCTTGATAGCTTATTCTTTTTTCTTATATTTGGTACTTAATTTGCTCCAAGGGTTTGTACACATGATGATTGCTTTCATAGACTTAAAGGAAAAGATTTCAGGCAAGAATACGACATAAAATAGAAAATCAGCAATTTGGAAGGAGTGCATGACCATGCACTTTTAAACCCCCGTGCACTTTCACGATTTCAATAGTTTTTGGACTTACATGATCTAGTACACATAACATATAAAAAGACGTTTTTGACAGCTAATAATAGGAGGAGACTTTGGGAGGCAATTTCCAGGCGTAGAGAACATCTAAAAGGGACGATTTTAGTCCAAAGAAGTGGATACATGAAGAAATCATCGAGAGATCCATCGGAATACAAGATCATCGCCTTACATGGAAAGAACCTTCAATAGAAGAAAATCATAAAGATTTAGAATTATGATTCCATTATTTTCAAAAAAACTTTTATTGTATGCTTGATTTCGCATTCGATTATATATAACTAAACATCCATTTAGTATTTAGGTTAGATGAACCTTATGTTAATACTTTGACATTATTTGATTCCTTTATTAATGTGATTGGTTGTTTGATATATTGTGATCTGATTACACATTTTATTTATGTTCTCATAACTCGAAATATTATATCATAATTTGATTTCATACTTAGAGATTGAAAAATCCTAGTGTGAATAGATCTTCCATAATTAGAAGGAGTTGATTGCAACATAAAGATAGGATGACATAAATCTTTCAGATTAGAGTCAAACCTAATAGAGGGGCTCATTGGTAACCCAATCCTATAAGTTTTAACCTAAGTAATTCGGTTAGAGACCTTAGGATTAGTTATTAGTAGACTTATTGTCAATTATTAGCAAACCATATGAGTTTCTGCGATTCAATACATCAATAAAACAATTGCGTGATAAAAGATCAATCTGTTAATGGTTTAAGGGGATTCAAAACTAGATACTCATTTCTGATAACGATAGCTTTCTAAGTGAATTTCACTATCTCTATGTTCATTGTTGTTTCCTATTTTATTTTATTTCTTTTAGTTTTAATTTCTTTTCATTAAAATTATAAGATCAATCTGTTAATGGTATAAGTACTAGTATTAATAGTCTTCATAAGATCGACACGTACTTATTGATACTAGCTATAGTTACATCATGCACTTAGAATAATTAAACAACCCACAAAATAGGTCAATCAAGTTTTTGGCATCATTATCGGGGACTTTGATATTATGAGAGCTTGAATGCTATTACTCTAATCATTCTCATTTTATTTTTTATCTTTATATTTATTTTATTTTATTTTTTATATTTATATTATTTTATCTTATCTTTTTTTTAATTTTTGGCTAGTTTATTTAATTGTCTTTTTAATTTCTCTACACTTATAGTGTGTGGTGGTTTATTTTAGGAATTGATATTTAACTTCATATCCACAACTCATATTGCATGGATAAAGTGGAGAATATTATTATGGGAGCCAAGATGTGTGTTTACAATATGAAACATCACTGTATAGGAAGGAACAATTTCCTCACATGTTTTCAAAAGCTCAGCCGACGTATATATGGAAGCAACCTCACATTTACAACTGTATCTCAAGGCCCAACATACGAGAATACTTATAATTCATAGTAGAGCAACCCTTACATATATGGATGGAATGACTATGCTCTAACTGAATATGTACAACTAGAACAACGATACGAAAGTATTATAGATCGATTAATGGAATGCCTTTTTAAGAGAGTAGCTAGTCAACATGAATTTGATAAGAGACTTCTTTTACTTTCATATGATGAGCATAATTTGATCTTCCAACCACCTGAAAGTGAAGAAGAGTCAACATTCGATTTCATAAATGAAGATGCATTTCAAGAAGGCAAGGAGGTAACCACTGTTCTGAATAATATGATGACCGATTATATTCAAGATTCAAACGGGAGCCATCAGGAAACACAGGCTCGTACGCAAAATATGGTGAATCAAATTGATCAGCTGATGGATATATTATCTGATGGGATGTAAGGGATTTTATCTAGTTCTATTGAAACTGATACTATCAATTGAGAGGCAATCACTCATAGTAGTGAAGAAGATCTTCCTAAAGAAGAAGAGAAGGAAACCTCCTTCCAAAAAGAGAAAGCAAAGGATTGGCAGAAGATAACTGAAAAAGATGAATCAGAAACCTCTGTTTAAAAAAAAAAAGAAGAAGACAAGGGGATATAGGAGGTGGAGGAAGAACTGGCAGAGGAAGTAAGGATGCTACTGATGAGGTATTGGTATTGACCTTAAGTGCGGATGGTTCCCACTTGCTCAAAGGTAAACTATTCGAGCTAGCTGATGATACAGGGTGTTTTGTTATTCTTTACGTTTTTTTACAGTTTGTCATTGAAAGGGCATTAATAGAGTCTAATGGTTTTATTAATCTAATCAATTATGTCCTTCTGATTATCTTGCAACAAGTGGCTTACTTATGGGCTATAAACCCTATGCAGAGAAAAGGATGGAAGTAAGCCACTGATTTTTGATCCAAGATGACATTAAACGTGTAGGTTACGTCGAGTTAACGATGTTAAAAAACACTACATGGGAGGTAACCCCTGAATTGGTTTAGTTTTACTTTAATGTTACGTTATTTCATTCTTATCGCCATGTTAGATTAGGATTTATTTAAATTTTGATGTGCTTTAAGAGTAGAACATTAAGCATATCCATAAATCGTGTATGATTTCAATTTTAGGGTATGCATGTTAAAGGTTTATAAGTCTAAAATGCAAAATTTTTAAGTTTGATCATATATTGTTGAAGTTGCACACAATTGTGGAGGGTTGGAAGCAGTGTTTTGAAAACTGGACTGGTCATCGAATCGGAGGCTTTACTGGTCACCAGTGGTCGAGCCGGTGTGACGTCATGATTATACAATAATTATATTTAATTATATATAATATTAATAATATTAAAAAATATAAAAATATATCAAAAAAATTAAAAAAAATTAAAAAAAAATTGTTGAACCAGTGGTCAGACCGGTTGGACCGGACTGGTCCGATCGGTCAGTTGATCGGTTTTGACCGGTTCTTACTGGTTCAATTGAGAATCGATTTTTTTGGGTGAACCGGACCGAATAGCAGACTGGTCACCGGCCGGTCCTGTTTTTAAAGCCATGGGTGGAAGCTTTCGGAACACGATAATGTGACTTATATGGCTTAATACAGGCCCATATACTAAACCATGTAAGTTCGCAAAATCTGAAATTTTTTGACTTACATAGTTTGATATATAGTCATGTGTTAAATTTTGTAAATCTGCGAAACAGATGAAGAATGCTCTAATTCCCTCATTTTTCCATTTTTCTTCCTCTCTTTTCAACTCTTCCCATCGTCTCCACTTCTCCCAACCCATTTCTTTGTGATTTTCTGCCAAATTAATGACATCCAAGTAAGTTTTCTTGTCTCCTTAAATCGTTTGTGCATAATTCATTAGATGTTGTTTGTTATTTGCCGATTGATCAATTAAAATCATTAATTTCATGATTTAGGGATTGTTGTAGAATTTGTGTGATTTCATGCTTATTATGGTTCAATAGTTGAATAATCACTTTACCCAGTTGTTTTAATGATTCAATTCGATTAACTGCATATGAATTGGGTAAAAATTCAAGTTAAGTTACATCCTTATGCAGTTAAAGCTCACTAATTGTTAATTTTTGATGTTTTTCATGAAATTAATATTGATAGGTTGTTTTTGACAATTAATTGAAGATTGGGTTAGTGTCAATTGCGTTAATTTAGTGTTCAATTTTGTCAATTTTACGTATTTGTGTAGTTAAGATTTTTTATTTCAATTTTAGGGTTTAATTTGTAATTAATCAATTAGGTTAGCCTAATTTGTTAATTGCAATATTCTTATTTTTAATTTCTTTATTAATTAGGTTGTTAGTTTATTTTATGTTTATTTTTCTTACTTAATTGTTCATGTATTTGTTTATTCGTGTCAACTTATTTTTAGATGTTTTAATTTTGTTTGTCGTTGTGTCTTCATATTTAATAATTCAGTGAGCATAGTATTTTTTAAGGATGGTGAAAATGATGGTCGTATAATTTATTAGAAAGTTCTTACACTTGTTTTAAGTTTTAGACATAATGTCGAGATCATAACAAACATAAGAGACCCCTAGTAAGAGACAATGAGGAAAAAGTTCTTCATCTAAAACTCAGACCTCAGGGAGGCTGCAAATGTTATTGTTTAGTGTTGGGACCTAGGAAGAATTATACCAGTGGCTGAAAGACAAAAAGTTCAATACTAGTCGATTTATCAATTGGGACGCGTTTGATCAAGTGGGCTTAGCCTAGTAAGTATGGGACCTTGTAGAAGTTGGTACGTGGTCTCGACTATTTGAGATTATGGAGTCCTCCTAAAAGGAGCTGACATTAGAAGTGCTCTCCACATTATCCGTGGCGAGAGGTTTATATGACGAGGATTGTCCTAACATAATCTAGTTCTGATTGATGAGAGAGATGATCTAAATGATTTATACAACTTTCTCCATCACGATAGATCTTTACAACTAGGAGTTTATGGGCATATCAGAGTACCTTGCGCAGTGGATAGACTTTTTGTATTTATTATCAGCACAACACTTCTAACATACCATTAGCACCTGAGAGGACTACAACCCAAGTAAGTCTAAGGCCTTAACCTAACATCATTGATATGTTCTTAATTGTTGATACATTTAATCCTTGACATTTAGAGATTAATGCTTTAAAATGCTTAAGACACTCACTTTAGTTCGTATTTAATCTTAGGTACAATTTGGAAGCATAATAGCTAAAGTGAGCCGAAAGCATAGTCGTTGAGCCGAAAGAAGGAGAAGGGTTAGAATGAAGAGGAGATAAGAAAATACCAAAAGAAATGAAGATATACATTGTTATGGCCATGGGATATGTCTCAAGGTTATGACAAATTAGTCATGGCCATAAGACCTATATCACGCACATGAAAAAAATTTTATGGGCGTGACACTCCTCGTCATGCCCATAACACATACTCACAGGTGTGACACACCAAAGACACATACTCACAGGTGTGAGACATGAAATCATGCACGTGAACTTGCCACTTGTCCCTCTTGTAACCTAGTTTTTTTACTACAAAAGCATTGTTTTGTGACGGTGGAAGAGAGACTAGAACAAACACAATTTTCTTCATTTCTTCTTCAGTTTTTGACATCTCTAGAGGTTATTCACAGCTCTTTCTTACAGATTGATGAAGAAGATGGAGGGCTAATCTTCATAATGCCAGGTTAAAGGTATATTGTCTTTATGTATCATGTTATTTCCCTCTTTTCAGATCTTTATGTTATCTTGTGTTAATTGATTGGTTATTTGTGTAAGAATTATCTTGATGCTCTATTGGATTGTTTTCCATGAGAACCCATTGCTAGAACTTTGAATACGGTAAGTAATAGTCGAGTTTAAATTTCTTTGAGGCAACTAATGGTATTATATCATTAAGAATAACGTAACCTAGGTTAAATAATTCGAGCTTATGTGATTGTTGCTTAGATTGGTCCATTTTTCTCACTCGTAAGGTGGCTGTCCGATTAAACTTAGAGAGTTTATTCTAGGTTATCCAATAGTTTGGGTTAATTAACAAACCCTTCTTGATTAACTATAACCTAAAGAAAAATTTTGATTAACAAAGCTTGTTGTTAATTCATGATCAATAGTCAAAAGAGAGGTCGGAAGACGATAATGCAATGACGTATGTGAAATTGTGCATAGGCTAATATTGAACCGAAAAACTAAAATTTAAACCATTCATCAATTTTATCACTTTGTTGCTGTTTAATTTGAATTGCTTATATATATTGAATTTTACTTTATTTTCTAATTTGCATTGAACCAAACCCCCTATTTTTCATATATCATAATTTAGGAAAGTAACTGGATTTAATCTTTGTGGGATTGACCTAAACTCACCACTGATATAATTGTAGGTCTAGTTATTTTGTGAACTATTACAACGCAATACCAATTTTAACGTCGTTGTCAAGGATTCATTTCCTTTGCTTTTATGAATTTATTTTTTTATTTTTGGTAAATTTCTTTTCTTGTTTGGTTAGTTACAATATATGACATGATCTTCTCACTCTGGTAAATTGAAATTTAATCTAAAAATTAAAAGAACTCTTCACAGATCAAGAAAAAGAGTTGCATAAAGTTTTGAGGATTCGTTAACATCTGATAAGACATGATTCTTAACCAAGAATTCAAATAGCTTTAGATTTGCTTTCCGATTCTTCTAGTGATTCCATTTTTGAAATTGATTTTAACAAAGCAGAACAAAATAATGATCGCACTCTTAAGCAGTTGGTTTCTCTTGATTTTAATCATCAACCTTTGTGCATTGATTTTCTTACTATTGATGTTACTTTTGAGCTTAAATCTAGTCTAATTCATCTTTTTCCTATTTTCGTGGTATGCTAGGTGAAGATCCTCATAAGCACCTCAAAGAGTTTCATGTAGTCTGTTCTAGCAAAAAGCCAACTGGGATATAAGAAGAGAAGATTAATTTGAGGGCATTCCCATTCTCATTGGGGGACACTGCCAAGGATTGGCTTTACTATTTTCCATCTAGATCAATCATTACTTGGAACAAGATGCATACATTTTTTCTTAAGAAGTACTTCCCTGCCTCTCGAGCTACGAATATTCAGAAGGAAATATGTGCAATTTGACAACATCATGGGGAGATATTATATGAGTATTGGGAGAGTTTCAAGCGGTCATGTGCTAGCCATTACTGTCAAATCAGTGAATAACTCTTGATCTAATACTTCTATGAGGGGCTTCTACTGTAAGAAAGAAGTATGATAGATGCAACAAGTAAAGGTGCATTGGTAGATAAGACACCCATTAAAGTTAGAAATATGATTTCCAACATGGCTGCTAACTCTCAACAATTCAATATTCGAGAAGACCCCAGATCATTGAAAGTCAGTGAAGCTAGTACTGCCAAAATGGAGCAACAGATAGTTGGATTTACATCTTTAGTGAGACAAATGGCTGCAAATGGTGCTCAACAAATCAATGTCTGTGGAATTTACACAATGGTAGGACATCCCTCTAATATGTGTCCAACCTTGCAAGAGACTTCCACGGAACAAGTTAATGCTTTTGGAATTTTTCCGGTTCAACCACAAAGAAAGTATGATCCTAGCTACCCCTATGCACATAATTTGATGCATAAGAATCATCCATTCAATAATTATGGATAGCAAGGACAACAACAAGGCTTCTACCAACAAACATATCAAAGACAAGCTTAATCATCAAGTTATAAATCTTCATTGGAAGAGATGATGAAAACATTGACTCAAAATACCACTCAGCTCTAAAATAATTCCATACAATTTCAACAACAAACAATAGCTAGAATTCATAATTTGGTGAATCAATTGAGTCATTAGCTGCTATTGTGAATCGATTGGAAAATCAGAGTTCAGGGAAACTTCCTTCTCAAACGAATGTAAAATCAAAAGAGAATGCAAGTGATATCACCTTGAGAAGTGGTAAAGAAATAAAAGCACTACATAAGACTCTTGTTATTGGCAATAATGAAGAATATGAAAGGGAAGTTAAAGTGTCCCCAAAAGAAGCTGAAAAGGGAACTGAGGTTAATTCTCAATCTCCTATTATTAAAAATTTTACTATTACTTTGCCTTTTTTTTCCTAGCAGGTTTGCTAAATCGAAGAAAGAGGAGCAAGATAAGGAGATCTTGGAAATGTTCAAGAAGGTAGAGGTGAACATACCTCTGATTAATTCCATAAAGCAAGTTCCTCGATATGCCAAATTTCTTAAGGAATTATGCACGTCCAAAAAGAATTGAGAGGAGACAAGAAAGTGAGTGTGGGGTGTGCATATTTGTGGGATGTTTATTATTGTTAGGATGTCATTTTACATTTTATCAATGAAATTTCTATATTAATATAACTTCTTTCAATTTTTATTAAAATAAGAGAAAAACAAAAGAAAAAATGTTTGAAAAAAAGTATCAAAGAGGAAATACGTTTGTTTTGAATAGTTGTTATTTGTTTTCTCCTCTTAAAGTTGTATTGAATAGGTGAATCAAGTATGTTGCACATGAGGTAAATGTTGTTTTGGAAGGATCACTCCTTATAGTTTCAATTTATTATCAACAATGATTTTTACAAGTGATTCCTTGTAATTGGTTATGCTTCATATGGTTTATGGTGTGAAAGTTGCTGTGAAATATAATTGTTGCATTCATCACAGCTGATGGTACCCATTTTTGAATTAATGTTAGCATATGCGCTTAATGTTTATTTGAGTGTTACTTTTGCTTCACTAGCTTGATGACTTTTATGCTACATTACCTAAATACATCTCACCTTACCCTTGCCCACATTACAACCTTAGAAAATTCCTTTAATTCATGGTTATGCATTTGAAACCTTAGAAAATTCCTTTGATTCATGGTTATGCATTTGAACTTTTATGGTGGAGAAATGAAATGATATGCGTAGTTATGGAATGTCTTGATCATGAATGGTATTTTATTGTATCCATGAATTTACCATATTTAAACACATTTTGTCTAAGTCTACCTCTAGATTGCTAAGTGTCTAAAAGTGATGAATGTTAATTGATCATGAGTAGAAGCGTTGAATGTTGAATTCTTGTTATAGTTTTTGAAAGTTATTCATCTATGCTTATGGTTATCTATTCTTAGGAAATATGGAAAATGAGTACGTGTTTTGGTTTGTGACTTTGATTTTGATGATTTGCCCGAGGATGGTCAAAAGCTAAGTATGGGGGAACTTGATATGTTTTTAATTTTTGATACATTTAATCCCTTACGTTTAGAAATTAATGCTTTAAAACGTTAAGACACTCACTTTAGTTCATATTTGATCTTAGGTGTAATTTAGAAGTATAATAGGTAAAGTGAGCTGAAAGCAAACTTTTTGAGCCATCTTCTTGAGATTCACACTCAATTAGCTCATGGAGCAAGAAGGAGAAGGGTTAGAATGAAGAGGAGATAAGGAAATACCAAAAGGAATGAAGATATACATTGTCATGGCCATGGGATATGTCTCACAGCCATGACAAATTAATCATAGCTATAAGACCTATGTCACGCCCATGAAAAAAATTTCATGGGCATGACACAAACTCACAGACGTGACATATCAAGTCACATCCGTGAACTTGCCACCTGTCCCTCCTGTAACCTAATTTTTTATTATAAAAGCATTATTTTTTGACGATAGAAAAGAGACTGGAACAGATTTGATTTTCTTCATTTCTTCTTCAGTTTTGACATCTCCAAAGGTGATTAATGGCTCTTTCTTGGAGATTGATGGAGAATATAGAGGACTAATCTTCCCAATGTTAATTCAGAGAAGTCGATGCCAAGGAGCGCATTTTAGCATATCATCTTTGCGTATCATGTTCTTTCCCTCTTTTTTAGATTGTTTATGTTATCATGTGTTTATTGATTGGGTATTGTGTAAGAATGATCTTGATGTTCTATTGGATTTTTTTTTCATGAGAACCCATTACTAGAACTTTGAATACAAAATGTAATAGTCGTGTTTGAATTCGTTTGTGGCAACTAATGGTATTAGATTGTTAATTCATGAGCAATAGCCTAAAGATAGGTGGGAAGACGATAACGCAATGACATATGTGAAATTGTGCCTAGGTTAAGATTAAACCGAAGAACTGGATTTTAAACCATTCATCAATTTTATCACATTGTTGTTGTTTAATTTGAATTGCTTTTATATATTCAATTTTACTTTGTTTCCTAATTTGCATTGAACCAAACCCCTCTATTTTACATATACGTATAATTTAGGAAAGTAATTAGATTTAGTCTCTGTGAGATCAACCTAGACTCATCACTATTATAGTTATAGGTCTAGTTATTTTATGTAGTATTACAATGTGCTACTAGTCATCCAGCACTCAGATGCAATCACAGTATCCTGAGTCATACTCTTAGCGGTTGGGGTGATAACTGAGGAGTGGTCAGGATCTTGGACATGTTCTATTTGTGGAGCATGCAAGAAAGGATTTTGATCCACCTAGGGCATGCATTTTCCCAATTCATTAAGCTTCAGAGGGAGGAGAAGAAGGTTAGCACAATCTGTGTCGAAACTTATATGAATAAACTTACGCGGTAGATGGGAACATTTGATAGACTACCCCTGATGTGGAAGGTGGCTACTATAGAAGTGCTAAACCTTGACATAATGGAACAGGCGTATGGTTTGCAGATATCAGGGACCTACAGGCGACATATATAGACTCATTGGGCACCCTGACGACCTAGCAGCAACAGTTGGACCACATAAGGAGCAACTGCAACCACAGTCATTGCCATCCCAGATGTGAGGGACAACTACAAAAGAACTTAATCCAAACCAACCGATGATAGCTCAGCTGGCAAGACAGCAAGTGGCACTTGGGGAGCGGATGAGCCGACTAGAGACCTTAATTGGAAGGATAAAAGATCTACTGATGCCAATAGCGCACCGTCAAGGCATTACTCCCTATCCTCTATGATTTGACGCGGACTCTTCATGTTCAGCTCCTCCATCTGACAACCTTCCATCGTCGGACAAGACTTAGTCTCAACATGGAATCAGAGCGATGCTTAACTATTATACCTTTTCTTTTCCCTTCAATTGTGTATTTTTCTACTTCCTTCTCCTTTGTTCAACGTTAATGATAATGCTATTTTATATTTATTTTTATTTTTTTGATCTTTATTTCTTTTGTTCTTTTTATTCTTTTCTTTTATATTTTGCAAGGATGTTAGTCTCATATTGGATGGATCAAAATCAAAACAAAATTGTCACAATCAAGAAAGTACCAATAAAATCATCTCACTTACATATTTAACTGTATTATGAACATTAAGGATAATGTCCAATTTTAGGTGTGAGGATGGGTTGATTGAATTTTTAAATGAATTCTTCAAGTTTATTATAATCTGATTATAAATTTTATTAACTGATATCTTAAATTGGTTGAGATCTATCTATGAATACTATATATTACTGTTGAATATTGATTTGAATTGGTAAGCAAAAAAAATGATGGTTAGAATAAAATTAGTTTTCTAATTCATATTTTTCATAATAATTGAAATTTTCTAGTTGAATGAAATTTGCATATTATTTACACTCATATACCCATTCTTTTTTGTGAGCTTTTGAGCCTAAAGAGAAATTTTTAAATTTTTAAAGCTCTCGTTATTCTTTCATGTGTGTGATTTCATGCATAGTAGGATAATTCTAGAACTTGCGTTTATTATGCGTATCAAGACCATAGTTGTTAAATTAGAAACATTGATGTGACAAAGGCACTTAGATTCACCAACTTGTTTAACCTATTTCTTTGAAAATTATCACACCCTTAAATTTACCTTTAGGAATAACCAAGTTGAACCTTAGCCTTTTTCATTAATCAAAACTAAATTATAAACCTTTATTTCAGAGAAATTATTCCAATTTTCTCTAAAGACCTTTTATTGTTTAGAACTGTGAAGGCTATTTACATTATTTACTTATTGAGACTTGAAATTTGTGAAAGGTCCAATATTTGTTGAGGTACTGATTGGAATATTGTGAAAAAAAGTACAAAAGAAGAAAGAAAAAATTAAAATAGAAAATAGAAAAAAATAAGTCTATGGTACCAATAGAGTAGCTTTAAAAGGACATAAGTATTTTGTAAACAAGTCTTGTAATATTTCTTTGAGTGAATTTTCTTCAATTTAATCCTTTTTATTGTCCCATTTATACCATACCTAAGCCCTATTACATCCCTATAAAGACCTTTTGATTTTTGTTTCTAGTTTGTACATAAGAGGTGAAGATGTGATTCTATTGAAAGCTTATAGTAAGAGTTCTATTACACATTGATTGAGACTTTTGATGCTTTTCACCCTAAACACTTTATTACATTAAGTGAAATCTTGGTAAGGGTGTAAAGAGATATGCTTTTGATTTCAACGTGATTGTTAATGTGATTGCCATTAATATTGCTTAGGAAATTAATTTTAGGACGACTTGATTCTGATTGTATGTTAATTTGATTCAATAGGATACGATGATGTATAGTATAAATGGATAGGTTTTAGATTGATGTTGAAAAATTTATAATTTGATTGTTGTTTGCTTGAGGACAATAAAAAAACTTAAGTGTGTAGATGTTTGATAGATTGATATTTAACTATATTTTACCATCAATATTTGATGTGTTTTCCTTGACATTTTATGCTTTTATCATATATTTGGTACTAATTTGCTCCAACTGTGTTTACAGGTGATAATTGCCTTTACGGACTTAAATGAGAAGAATTCAGGCTAAAACGAGGCTTAAAAAAATCAACAATCTGGAAGGAGTCCACAGCTGTGCACTTTCATAATTTCAGAAGGTCGTGTGTCACACTGTGTAAGTCCCAGAAACCTCCTTAGTTTTTTTTTTTAATATAAAACGATGTTTTCAATGACTAATGAAAGGAGGAGATTTTGGGAAGTGAGATGAGGAACAACATCTCGTCTTACTTTCAAACTAATGAAGAATCATTGTACGACACTTAGGAGAGATTTAAGGAGATGATTCAATGATGCCCATATCGTGGATTAACTTTGTGCATGCAAATCCAAACATTTTATAATGGGATAAGTTAGAATATGAGGAACTCAATTGATGCAGTAGCTGGAGGTATGTTGAATAACAAGACACCTGAAACGGTCCAAAAGTTAATTGTAAAAGTGGATTTTGGTAGACAAAAATGAATATGGATAGCATTCCATATATTATTTTCTCTACTCCCCAAGGTTATTAGGAATGGTTGGTAATGTCTTTTGGTTTAACAAATACCTTACAAATTGATAGACCTTTATCTTAAAATGTTTGGCCGGCACCCCATGGGGACCCTTCAGTTGATATCTGATCCAATTGGGAAGTTTGCGAGGAGCTAAACCTATTGCCCTTTTTATCAAAAAGCTTTAACTCAACATTCATAAATATAAACAGTAGCATTTTTTTAGTCATTTTATTAAAAAGTTTCCACAGCATAACGACTGTATTTTGACATCCCAAAATTTTCAAAATCCCTGTAAAAGTTCAAGAAACTTCTATAATCACATTAAAATCCCCGCTACAAATTTTGGACTTCAAGTTCATTTTGAAGCAATTTCAGCAATCACTTCAATAAATTTTAAAAAGCTAAGAATTATTGATGCATTTCATTTAAAAAAACTTTATAAACATGCCTTCTTTACAAAAAAAAAATATATTCCAAAACATATTCATTGATATGCAGCAATTCTCAAAAGGATTTACAAGGCAAAAATGCCTACACAGTAGCACATGACGAAGCGAACTACTCGAGAGGTTGAGTCCCTACTAGTGAAGCCCCTGCGCGTACACCTAGGAGATTTTATTTTGAAAAAAAAGTAGAGCGTGAGTTAGATGAGCTCAGTGAGTGTTAAGTTTTCTATGCAAACCATATTTAACAATTTAAACCTCCCTATGATAAATTCATTTCATTTATTATGATACAATACTATTATAAAACATATATGATTTCTGAAATCAAATTTCTCAAGTTACTTTTAATGTAAATTTTGGTGGCATCATTATTGTCATGAACTTTCTTACACGACATAGCCTCTTAGGTACCACAATCACAAGAAAGGGAAATAATTCCTTAAAATAAAGTAAGTCAAAAAGTCTTACACTAATTTCCTAACAACGACACCAAAAACTTGTTGAGCTAATTTTACCTTATATAAAACCCTCAATATCTACAAGTATATGGATCGTAAACTTGTAGTAATTGAGCTGTAGACCTTCATGAGGAATTAGCTAAAAATAAATGAACCTAACACTATCTAAAGTTGTGAAATATGATTTGAGAGAAAATAAAATTCAAAAATTAAACAATCAAATAAAATTCAACACTAAACCACTTAATAATTGAGCTATCATAATAAAACAAAGCTAATTAAATATGAAAGTATAAGATTCATTCTATCATCATTTTACTACCTTAATCATTTTTTATTCAATCGGTATCGATGTTAGATTTTTGAAGCGTTGATTATTCTCTCTTATGACTTAATCATTTAACCCCAACTAATAATCCCTAATTGGTTTTGAAATTCTAGATTTGTGATATGTGCTTGATTGATTGTTTAATTATTTCATAATACTTAGCAATTAATGACATGAAATTACTTAAGATACTCATTTTGACTTATATGTGATTTTAGGCACAATTCGGAAGCAAAGAAGTTAAAGTGAGTCGAAAGCACAATATTTCGGTCATTTTTCGAAGCTTAATTTTCACTCGTCTTCATAAAAGAAGAAGAAAATTAAAAGATAAAAAGAAGACAAGGAAAAATAAAAACACAAATAAATCAAAGTTGCTCCTGGCTGTTGTGTATGGACTATGTAAGGTGTACGTGAATTTAATATTTTGCACCATTAATTTAATTAATGAAGCCAAGGATGATCGACAGCAGCCTATGCAATGTGTTTTATAGGAATTAAATGAAGACAAGCAGCTAGGAGAAGAAGCACACCAAAACGACAATCCAAGAGGTAGCTGGAAGAGAAGCAATACGATAGCAATTTATGAAGAAAACGAAGTACCAGCAGTTGGAAAAAATAGATTAAAATGTAACTATTTACGTTTCATGCAGACATTGTATATAAACGCAGTCGTTCAATAGATGCATTTGTTTTAAATAAAGATCATAATAGTAGCGTGAGGGAGAGAGTAGATTTTAATAGAAAAAAGACAAAAAGGTGGAGGCGTGAGCGAGAGTGAGGGAATCTTCGACTGGGAAAATTTCTTGGCACTGAAGCAATTATTTTTAGTAGCTTTTGATTTTGATAAAGATGAAGGGTAAAGCTCTCAACCGAGAGAGACCCATGGAGGGCTAAACATCTAGACACCAGTTCAAAGGTGATATCGACTCTAACAACTTGGGTTAAGTGTATTTCACTATTTTTGTTATTTCTTTCTCTCTTTAGAAATTGATTGTGTTATCCTATGTTAATTCATTTGGGTTTTGCGTATGTACAATCGTAATCTCATTATCGTTCGATTATTTGTGTATAAACCCATTGGGTATTATGAAAAGATGATTTTAATGCATTCATTGGATCGTTTATTTCCTATTGCTAGAATTTTGATATAATTCGTAACTACTATATTTAAAATTCATGTGTAGCGACTAATGATTCATAATCATTAGGGTTAACGTAAACTAAGTTAAATGATGCATTGTATGTGGTTGTTGCCTTGATTAGTCGGTTTTCCTAATTCATAATGGTATTGCCTAATGAAATATAGAGATCGTGTCCTAGGTTATTTGGTGGTTAGGTTTAATTAACGATCATATCTTGATTAAACACTACCTAAGGAAAAACTCAGGTTAATTACTAACCCACAATTAATAGTTGTTATGAGAGGTTTGAGAATGACAAATCATTGAAATATGTTTAATTAGGGTGTAGGCTGAGATTGAACCAAAGAACCAGATCCCTACCGAATTCTCCACTTTTATCATTTTTTGTTGTTTTCTTTAAATTGCTTTTGTTAGTTAGTTTAACTTTATTTTATTTTCTTATTTCTAAAACCAAACCTCCTAAACCTAACACCTATTATTTTGACTAGCGATATAACTTGCTATAAAAATAAAATATACCTACTACTGCAGTAGTGGTGAGTCTAGGTCGATCCTACAGAGAGTGTGCATAAAGTTATTAAAATGAAAATAATAGCTGTCTAGGTTTAGGGGGTTTTGATTTTAGAAATAAGAAAATAAAATTAAGTTAAACTAACTAACAAAAAACAATTTAAAGAAAATACGCAAAAATGATAAAAGTGGAGAATTCGATAGGGACCCATTTATTTGGTTCAATCTCGACCTACACCCTAATTAAACATATTTAAATAATTTGTAATTCTCAAACCTCTTATAGTAACTATTAATCGTGGGTTAATAATTAATCCAAGTTTTGCCTTAGGTAGTGTTTAATCAAGATACGATCGTTAATTAAACCTAACCACCAAATAACCTAGGATACGATCTCTAGATTCAATTAGTAGTATCATTACGAATTAGGAAAATCAATTAATCATGACAACAATCACATACGATGCATCATTTAACCTAAGTTTTGTTATCCTTAATGATTACTAATCATTAGTCTCATCAAATGAATTTCAAATATAACAATTACGAATTATATCGAAATTCTAGCAATGGGTTGCAAATAAGCAATTCAATGAACTTATTAAAATCATCTTTTCACGATACCCAATGAGTTCATACATAAATAATTGAACGATAACAAGATTACAATTACTTATACGCAAAACGCAAATCAAATTAATATAAGATAACACAATTAATTTCTAAAGAGAAAGAAACAACAAACCAATGAAATACACTTAACCATGGTCGTCGGTGTCGATGTCATCTCTGAACCGGAGTTTGGATGTCTAGCCCTCTATAGGTCTCTCCCAGTTGAGAGATTTACCCCTTATCTTTATTAAAATCAAAAGCTACCAAAAATAATGCTTCAACCCCAAGAAATTGTCCTAGCCAAAGATTCCCCTCACTCTTACTCTTGCCTCCACCTTTCTATCTTATTTTTATTAAAACCTACGCTTTCCCTCACACTATTGTTCTGATCTTTATTTAAAACAAATACATCTATTGAACGTCTACGTTTACGCACAATGTCTGTGTGAAACACAAATAGTTACATTTTAATCCATTTTTTCCAGCTGCTAGCGCGTCGTTTTCCTCATGAACTGCTGCCATATTGCTTCTCTTCCAGCTGCCTCTTGGATTGTCATTTTTGTGTGCTTCTTCTCCCAGCTACCTTGTCTTCATTTAATTCCCATAAAACACGTTGCATAGGATACTGTCCATCATCGTTGGCTTCATTAATTAAATTAATGGTGTGTATGGCCATGCAAAATATTAAATTCACGTACACCTTTGGTCCATGCATAACAGTTGTAAGCAACTTTGACTTATTTGTGTTTATATTTTTTTCTTTCCTTCCTTTTGTCTTTTAATTTTTTTCTTCTTGCTCCATGAAGACAAGTGAAAATTATTCTTCAGAAAATGGCCCAAATATCATGCTCTTAGCTCTCTTTAACTTCTTTGTTTCCGAATTGTGCCCAAAATCACATATGAGTCAAAGTGAGTATCTTAAGTAATTTCATGTCATTACTCGCTAAGTGTTATTAAATAATTAAAAAACCAATTAAGCACATATCAATTTCCCCCACACTTAACTTTTAGTTATCCTCTGGCAAAATATCAAAATTAAGCCCATAGACCCAAAAACATTGTCTCATTTCCCATATGTTTCAAGAATATATAATCATAAACAAAATTGAATGACTTCCAAAAATTATAGCAAGAATTTAACATTCTAGACTTTTACTCATGATCAATCAACATTTAATACCTTTAAAAACTGAGCAGTCTAATGGTAAACTCGAAAAATGCATTTAAATAAAATATATCTATGGGTAGACTCAACACCATTCATGATCATGACAATCCACAACTTTGTATATCATTTCATTTCTCCAGCACTAAAGGTCATATACAAAATCATGGATCAAAGGACTTTTTAGGGTTGTAATGTGGGAAAAGGTAAGGTGAGATGTATTTGTGTCAAGTAGTATGAAAGCTATCAAAGCTAGTGAAACAAAAGAAATGCTCAATATGCTGTCAAGGGCAAAAACCAACATTCAATCACAATTATGTACATCAACTAAGACGAATGCAAAAACAAGTTTCACAACTCAATCTCAAGCTCTCATACATAAACCACATGAACTATATACCAATTTGAAAGGATCACTCGTATAATTGATAATAATACATTGAAACCGTAAAGAGTGACGTTCTAAGCCAACATCTATCTCATATTCAACATAATCAAATAACCCATTCAATACAACTTTAGGAGGATTCATTAAGTATAATTAACCTTGCAAACCATATATACACTTCATCCTTGATACATTTATTCAAACAATTTTTCTTTTTCTTTCTTTTTTTCTTTTCTTTTCTTTTTCTCTTTTATTTCTTTCTTTTCCTTTCTTTTCTTTTCTCTTATAAAAATTAAAATAAACTACATCAACATGGGATTTCAATGATAAGTCATAAAATAAGATCTCAATATTATAACCAACCCACACATATGCATACTCCCACACTTAGAATTTTGTATATCCAGAAACTCAAAAATCAACAAATGTTCCACTAACTTTAAGGCTTAAGAAGGATATTTTGTTAGGTTAAAGCATTTAATGTGGCTAATACACAAAGAAAATGAAAATAAAGCTCAAGTGGGCTTATCAAAAAGGAAAAATCATATAATAGGTAGCCATTTGGCTAATGTAGTTCGGAAAACCAAAGAATGCCTAATCATATCCATGTTAATGCATGTGATAAAAATGTGATCTTGAATAGAAATTCAAGGAAAAATCAGGATGTAAATGTCATGAAGGTCACACATTATCAGAAGACAATGAGACTGATATGAATGTGCCAGTCTAATAAGGCTCAAAATTTTACCAGCTTTGTCCACCTCTAGTCACTACACTTCTAAAGTTAATGCATATCGATCAATCCCAAGAGAAATAATACATGATAAAGTTGCTGTCAAATTCTCTAATCAATTCACTCTCTAATCATGACAATATAATCCTAGAAGCAACAGAAAAATGAGAAAATGTTTGTTTTGTTGTTTTATTCTTTCTCTCATTTTGATTGAAAACTTAAAACAAGTTAAAATTTTTTCAAAAACACACATGTATATAGAAGCTAATATGAAAAAAGTAAAGGAAAAGAAATTTACTTCCCTTGGGTTGCCTCTAAAAAATCACCTTTGTTTAGTGTCGCTGGCTTGACTCTTTTTTTTCTCCTCACGTGACAAAATTATGATCTTTTGGTAGCACATGCAGTTCTTCCACGTGAGGTTCTTCTGAATATGGCTTTGGTTGATAATCGTTCACGTCCAACGTCTTCCCTATCCTCAGACTCTTAATCTCTATTGAGTCTATACATTTTGGAAAGATCTCAAATGTCTCTTCACCTTTTTCTTCCTCATTTAATTCCTCTAACCTACTAGGTAAAAAGTAAAGAGTCATTCTCAACAACAAAATGGAACTCAGTATTTACCTCCACGCTAAAAGAAATAACTTTTTCTGCCTCGAGCCCCTCTTCAACTTCTTCCACACAAGCAATTTCTTGAGTATTGCTCCCAAAATCTCAAGCTCGTTATCACTTTATAAAGTTTCTGCACAAACGTCCATTAGGTAGATCTCGGGTTGATACAGCTGCTCCTCTTTGCTTTGCAATTCCAAATGATTGATATCTCCCCATCGAGGCAATGCATCTTCCTGGAATCATTTCACATCCTGTTGAAATTGTAAAGTGTTAGCAAACATTATCAACTAATTCTTCCAAGGATGTACCTGATTTTTGTTGGCTGTCCCAATTTTGAAAACCAAACCAAAATTGCCTATCCTCCTGCTAGAATTGTTGGATGTCCTATTGGATATGTTTTATACTCTCTTGAAGCTGTTGCATGCCCTGTTGAAATTGAAGATTATTAGCATCACAGGTCTTGATATAGTAGTCTAGAGATGTACTTGAATTATGATAAGAAACTTCAGAACTATACGAGAATTGTTGTGCATCCTGCAAATTATCATGGAAGTAATTTTTTTATTATCCCATCTATAACTAAAGTTAGGATGATAAGTCCAACCTTGGTTATTGTTAAGTCAAAATGACTTTACATATATTTATTTTGATGAAAATCAAATAATAATAATGATAGAAATTGTTGAACTACTTTAATCATATAGAAGAAAACGTCAGATGAAGACATTAGAAAAAAGAAACATCAGACGGAAGAAAACGTCAGACGAAAGAAA
>JANZLC010000202.1:25947313-25958982 GCA_026413385.1 Erythroxylum gracilipes | reverse complement strand
ATACATACATACATACATACATACATACATACATACATACATACATACATACATACATACATACATACATACATAAACAGTAAAAACATCAACATGAACAGAGCATTCACATATCCATTTCTCCAAATTGTTCTGCATTAATCTCCTACCCATTTTAGTTGATCTTTCAACTTCAAAATTCATTTCTATAACATTTTATAATATTTTGATCATCAAATTTGAAAAATCAACATGTACGGCACACTTAACATTTCCTCATTTATTTTCCAGCAAGAATAAATATCACTATTCTTAACCATTTAGCAATGAGTTAACGATGGATGCTTCATTTCATACAAAAATACATAATCATAATAAGCTTACTTGTTTGAAGCTCTGACATCTACAAAAATCACGTGAACCCTAATCCCTTATGCAACCACGTACATCAACTTGAAAGTTGACAGGGGGTTCAGTTTTTTCTTGGGATAGAAGAAAAAAATAACAAAGTGGAAGTGATAACAAATAGAGGAAAGCAAGATCTAATTTTTTTGGTGAAGGTTTGATGAAAGACTCTTTGTTTAAAAAAATACTAGAGAAAGAAACTTCGAGAGAAAGAAATGAAGGCAAGTACAGTAACTTTTCTTTCAAGGTTATTAAAACTTAACTTTAAAGCTGGGACACCTATCTATTTCTTAGCCACTTATCCTCTTCCCTTTATTAAAACTCACTTCAATATGATTTATACTTAAGTTATGACTTAATAAAAACACTGAAATCGCAAGTCATAACCTATTAAATCAATTCCAGATTTTTCCATTAAAACATCATTTCGGGTAAACATTGCATGTTCTTTCTGGCCTTGATATTGAAGTCATTTTGCAACACTTTCTTCTAGAAACATGTTTCCTTATGTCTTATGTTTCCATTGACACCAAAATCATCCAATTTGGTTCAGTGATTTGAAAGATATACTTCAAACATTTTCGGACTGCTCTTATCCAAAACAGTATACTATGCACAACTTCCATCCAGAATTTAAACATCTTAGAGACTGATTCAAAATTCGACTTCTTTAGATGATTCATAGCCCTATGTCTCTAGTTTACTGAAAATTAAAAAATCATCTCATTTGGAATCCTACAAATCCATATATAATCAAAATATTGAAGTATGTTCAGTGGAATAACACCAGTTCATATTATTGAAGAGTACACTCACTATACTTTTCCCACTTTTTCACTCAATCTTACTCAATTAATTTCATATGAATATGATATTTGGTGGAGATTTAGAGCAATGTCTTACGAGTCCAATGGTTCAAGAATTAAGTCATTTGGGTGTTTAGAGAAGAAGTTATGGCCAAAAGAATCAAACAAGGTTTTGTCATCAATCATATTGAATCTATTACGGGACAACAACCATAACTTTCTCTAGAGATATTGGATTAAGGTGTTCTTTAGATGGTTTAAAAGATAACTTTAAGATCTACCATGTTTATGAAGACCTTGAAGATAGATTCTATCATCTAAAGGGTCGAAAATGGACCAGACGATAGGCTAGATGAAACTAGACGAAAAAGAAGAAGAAGCAAAACACAGAATAAGCAAAAAGCAGAAGATGCATCTTTACAGACGATACACGTCAGCACAAACGATACACGTCATCACAGACGATACACGTCATCATAGATGATACAGCTCATCACAGATGATACACGTCATCACAGACGATACACGTCAGTACAGACGATAAACCTCATCACAGACGATACACCTCAGCACAGACGATACACCTCAGCACAGACGATACAACTTTACAGATGATACAACTTCACTCTTGAACATCTTCCCTTATAGGGACCATAACTTTCAACTCCGATGTCCAAAATTCTCATAATATATACCATTGGAAAGATAAAAGAAAGATCTACAATCTCAAGAAGGAAACTTTTCCAAAAGCTATCTACCGATGTACTGCACCTAGTTCTCAAATTCATGAAATTTTTTAGACTCTTAAAGATAGAATTGAAATTTGATGTCTTCATAAGAAATGTATCCATATGTCTCTAGTTTAATCCAAATAAAGAATCATCTCATTTGGATAACTACCGAAAAAGTTATGGCTAATAGACCGAAACACTCTCAGTGAACATTTTCCCGATCACTACCGATTTTATTTCCAAATCTTTCCCTTATTACAATTCATCCCAAGATCATTCTTTCTACTCCCTCTACTTCTCAGTTTCAATAAAATCACATTTAAAATCAATTATATCTGAAAGTTGTCAATTAATGCATGTACCGTTATTTTTATGTGCAAGGATTCAATATCTGAAAGATGGTTCTACATCACTTACCTGCACTAGGTTAACCACTAAATATTAGTATAATAACATGTATAAAGCCTAACGGTGTACCATAGGCTAAAAAAATCATCTTTCCTTTTTATCAACCAATTACATAACTTCAGTGTAACTTCAAATCTATGAAATTCAACTTTCAGACTTCAATTCTTATGTTGCTAAAACATAAACTTATACTAGCAATATTAACTTGTAATGTATCATTCACATAAAGCAAATAATCATATAATTTAAAACCACTTGTCATCAATTCTTTTGAAAAGAACTTATTCACATAAAACAGTTAAAATACACTAACAGCTTTTGCAAACTTATCGCCACCAAACACACTCATGCGTTTTGTGTCTCTCCTTTACCTACACAAATCGAATTTTGCTTAGGCATTTATTTCCAAATTCATAAATAAGGCATTAAAACTATAAATTCGATTTAACCGAATTCGAGATTAGTATTTAATCGCCTAACATGTGCGCTAATCGTATTTCCATTTACTTCCATAAGCTAACCTATTGTTCTCCATTTCAAACTCTATCTTCGAAAATTTCTTAAATACCATCTTTTACCCATTTTAACTTATCAATTGCTTCAAAACACTATCTCACCCTATTAATTCACCATAACCATAATTAAACTTCAACAACTCACACCAACAACTACATTTTCTTTTAAAGCCAATGTGTCCTCACCATACATACTTATATCATCATTTGGTTTTTTTTTCCAATTTTTAACACAATTCACCTAAGATCCATGCCAAGCATCATCCAATCACATCAGAAACCATTTCAACTTCATAACTTTCCACATACACTTGATATACGAATTTTTCCAAACAATAACATAACACTTCATTTAATAATTCTAATGTTAGAGATACACTTAGTAAGCATCCATAATCATATTCACTCATCATTACATCATAACCCTACTTTTATACCAAAAAATCCCTTAAGGCTAAACTTAACAAATTTTACATTAAACTTTTCCAAATTCATCATCTAAGCCACCAATCAATTTCTTTTTCATTTCTTTACTTCATTAGCATTAAAGCCATGCTATGGACATCATAAAACATAACAATAATATTTTGGATCATATCACACTAAAAACCTAATCACCCTTACCTTGCCAATTCTTTTAAGCTTGATTTCTTGGTTTACTTTCTTACTTTCAACCCTCTACTCCATCGCAACTCAAAACCCACCATTTATCCTCCTAAAAACCCCACAAATCTAAAAGCTTAAGCTATAAAAAAACTTCCACTTTCTCCTTCAATCTTTTCGGTAATTGGTGAACACTTAGGTTTGATCAAGATCTCTTCAAATACAACTCAAAACCTATGAAAAATGGCTACACTCATCTTCCTCTCAAGCTTGGTCGACGTTCTCCTTGGTGGTTCTTCTTTTCTTCTTTTGTGTTTTTGGTCTCATGGTTATCTTAGGGTTACTCTCCAAAAAATGAAACAATTTATCTTAAATCTTGCTTTTTATACTCGTTAATGCTTTACACGTATCACTTTCCTATTGTTTGTCTCTAATGACTCACATCCATTTAATTAATGATGCTTAGCTCTTAAGAAAGCATTTAATTGGTCATTAGGTGTGCTCACTAATCCACTCACACTACAAAAAGATCAAATTGATCTTTAATGAATTAAATTCACCAACTGATTGAATTAAATTTTGAAAATATTCCATAGCCGTCTTATTATCAAATTGACCATGAAATACTCTAACTAGGATTAATACTTATTGATTGGATGCTTTAAAATTTTTTATTGGGTTCAAAAACATTAATACCCATTATTTCCAAAAAGATCATTTTAGTCCTAAACTTTTGGAACTCCCGAATTTCATCCAATTGAACTTATTTTCAATCCATTGAAGTATTATTAAACTCTAATACTTATTTTGGATATTTTTCAATATTTCGGGATTGGGTCCTCTAAATATCACTCTTCACTCAGATTCACTATTCAACCGAAAATACTATTCACTAAAAATAAAATTTATATTCAATTAAAGGAAAGGTTCGGGGTTTTACACAAATATTTAAAAGAAAAATAGATAATATCTTCAAATATCATAATTTCATACATTGTTATGTGGATGATATTTTAATAGCTAGCAATAATGTTTCTCAACATATTATACATCTCCATATATTTGCAGATTTATGTGAACAACATGATCTAGCACATTTTGAGAAAATGGCTAAGATATGTCAAATCGAAATAGAATTTCTTACAATGGAAATATATGGCAAAGGAGTTCAACTTCAACCTTATATTCTTGAAAAAATTTCACAGTTCCTGATATGTTACAAGATAAAAACAAGTTCAATGTTATGCTTTCGCTTTTATTCAAAACTTAGCTGAAATAAGGAAACCTTTTCAACTACTTTTAAAGAAAAATTAAAGATTTGAATTTTCACCTTATCTGATTCAACAGGTAAAGAAAATTAAAATTTTTGTGTATTACTTTACCAAAGCTTTCTCTACCTTCTGATAATGATGACTTAATTCTTGAAACTAATGCTTTGGCCATGTATGGAGTGGAGTATTAAAAAAAATATTATGATGATGCTAATATTAAAGTGCATGAGTCCCTCTGTAGGTATACCTCAAGAACATTTACTAATACTCAACAACAATTTCATATAAATGAAAAAGAATTACTGGCGATAGTAAAAAGCTGTCAAAATTTTTATTATTTCCTACTACCAAAAAGATTTTTATTACGAACTGATAATACTTAAGTAAAAGATATATAAAATGACAAACTTTATTAACAAAATATGCTTTTGATATTGAAATTATCAATTCTAACTATAATATCCTTGCAGGGTTTTTAAGCAAAGTTTGTTAGCCCCAAAGAATAGATATTTGATTTATTAGACCAAATGTCTAAAGATATCGATACTTATCAAGCACATATTAAAGATCTGTTAGATATTGCAGATTTTCCCTCAATATCTAAGGAAGTAATTGAATTACTTTTCTCTTTTTTTGCCATGTATGGCAAGCAAAAACCACTACAATTATTCTGAGCAAAAACTGTATAAGTTGCTTAACAAAATCAAGATAGCTGAAGATTCCGAATTTACTAGATCTTTCTCCTATACATCAACCAATTCAGCCAAAGGCTGTTACTCTTGATGTTATTTCCTTACGACCTGATACTACACGCAAATCTCAGATACAGAAATGTACCATGACCGAAAGCCTTTCTAAAAGTCGCCTTGCTATTCAAGCACATTTTGAGATAATGAGAGATTTATACTCTTTACAATATAATAATACTTGTTATATAGACTTTTCTGGGATATATCCTAGATTAAATTTTTTGCAAGGAACTCATCCTCAAGCTATTTGTGATTAGTATGAGTTTGGAACTATAAATGTTATTTATCTGACAAATCCAAAGTTTCCCGTGAGGAAAAAAAATATTAAGACGGAGGGAACTTTTGTCATTATATCATAACTGAATTTTTTTTTTTTTTTGGTAAATAATAACTGAAATATTTGGCATTACGAAATTCACCATTCTTTATATGTTCTTAGTATAGCTGACAACAGATGGCCGCCAACACCGAACCACAAAGCATAAGTATTTTCCATGTAATTTGTTGGAGCGTGTGCCAACTTTATTTATGATCTGTGGTCCCAAAATTTCTCTTGTTAGTTGCATCATTACGCACAGTATTTTGAAATCAACTTCCATCCCCAGATTTGATTTCAAATAATCACACAAACGCTGAAACAGCAATCATATATATTCATTGCCACAAGCTTCAAATTGACATATCAAAAGCTCATTGCCATTCTTAGTGGCATCATGGGTGTAACTGCCTCAATTCATCATCTATATTACACGAGTATCAGGAACAATTCAGTGCAAGCAATACAGTTCCTTCACGTTTCTGCGTATAATAGACAGAATCTTACACATTATTCATACAACCTGTGTAAAAACGTAGCCATTTTCCCTGTTTTCAAGTCACGAAGGACACAAAAACAGCCTTCAGTTGAGGGTCAGTTAGGAGTGCTTCCAGGAAACAAGATGTTTTCGGTCCTATTGGCTTTAATGACTGCAATTTTTGTAGTCTGCTAATGAAAAATCCTACATTGCTCCACAAAAGTGGAAGTTAACAAGGTATGTAATTCACTATCTTACATCTGACTGAATTATAGGGAAGAAGGACCAATTCATAGCGTCAGTGTCATCGTTTCCAACAACATTGCCATTTGCCCACCAGTCTGACTCAATTTCGGTTCTAAGAGAATCTCCTCCATTGCCATTGTCAAAGTTAAATTCTTTAATGGAGCCGAGGGTAATAGATTGATGCTTCTTATGCCCTTGTGCCTTTTCCCCATCCACTGGAGCTGTTTCTGGTGCATCATAAGATGTTTCACCAACACGGCACTTGCAATCATTTTCCAGTTGATTAGAAGTTACACCCTTTTGACCTGGACTTCCACTTTCCTGAGATGCTGATACAACTTTAACAAAACGTGCTGGTTTCTGTTCAACTGATCTTAATGCATCTTCGGCATTTAGTTCAAAAGAGACTCTGTGATTAACAACTTGGTTGCTGTCAGGTTTATTGTCTAATTGTGGATGCGATGCAACATCAGAAGACTGATGATCCAGACGAAAGTTGCAAGGCCTTGCAGCTTTCGGGTTCAAGATTCCCGAACCTTGACTTAATCCCCAATCATGGGTGGGGAGCTTGTCAAGATTCAACAGCTGTGGAGGATCACCCAGTTGGAACTTGATAAAGTGAGGACCACCAGAGGTAAACTCACTGTCAGGCAAAGGTGATGAAGTACCGGAACCTGAAATGCCGGAGCGAGGTGAAATCAGATGACCTACTGGGCTTCCAGGATAAAGCTGATAAGATTGAAATTCATAGTTACACAGTGGGAACCTAAGACCCACTTCACCACCTCGAAGGCCTGGGTCAAGTAACTGGGCAAAAGGTACTTCAGGTGAAGAAGGTGTAGTCAAGTGGACAGATTCTGGAGGGGGGGTGAAAGGAGCAGTTGATGGTTCAGTAGTGAATGTTGAGAAAGCAGGTGGTGAGACTAACTGAGTTTCGTGGGCATAAGGGCCAACGGCAAAAATGGAGGCAGGACCACTAGGAGAGTACATATTGGCAGAAATCGACAGTAAACCAGCTGGTGATTGTATCCCAGAAGGAGGTTCAGATTGCAGGAAAGAAACGGGAGAGGAGGGAGGTGCAACAAAGGGGAGTAGAGTAACAGTTGCTTGGGTAGGATTTTCATTCTGAACATTATTTCCAGAACTTGATGTTTCAGGACCAATAACAGCATGCCCAATCCGCTTCCTGTGTCTGTGATATCCAAAACAAGAATAAACACTCCAGCAGCTGCCCCATCTTCTCTTCTGCAAATAGAAAAAAGTTGGACAACAATAGATCACATTAAATCTCTTCCAGAGCAACCACAAGAAGTCAATTTGCAAGTAAATGGACCAAAATATAAAGAAATGTGCAAATTAGCAGCAATCTTAAATATATGCCGCAACAATATAAGCATAGGAACAAGACCTATGTCAAATCTTTATGGGTATTGAACACACTTCAATTATGCTGGCCAAAACCAGCACACTCAGAACCTTTATGAACACAAAGGAATCATTACTCGTACTAATTAAGGCATGGAAGGACAAGATGAACTCTTGCTATACACTTGGGATAAAAGTAGTAACTAATCTAAGCCAAACTCATTGGTCTACTGCAGAAATCACCACAGGTCTCTTATAATTTTGATCGGTGGGGCAGGAATCGAACTAATAGCACAAAAATCTCAAGCTCTTAACTGACATGTCCGATACTATCATAAATAAGTTCCCAACTTATAGGCTATGTTTAGTTGGACGTAAAGTTTTTAATAGAATGAAATGGTTTATAATAAAATAGAATATAAATAAATATAATATCAGAAAATTATTATTTGAAAGGGACGAAAGAGTTTATAATGTAATATAATAAAATGTTATTTAAAAGAAGAATTTATAATGTAATGTAGTAAAAAGTTATTTATCATTTTATATTTCATCTTAAATTTTTTAATTTAGAAGTTTCTCATTTTTATCGGATAGAATAAAATGTAAAACTTTTCTCTTTATTTCATTGTAAACTCTTTTTTTAAATGATAAAATAATATTATATTTCATTTCGTTTGATTAATTAAACTTAAAATCTAACTTAGAACAAAACAGAGGATTTGCATATTAACTCATTCTCCGTTTTATTCCAGCACCAAGCACCATTTCCCATAAAGCAAGCTTATCCCTACTTACTGCATCCACTAATTTAATAACATGTCAGAAAGCCATCACTAAAACATCTTTGCTCTTTTCACTATCTCCCTGACACACCACTCAAATAATCGAGCCCCTTTTACCCGAATCTTCAACTTGTATTCTCCATCTAAACTCAGATTATCTAAGCAAGAAACGAAGTCTAAATAACATCTGATCCCTTTTCTAAATCCCTTATTAAAGTCCTTTTTCCCACTTGATCATATTCGTGACGAGAGAGACAACCAAAAGAAAATCTTTTAACCAAAAAGTCTGCCTTCTGTACAACGTTTTAAATAAAAACACACAAAGAAACCAATGAAAAAAATTCAAAGCAGATCAAGAACAATTATAAGCACCTGAACCCTAGCTTGCGTCGCACGATTCTCTGCCGACGCGATCGCAGTAGCGGCGGCGTTTATGGTCTCTAGCGTGGTGGACTCTCCGTTAACACCTCTCATCTTCAAGTCTCCCGGAAACGAAATCGAATCGAACCAGAAAACAGAGAGAGAAAGTGAGCGAGCTTGAATATGTACCCAGTAGATATTTTCTTCCTTAAAGGAAAACGAAATGGAAGACAAGTTGTTGTATGAAACTAAAATTGATTTGTGATAAATTAATCTATAGTTTGATGGGTTGGAGGGAAATGCAATATTAAGAAAAATGTAGAAAGAAAGAGCGTTGGGTGTTATTTGGTCATAAAAGTAACGGTTTTGAGGTCAAACACGGCAACGACTTGGGATTGGATTTATTTCTATGTAATTAATATTTCATATAAATATAAATAATTGAGTTGTTAACTTCCAAGTAATTGTCAAAAGAGTGCACGTGTGGGCTGGGCACCCTGCACCTGCACATAGGCCAGAGGAGAAGATTCTTCCCCACGCTTTGAACTATCTTCCTCACTAGATTGCGTAGCCCTTTAAATTTCTCTCCCTAGTCCTAGTCCTACCTTTCATATTTGTTTTATTTTATTAGTGAAAATCAATTCAAATATGAAATACTTAAAAGGACTTTTTAAACAATATACATAAATGATTAGATTCCAATTTTAAATCAAACAAAAACTCTTGTGGTATGATTAAAATATAATAACAGTCCTTGTCCATCCTACCCATAATCTTTCTGAAATTGATGTCCACCTTGACTCCCTTTTGACAACAAGAGAAGTGCTTTTGCAATGCTACAAATCCAACTCCTTTTACTCATCCTTTTCATTACATATATTTGGCACACAGGTCATCCAAATCACAAACTTCGGATGGATTTCACTTGGCCAAAAGTTGCTCACTTTTATTGTTCACCTACGACTGTGAAGTATCCCCAATCACCTAAATAGATATGAGGTCCCCACTCTAACGCAGCAAAAGCAAAATCCGTTTTACTTTTACCCTTCTTAGCATTAGCAAACCTCGTACGTATCATATCTATAAACACGCGCCTGCGCGCACACAGCCTCTAATAGTATTAGAACTAGTTATATCTAGACGCTCAAATATTGGGCTATAAATGGAGAAGTATACACAGAAGTGAAAGGTTTTACGCGACGAACTAGGAATGTTGGGAAAAGTTGCAGCATGGATAATGGAATATATAGTTGGTTACTTACCATTGATGAATATGAGTATGAGACGGTAAATGTCATTTTCTAGTTAGTCCAACCCGTTAGGTTTCAAGGGTCTTGTAGTGTCCCGTACTCTTTCTGAAACAACATTTCCTTGTAATGCCAAGGTGCTTTCACTATTCATTGACCTATTCTAAGTTTCTATCTGTTAAAAAGAAAAGAACTGCAATGGAAATTATAATTTAATGAGGTGACTTTGTAAAGCTAAGAAGCAGCAAAACCTGACTTCGGAAAAGAGATGTGTTTTGTGTTTAAAATAGCAACATCTGCATCCATGAGTATGCATTAAATATCCCACAGCTACAGCTGATTTACTAAAGTTGTCAGAGATTTGTTGATAGCCAAAATGGCATTAATTAGACATTGAAAATGATATTACAAAAAGTAGCTCATCTCACCAGGAAACCAAAAAATACTAATTATATTTTTTAATCACCGCATCAATTAAATGGGGCCAATATTATCCTCACGCATTTTTGGTTTCTTAAAAACAGCAACTTCATAAACAGAGAGGAGCAAAGCTAGCAGCTACTCTTGGAATCTGGACAACAAACAATAATATTGAATTGATACTATTAATATGCATCCACCAAATTAAACAAGATTTTATAATTTTAAAGTATGTATAAATATTAAAATTAGAGGAATATTTTTTAAAGGTGATAAAAATTAATTCGAAATCATGATACTTTAGTAAAAATGCTACAAGAACATATTCATCACTCCCTTTGCACACTATCATACGATAGTCAAATTGACGATAGGCTAGAGTACATCAAAAATTCATCGATTAAGTTAACATACATTTTATGGTGGCTCATAAGTCTAATGGATAAGCTTAAATGAGATTGGTGAATAAATCTAGGTCCTGAGAATGGTTAACAATATAATATTCATCCCATAGATGGATCACATATCACATGCACACCATAAAGATGATAATTGTCATTAGATTATGTTAATTAGTTAGCATTCTCCTACATGGACTGGATAATCATGCCATAATGATTTCATATTAATATCAAACTAATCATATATAATTAATATATCGATAAGATGCAAGGGTCATATATAATTAGACAAAATTAATCTAAAAACATGATAATAACATCAACGTGGATTAAACATGATGAATATCATCAATTTGGCAAGCATTTATAATACGTATTTATCATACAAAATCTAAATGATCCTCACAAAGCATATATAGAACAAACAAAAAGTGTTACTAAAATATAGAAAATTCGGTTCCTAACAAGTCCAAAATGAGAGACATATTCCTGAAACACATATATAGATAACTCTTTAGTTAGTGGCTCCACTAATATATTGTTTGAGGGCATTTTTTCAATAATAAAAAGAAACACTACAATAT
>JANZLC010000202.1:25919063-25947213 GCA_026413385.1 Erythroxylum gracilipes | reverse complement strand
TATGCGTGTTAAGTGTAAATTCTAAAAATACATGTCTGATAAATGTTTCGGTTTGTTTGTTCTGTCTTGGGTGGCATTCATGTATCCTCCCAGGGGGTATTTGGGTATTACATATAATGGCAGAGTCACGAGTGTGACTATTTAAGTCACATGCGTGACAAGGGTATAAAGAGATAATCCGAGCCGTTTATAAAACGAATGATGAGATGGAATTTCGTGATCGTTTGTCCCATTCTTCCTTAGTATATTTATGCTTAATGAAGTTTTTTTTAATTTTAGTTCCATATTTTTTAGAATTTGCAAATCACAACCAATATTCACCAGAATTTTAAATACCAGTCGATAATAATTAATACCGTATTGTTTTTTGACTGGGTACGGTATTATATCCATTTATGTGCTTCCCACTCCATTGTTCACAGAAGAGATTGTTTCCGTGATCTGAATCCGTGACTTTTTGATAAAAAATGAATAACTTTCATTAGTTACTCCAACACTCGCCTCTTACTTTATGTATCGATATACATATATAATATACTAGGTCAATTTAGTTGAAAGAGCGCTTAATCAATTTGGAATCTCTTTAAAAGTAAAGTATTTAAAAGAAGTGTACTTTAATAAAAATATATAATTTATTTATATTTAAAATTCTTATTTTAAAATTTATCTTTGATTTTTTTATAATTGAGGCACCTTTATCTGCAATTGAGTCTAAGTTTATTCAGTACAGTTCATTTTTTTAAATAGATTTGTATGTTTTGAACTTACATTAGTTGTTTAATTATAGAAAAAAAAGTAAGTCTAATTAAAATAAGATTGTATCATATAAATAGGTAGATACTTATCAAATACTAAATAAGTTACGTGGAGATTTTATTTAATTCTAATAAAAATAATTTAAGTCCAAGTATACTTCTAAATTTATGTTTTAAAAATGCTAAATAAAACAACATGATGAAATAATGAATGAGCATGCCTCTTAAAGAAATACACCTTACAAAAATTTGAAGAAGAAAAGTGAAGGCTCTTCCTAAATACTTACTTTTCACCGAGTAACTGAGAATAGCGTGTATAAAAAGTAACAAAAAAAATTAAATTTAATTTAGTAATATTAATAAAAATATATATTTTATCAGTTAAACACACAAAATGTTAATTTATTATAAATATAATATATTTTTTACTCTATTATTAATATTATTAACTCTTGTTAAAATCAATAATTTATTAATTAATGGGCTAATTTTTATAAATTATTCTTATAAACTAAAATAAATCAATTAGTTTTTATTTAACAATATCTTTTTTTCAATTTAACTTCAAATATTTCGATATGTAAGGACAATCTATTTCAATCATATTTTAAATTCTTCAATTTTAATTAATATTTAACTAATTTTATGATAGTCTAATTCTGGTTGAACCTTTTAAACCTTAAATCTTTTGTCTTATCAGTTTAACTTACTTTGATTTTTAAAACATTTTTTTTGTTCCTAGACCAGGGTATCCATCGGCAGACCCAGTAACTAATTCATTCGCTGGTTTGTAGGCACTTCACAGAGTGAGACAACTGGCCCAAGGACTTAAGGCTGCTACTCCATACCCAAAGCCAAGGATCGAACCCCTAACCTTTAGTTAAGGATGGATGAATTCCTTCCACTCAATCACACCCCTTGAGTTACAATTTTTAAAACATTGTTATATATTATATGAAAGTCGAACGGGGTATAGACAACTTTAATCCTATATCAAAAATATTAACAGGAAAATAATACTATATACTATAGTTATAACAAATTAAAATTTTACGCATTTAATTAATTGAGTAAAATTTTAAAATTTAAATATATTTTATTCTAAAAAGTATATTTTAATAATATTGTTCTAAAAGTTGAATATTTATAATATCATTATAGAAAATGTTAAATAATGTGTAATCAATCCAAAGTAAAGACTATATTAAATTATTGTTGTGTGCATTTAAACATCTGGTAAATAATATTTAAATATTATCTTCTCCCAAAATCGAAAATTTCACGGGCAATTTTAACATAAAATTTCAACTAAATAAGTTAAGATTTAAGACCACCTTTGGGTTTTTTCGAAAAGAAATAGAACAAAGAGAATTTTTCTACCAGCCTAAGCAAAAGCTTGTTAAGTGGAGTTCTAGTTGTCTAACAAAGTCTCACACAACACCAACACAAGCTTGTTAAGTAGAGATCTAGTTACAGATTCTATGTTTCTCACCGAGCCTTCAATGTCACGGCAATGACTCCGGAGAAGATTTTTCGGTGTTGATGCTAAACATTTAAATGCAGTAGTAACTACATCTAACAACCAAGATCCATTTGAATTTAGAGCATCACATGATCAAAGGAAACATACCTCCAACACTTGGAATTTGACCTTGAACCATTGCCATGCTTCAACCTATCAAAGAGAGAAACAACAAAAAAACACAAACTTTGCAAAGAGTGCTTATGGTAGAAGTCCCTCTTCTTCTTGTCATATCCATCCAATACACATAGCATATATATATAACCTCAATCTCACCTTGCTACCCTAAGGGGTAGAATTGACTAATTGTTACAGTAATAAGTAGATGATCTGGACTATAGTTTAATGGGTCAACATATAGTAATTAGGGTACTACCATGTGCCTCAAATATAATTAGTAAATTAACCATCCCATTATGATTATTAATTAGGCAATTCAATTTATGGTCCGGCTATAGAATTAAGTTGTGATTATAGGAGTCCAGTTCGGTAACATATATTTCTAACAGTTGATCCTCCTGGCTGTGTACTTCGGCTTTGAATGATCCACTCAAGCATAGCGCAATCTTCGGATTCCCATACTTCAAGGCTCACAAGACTTGTTGCGAAATTCTGAAGTCAAGTTCTTGAAATCAAGTCCAGGGTCCTGATAGCGTGACTTTTGACCCTCATGATCGTTGGAATCTATACCGGAGTTACAGATTGCAGGGTTCTGTTCTGGGATGGTCAGAGTTGGACTGGTTTTGCCGACATTTCAAACAACAGGTCTATTTTTGGCGTCCATCTTCATCTGAGCTTTTCTTTATATGTTATACAGCCATTGTGTTTTCTTCTTGCATTGTGAATGAAAACTTCGTGAAACATTCTTGGACTAGACTAAGAAGTAAGAACACTTGCATGACGTTCCCCATGTTGAAACATTTTTTCAACTTCATCATCGAAACTTATTGGAGATTCACATAATCTATAATAATATTTGTGTAACAACAGTTTTTTCTTTGTAGTTTTTGGTTAAAATGCTATCACATAATTCTTATGCATTCCTATCAACATCGTAATTTTGTTTTCAGGAACTTTATCCAGTGCGGGGCTTATGAAGTAAACCACTGTCCTCGTGAGAAATCTTCGATTCCCCAATGGTGCCTTCTTAAGCCAAGACGGTTCCTTCCTTATCTTTCGTGAAGGACCTTTTCGGCAGGTTAGTCCTGCTCGTGTGGCAATGTACTGGAAACTGAGTCTGTGCTCATTTTGAAGTACTCAAGTATGTAACCAGACTGAAATGGCCATTCTTTGTTTTTGAAATTTTGCAGTTGCCCAAAACTGGAAAATAACCAAGACTTTACACAAGCTAGTATTCATTTTTAACAGATAAAATAACCTAGTTCGTTGATAAGAATGGGGAAGGATAACATACCGCAGTTCCAATGTAAGCTAAGTCATATAAAGTTTTCAGTGTCTAGTTTAAAGTATTGAAATAAAAACATTACATGCAATGTTCTACTCATGCCAAATTCCAAGAAAAAAAAAAATTCTACTCATGCCACCATGACACCTTTTTCCCATCAGAAATACTCCCTCATTTATTCATAAGTCTTGTTTCAGATCCATTTTTCATATGATATGTTCTAATGCAGGTCGCGAAAGTAGTGGCTGTAAGGCGAAAAGGCAGGTATTTCAGAGGTATTAGCCACCGTACCTGGCTTTCCCAACAATGTTAGACAGAATGAAGATGACGACTTTTGGGTGGCGCTGGCCATATTACACTTGCATGTCTGGACTATATCCCAAGCGAAGAACATTCTTACATGGGTTCCCAATTCCTATAAAGATCCAGTATTGCTTCACGTTGGTTGCAAGCTTCTAGGAGTAGTTGTTAAATACAGTACAGAGGAGAAGCTCCTCCAGATACTCGAAAACAGTCCGGGAAAGGCTATTAGAGCAGTTAGTGAACTGGAAGAGAGGGATGGAAAGCTTTGGATGGGGAGTCTGCTTATGCCATCGGTTGGGGTTTACACTTTGGTTTGAGATACAATAAGTTAGGTATATGTTTTTTCTTCATTCCAAAAGTAGGCAGCTGGTTAATCCCTAGACTGATCTTTCGGAAAAAGAAGACTACCTTGTGCATGTAAATTGTGAATTCGATCCAAGAAAGAAAGTGGAGGTGCTTTAGGACCCTCAAATTTCTGCCACAATACCTGCTAAATAGAATTACCTGGGTGTAAGTAAGCATCTTTTAGCTGACTAGCTTCGTGGTCAAATGCCCGCACGCAATAAATTCTGTTTGCAAACAAGATGTAGTTTATAAGCAACGTCATTGAAGGATTCCAGAGCACTTGCTTTCTTTAATTTCTCATTGAGCTAAACGTATCTTCCTTTTCTTTAAACCAAAAGCTTATAATCCTGTGAAACAACAAAAATCCCATCTCCTAATCAACCACAGTAGCAATTATCAGAATGCTAACTTGAAACTACAACCCCTTGAAACAGTTGGGCGTTTCATGTAGCTTCAAGAGACTTTCCAGGTCAATATTCAGCTTAATCCACTAAAAGTAAGAGAATGATCCAGAAACAGCAAGGGCAAGGAGCACTACAAGCATTCATCTAAAGAAGAATACTAAAAAGCATAAAACACTAATTAGCATTTTCTCTGATTGGGGAATGGAATTTTGATTGCTAACCACCAAGAAGGATCTTCCAAATATGCTGAAAATTATACATATTATATACAGCACTATTGCCATCATATTTACATGCGACATGATTAAACTCAGTTTTTACAGCATACAGCAGATGATGCAATTCAGTCTTGCAACCAACAACATGCAGCTGGGCAAGTAGTAGAAAGCCACTACTCCCCAGAAATAATAATCAAGTACAATGTACATCAGCTACATCTTTTATGTGAGAATGGAGCACCTTCAAATCTTAACAAGAAATGAATAAGTGAGGAGATTCAATGATTAACACTCCATGAACTATATGCAACAAAATACAGGTCAACCACCATTTTGCAAAACATGCTAGGAAGCTTCATTTAATCTGCTAACTGCCTGTCATCAATCTTATTGCTCCAACTCTAAAGCATTTTTATTCATTTACCATCCAAAATTTGAGAAACAAGCAAAAAAAAAAACCCATTACACCATTTGAAGCTTGAAAATTTCACTTTTATTACTGGTAACTGCAAACTATTTCTAGGTTACATTAGCTTAGCGTAGGTAATCAATCAGGCACTAGAGTTACAGAAATGAATTCAAATGATCATTGCCAATTACATTAACTGTAACTATTATCTAGTGCCCCAGTAAAATTGAATTGAGTCTATGCTTACAAATAAACGAATGAACTCAAGATCTGGAATTCTTGGTTGCAGCTGGGTCGATGTTCAAAGACAACAATCCAATTGTATCAGGACTCTTGAGCAGATCCAACTGTTTCTTACCACGGCGAAGCAAATACTCAATGTAGAGGAAATTTTTGCGGTCCACTTCCTTAGAATTGCGGCGGAACTCAGCCGAAACTATTGATACAACACGGTGTCTCTCCTCTGGTGGCTTCAAACGAGCAGCTCTCAAAAACCCTCGATACAGACTCAAAACTTGCTTCTGCATTCCAGAGAACCTTGGCCCACAGGAAGACCCCATTGCATCGTTCTCAATGAACTACGTCCCGCCAACCTTTGGTTCTAGACAATCCAGATAAATACAATTACTGGACTGGAAGAAAAGAGGAAATCAAGTTACAAGTGTTTAAAGAAAATGCATCACAACTATTTCATTGTGAAACTATTTCATGAAATTGGAAGAAACAAATTGAAATCAAAGACAGACAAAAGACAATCACTTGGAAATACTTTTAAAGGTATAAACGTAACAAACCGAGTGCCAGAGGTCGAATACAGGAGCTTTTTTGGTTTTTGCTGAAGAAAAGGAAAGTGAACAAAGCCTAGGACCCAATTGAAGAAGGCTTTTGGATTTTGGAATGCGTTATTGGGTGATTAGGAAGGCCCTTTCTCGAGTCTAGCTCATAGAAGGTCTGAACGTCAGCAGCGCAAATACTCCGTTTGAAATCAAAATAGCATGCATTTTAAATTTTTTTTGTGTGTAATGCGAGTAACTTTTAGTTTTATTTTTAAAATAAAATATATAATAATTATATATTAAATAAAATTTATAAATAAAGTAAATTTATAAATTAATTGAAATAAATAAATTTATTTTAATCTCTTATGTAATTATTATTATTAAATTATTAGTAAAATTATTTTTCTTATTAAAATAAATAATTAAATTATCTGTAATTGAAAAAATGATTTGCTAAGATGGAATAAAGATATCAAAAAAATTTTAATATAACTAAAAATTTCAACTATTGAAAACCCCAACGAACTAAAACAAGTATAAAGGTTAAGTAGAAATTACTTAATTTCAACAACTTATATTAAATTCGGTTGCATTTTATTGTTAACTGTAGGTGGAATACTAGCTTAGATAAATAAAAATTGGATGAATTTGGCCTTCTTTTTCTTATAAAGTCACTTTTATTGACTTGCATAATTCTAATTTGAATTTTTAGAAAAAGATGTTCTCTTTTTTAGAAATAGGAGCTAGAAATAGAGATGTTCGCTTTTTCAGAAAGGGGAGCTAGAAATAAAGAAGTTCATCATTCAAATAGATAAGAGTTTATCATGATTCATGAAATATTGTCAATGCCGAGCATCGAATATCTTTTGCTTACAATTGAACGGAAAAATGCTAATAAGGTATATGGCGTGACACCTTTAATAGATGGGCAAATAGTCAATTTTCAAAGAAGTTATTGCCAACATTTTTCGAATATAAATCTATCTAATTCAAAACAAAAAAAAAAAACTTGCATCATCTTCCCCATCAATTAGACCAAAGTCAAACTTTGCTATAGGATGAAGGAAAGCCTCAAGAAGATATAGATAGAGAACTTCAACATGGTTTCCAATTCAGCGCAATGTCAATACTGCACATCCAAACCATTCACCCAAGAAGAAAAACTGTTATAATCCGGCTCCTCCTACAAAGAAAGGCTACAAAAATAACATAATTGCCAGTAATGTTAAACCAAGATGCATTCATTAATAATCACAAACTAAGATCTATATTTTATGAGCATTAACAACACAATAATATTGACATACCTCCAATGCTTGACATAGAGTCTTGGTGCATTCTTTCCTTTTTGGGAACCACAATCTATCAAAAACAACAACCCTTGTGCAAGAGGAAGCTAATGGTGGAAGACCCAATATTCAGTTTTCACACCCACACGTCATATATACACAATCTCGCCATATGTTATATCTTATAACATGTTCTACCCTAAGGGGTAGAAAATTGATAATTGTGTCATTTCAATTATGTTATGAACTATAGTATAATGGGACAACATATAGTTATTAGGGTACTACCATGTACCTCAAATGCAATTAGTAAATTATTAACCATCCTATTATGGTTATTAAACATACATTAGGCAATTCGATTAATGGTCAAGCATATGGAATTAATGTTGCGATTATATTAGTCCACATATTTTTAGTATTCTCCCACTTGGACAATATAATCAAACCATCATACCAATCTCCATCATCCAAAAGTAGTCAAATAAATCATATGAAATATTATATTGACGGGATATATATACTACACATGATTTGGCCTCGGAGATGTTCAAATACCACAATAACTATTAAACACAACATGTATGCAGTACAACAATTAAGACTTTGCATTTGTCTCCTTTTGTACCTGTCATTTCATCAAACTACATATATACATCAATAATATATATATGTCAATATTAACAAGAAGTGATTGCAAACATCATTTTGCATGTTTTATATATAAAAGTCATAAGTAATCCGCACAAAGTACTAATATGTTCAATACAAAATAGCAAACTCCCACTAATCTTATCAAGCTAGGCTCCTAACAATCTTATGCAGGAGACGTGTTCTGTAAACACACATATATGTAAGCCTTTTGTAAGTGGAACTGCTAACATGCTAGCTGTAGGCGTATACTTAACAATAATGAGGGATTCAACGACTTTCTCTTTAACAAAATAGTACTTTATATCAATATGCTTTGAGCCAGGAGTACTTCTAGTGTTCTTAGAGAAAGCTACAGTTACGAAGTTATTACAATACAATTTCAGTGCCCTTGTAATGAAGTCTATAACTCTTAATGCTAAAACAAGATTTTGTAGCCATATTGCATGACAAGTAACCTTGTAATATGACACATATTATGCCTTTATGATTAAACAAGTTTTAAGTACTTGTTTGATGCTTTTTCATGAAATAGCTCCTATCACTATCATATATAGTATAATCATAAGAGGTTGTTTTTCTGTGAATCCTTTTCATCTCCCTAAATGCACATCTTTTATGGCTACATCTTTATACTACATACTCAATGGGTTCATCCTAAATGGCTACTAGATACCGGACAACTATAAGGCCCACTATTATAGCACAACTGATAGGCATATGGATAGTGATCAGGTGTTCTCTAAATATAATTTTCCCAAGCCCTTGGCTTATACCAATATTATCTTTAAAATAAATAGCCCATACAGATTCAAATAATTCTTGTTAATATCTTCCAAATTTTTTTTGACATTCTCAATCTTTGAATGCCATCGAACGAAGTCCTCCATATGATATCTTGTGACCATCAAACAACATTGGTTTAAATACTCTCAGTCGTCATAAAGCTTCTTATCACTAGCATATGTCTCAATAGTAAGTTTAGTTGGAGAGTCATCTCTCAAATCCAAGTCCAATTTCATATTAATTAAATTTATGATGAGAGATTCAACCTATTGTTTGTAATTAGTTCCACTAAATTTCAAAATAGCAAAGAATTGAGGATTGCTTAAAGTTAAAGAAAATCATAAGAGCATTGTTAGTACACACGTAATATAAGATCATGATATTTACTCTTTCTTCAACTTCCTTAAATGATTCAAAAAAAGTAATCATCTAATACTAACGTCTATTAAGCATAAAAAAGGAAGAATAATATATTAAATACCATAATCAAAAGCAGCAATCAACTATCGATAGGATCTAAGCCTCTTACTAAAAAGTAAACTCATTGATAGGATTCTTTATCTGTATTGAATTTTAACAAAAAAATTGATTAATATTGGAATAAAATAATATTGATAACAATATGTAAATTTCTAGCCTTACAAGAGGTAATTTCATAAGCACACAATATTCGATTATATTTAAAACATAATAAAAAGAACATAGATAAATGATATTAAATAAATTATAATTAGTAAAAACAAAAGCATAAAATAATTCAAAATCTAGCAAAGATACCATATAAATGGATAAGATATTCAATTTGGAGCAAAATTGTAATAAAAAAATACCAAGACACGGCTTTTAAAATAATTAACAAATTGGCATATTTTTAATAATAGAACTGAAAATATACTATCAGGGGAAAAGTTATAAATATTTAACAATGTCATAATTGCAAATACTTAATAGTGATAGAATTGTAAATATTCAACAGTGGCATAATTGTGAATACTCAATAATTACAGAAATGTAAACACTCATTAATAGTAGAATTATAAATATTTAACAGTGACAAATTCGTAAATACTTAGTAGTGGTAGAATTATAAATCCTACGTAGTAATAGAATTCTAATTACGATCTTCAACCTTCAAATGGTCATACAATCCATCGGTAACCTACGATCTTAGAAAATTTTTGTATCTTTTCCAAAAACTAAGTGATCCGTAGAATCAATTTAAGTAGAAATCTATCCAAAAAGGGGTCAAAGAACAAGAAACTTTGATCATGGATGGAACTTCGAAAAACCGAGATATTTCAACCCAAAAAAGATATGAATGCATGTATGAATGATACATGAAGTGTTTATACCCTTAAAAATATTATACCCCTAGTTAACAAAGATTTTCCAGAATGGGTGTGAAGGGAAAAAAATAGAAAATAAGAAAAAAAAATATTTTCAAAACTTATGTAAGCTGATTATGATAACATTTTGGAATTTGGGTAACAAACAATAATATTAATTGATAACATCAATATGCCTTAACTAATCAAAATAGGATTTCATAGTTTTAAACATATATAAACAATAAGATTAAAGGAATATTTTCTAAAAGTTATGAAAATTAATTGAATGTTATGATTCCTGAGTCTGTTGCAAGAAACTAATCAACATAATGGAAAAGAAAAATTAGGAATTTTTATGATACCCAAAATTAATAGTATACGAGAAGAATACATCAATTAGATTACAATACATTTTGTACAGATCCAATAGGTAGACTTAGGCAAGATTGGAGAATAGATTTAAGGAATCATAATATGGTTAGTAATATAATATTCATTTTATACAGGACCAAATATTGCATGCATACTATAAAAATATTAATTATAATTAAATTATACCAGTTCACATTAATTAATTCGGCAACTACTATAAAATATATTTCTTAGTCCTTTCTTGTTCACTAACATAGTGGGTATCTTATTATCACTCCTCGACCCTTTCTCTTCCCAACACTTTTTTTCATATCAAATGTTCTCTGTGTCCTAAAACATGAAAAATTATTCATAAATATTATAAATTATGATTATTATATGGATTTGTTTCCTAAATTATTTCCTTCTCATATATATATATATATATAAGAGAAAGTAGGGAAGGAGAGTGATTATGGTGATTTAGATTGCAAATGTGGTGTCACTTATTTTTGGATATAAACACCTCTCAAGAATTCAAGTAGTCCAGATTTTAGAGTCTGATTTCAATCACATCCCCTGATAAGCTATTGGTAGAAATGATCATCTCAAGTTGTCTGAGGGATAACAAGTGCCAAATTTGGCACAAACATTTTCAACTTGCCTTCTTGGATTACGTAGGTCAAATGACAGTCCACTTCAGAGATTCTGAATATTTTCAACTTCGTAAGAACAGTCAGAAAATTCAGATTAGGAATAATCCTAATCCGACACAAAGGGATATTCAAAACTTTGTTAAAGATAATCTTGATGCTAATTTAGCTGAAGTATCAGCCTGTCTAATTTCCTTCTTAATAGTGACTCCTTCAAAACTTGACAAAAGTTTATTTACCTGGTTAAAGTAAGTAGGAGCTCGACTTTTGTCACGTCGTACAATGAGAGGAGATGATTTATGGTTAAATTTGAGTTTCCAAATACTCTTTTAAGTTAATATACTATAGTTACTCTTTAAGAAGTAAAGTGGAGTACTTTATGCTTAATTTATGGGAGAATTTTTGGTTTAAATTATGATTGTGCTTGCTCCATAGGTCCAAAATCCTTTCTTTATAGCAAGATGATGGATGAAGACTTAGGATTTAACCCAAGCATTTCTTCAATCGTTGAAGAAAAACAACCTTATATTCTGTCAAGAGGTTAATGTTTTCCCAAAGTTTTCATTTACGAAGATTAGACATCACTTTCTAGAACAACCAATATCAATCTCTTTGAATTTATAAACAGTAGCATGATTTGCTTCCTCCAAGACTGGAGAAGTCTTAATGCTTTCCTTCTTCTTTTTTTTTTATGATTTACCATCATAATTGATTTGGATAATGACAGTTTAGACCGTGACTTCCTCATTTTTGGATGGATTAGTGAGTATTATTGAGTTACTTTTCTCTTTAGATTTATGTCTACGATTACTGCTGACTTCATAAGGAAAGGTGCTCTATATTGCACTTTAAGCATAGTTTATCTCACCAGCCTTTTAGATTCTACTTCTATTCAAGCTTTCTTCAGTTTCATCCCACACTGATATTGATGCAAAAAGGTGCACTTCACTTTTCAATATTATGTGCACCCATAAGTTTAAATAAAGAGGCTCATGCTATAGATGTCCCAAGGTAGTTAACGATACAAAACTTAATAATTTTCCTTTCATCTTTTGTATTCGAATGACAGGTGACTGTAAAGATTATGAGAATGACAAATAATATAAAGGCTTCATTCATTACTTCATTTACAAAGATATTAATAGGAGAAGAGAAGCTTTTAGTTACAACAGAATCTTATGAATAAGCAGTTTAAATTCAAACAGCTATGGCTATCTTGATACAACAAATTGTACATGTTTTAATTGGAGCTTGGGAATTTTTTGTTTATTGAGTTGTATCCTTATCCTTAACACTCCCCCACAAGATTAAGGAACCATTGAGGAGACCAATCTTGGATTTGTTGAGTTGAAATTGGTGCTTGGGAAGTGGTTTGGTGAGTAAATTTGCAAGTTGATCCTTTGAAGATATGTGGGAAATACGAAGAGCACCATGTTGAACCAAATCTTTGACAAAGTGTATATCAATTTCTAAGTAGTTCATCTTGGAGTGCAGAACAGGATTATGATAGGTATAGGTGGTCGAAATATTATCACAGTAGATAGTAGGAGAAGAAACCTTAAGACCAAGCTCTTGAAGAAGTGACTTGACCCATAGGACTTCGGCAGCAGTAACTGCAACAACTCGATATTTAGCCTTAATGGACAATCGGGCCACAGTCCGTTGCTTTTTGGAGCTCCAACTGATGGGAATATTTCCAAAATACAAAATAAATCAAGATGTGAAAGTTCTATCTGAAGGATCGACTGCCCAATTGGCATCCGAGAAGGCATGAAAGACAAGAGAAGAATGAGGTGTAATATGAATGCCAAAATGAATGGTGGACTTGAGATATATAAGGAGACGTTTTAAAGCAAGCCAATGAGAGTTGTTTGGGCAGTGCATAAATTGAGAAAGTTTGTTCACCGTGAAGGCAATATCTAATCTTGTAAGACTTAAATATTGCAAGCCGACAACCAATTGACGATAAGTTGTAGGATCAACTGCCTGATCAACAAAGGTTGATTTGAGCAAAGAAGAGGCAGTGGCAATAGGAGTAGAGACCTCTTTAGCACCATCCATATTAGCAATCTGAAGAAGTTTCCTTACATAGTGATGTTGAGACAGAAAAATACCCTTTGAAGTCTTGTGAACATCAACACTGAGAAAGAGAGACAACTTATGGGGATCTTTTAATGAAAATTTCTCACCAAGTACTTGTATGAATCGAGTGTTGAATGCAGAATTATTTTTCATCACAATGAGATCATCTACGTACACCAGGAAATAGCAATAAATGGAATCATGGTTGTATATAAATAAAGAGTGATCACTTTGAGAAGACTGAAAACCAAATTGTAATATGAAGGAACATAAAGCCTGAAACCATGCTTGAGGTACCTGTTTAAGGCCATAAATTGCTTTAACCAATTTGCAAACGTGATGAGGCTTTTCTAAATGACTGGTGGTTGGCTCATGAAGACATCTTCTTGCAAAGGAGCATGCAGGAAGGCATTGTTTACATCTAGTTGCAGTAATGACCAATGGTTTGCCACTGCCAAGGTAAAAACAACACGTATTGTGACCGACTTAACGACTGGGCTGAATGTATCACCAAAGTCAATTCCAGGGCATTGATTGAAGCCTTTTACAACCAAACGGGCTTTGTATCATTGAAGAGACCCATCAACGTTTCTTTTGATCCTGAAAATCCACTTGCATCCAACTAAATTTTGGTGAGAGTGAGGAGGAACAAGAATCCAAGTTTGATTTTTTAGCAGTGCATTAAATTCAGCAGTCATGGCAGAGCACCATTCAAGAGAAGAGAGAGCCTATTTAACTGTAGTTGGTTCTAGTACTTCGGGTAATGGGTGTTTAATAGCATTGTGAACTTGTTTGGGTTTAAAAATGTTATTTTTGGAGCGGGTGACCATAGGATGAAAATTTTAAGAGGGATTTGAAACAGCAGAAGGTAAAATATGTAAAGGTTTTATGGGACCAGTTTGCATTGCGATGAGATTAGGTTGTGTTTCGGTTGGGACATAGTCATTGGTGGAAGAGGTAGCCGGTGTAGGGATTGGAGGTTGTGTAGGTTGAAAAGGAATTTGGTTGTGAGTAGGAGTATGTGAGGGAAGATCATACCAACTTGAACTGGAGTGGGACTCTGAGAGAAGTTGTGTTTGATAAGGAAATGTGTTTTCTAAAAAACGAACATGACAAGACACGATGTATTTTTGGAATTTAAAGTCATAACAGATGTAGGCACTTTGATGGAGGGAGTAACCAAGGAAGACACAAGGGACGGACTTGACATCAAATTTTGATTTCATATAAGGACATAGTCAGGGATAACAGAGGCACCCGAAGACTCTAAGAGATTGATAGTTGGGAGGTCGATTAAACAACTTGTGAAAAGGAGATGAGAGATTTGAGTAGTGGTGTGGGTAAACGATTAATAAGATAGGCTGCAATTTGAAAAGCAAATGACCAAAATGAATTGCAGGGATTGCAAACATTTTCTTTTATTAAAGAGACAGGAAGAGAAAATTTAGACAAGATAAATTTGAAAATTCTGGAATTTGGATGACTAAGTCATTGATGCCATGAAGTGGAGGAAAGACAGATATGGAGACAAACTGGAGATTTCGAATTGCAGGGAGTGAGCTTGTACAAGAATTGATCAAGTTGGCCTTTAGACAGAATCTCCCCTATGAATTGATCCTTCACAAGAAAATAGTTAGAGAAAAATTCAATGGAGACCTGATTGGAATCACAATATTGAGATACAGAAATGAGTTTAGTTTTGGCAGAGGGTATATAAAGAACATTGGAAAGGTGGCATGATTTATTTGGTAAGTTTATAGTACCAGAACCAACACGAGAAATGGGCAAACCTGACCCATCTGTGAGTTGCAACTCATCATTTCCATCATAAGGTGAGTGGCGAAAGAGATTGCACAGATCATTTGTAACATAATGAGATGCTCCAGTATCCAGAAGCATGGAGAGTCTGAATTTGTGGTAGCATGAGAAAAGTGAGCTTGTGGATTTTGGGAAAATAAATCTTTGAAGTAGTCTCTAGCTTTAAAGCATTTTTTGACATGATGGCCAAATTTGTCGCAAAACTGACATTGCACTTTGACTTAAGCACTTAAACTTTGATTGTGAGTGGATGTCAAAGAAGGATGTGGCCTTGATGAATTCTGCGATTTAAGGCTGGACAAAGATTCTTGAAAAGCAGAATTATTAGAGGACTGAAAAGTATTGGTAGGCTTACCAAAATTTCCCTATCTTTGTTGATGAAAATACTTATTGCTTGCACTTTTTCGGGCATGATTGGCTATTATTGGAGCAGGATCAAAATTGGGATCAATTTGCTTCAAATATAGTTCACGAGCCAACAATTTGTCTTGAAGTTCATCAAATGTGATGACGGTATCCTGAGCATGAATAGCTGCTGCAATATCTCAGAATTTAGAACCAATGCTGCCAAGAACATGCACCACGAGAACAACATCACTAATTGGACTACCACAAAGAGATAGTTCCTCAGCAATGGACTTGACAGATTGTAAGTAATCAGCTACGGAATGAGAATCACGCTTTGTTCTAGACAATGTTTCCCAAAGAGATAGAATTTTGGGGGCAGACTTGTTTGCAAATGCTACTTGGAGTTTATTCCATGCCTCTGCTGAGGTCTTGGCATCTGCAATGGTGTTCATGACAGAAAATGTTAATGAAACAATAATAGCTGCAAGTATGAGTTGATCTTGACAATCCCAAAATTCATAGTCTGGATTAGAAACTTGGTGACCATCCTTTTCAATGGTTGCAGAAGGAGGTTTGATGGTGCCAAGAACATAACCCATCAAATTATGTCCTCGAATTAAGGGTGTGATTTGAGCTCTCCATGTGCAATAATTTTGAGTAGTAAGTTTTAAAGGTAACTGGGATCCATTAATGGCAACTAAGGATTTTGCAGAAGAATGGTAATGTTGTTTGCTGAATTCATGATGGAAATGAAAAAAAAGATATATGTGTGGTTTGGATCACTGTTCTCATACCATGTAAAGATTATGAGAATGAACAAATAATATGAAGGCTTCATTCATTACTTCATTTACAAAGATATTAATAGGAAAAGAGAAGCTTTTAGTTATAACAGAATTCTCTGAATAAGCAGTTTAAATTCAAATAGTTATAGTATTTTGATACAACAGATTGTACATGTTTGAACTGGTCGAGGAGCTTGAGAATCTTTTGTTGATTGAGTTGTATCCTTATCCTTAATAGTGACAACTTAGATCCTTCCAAGCTTATGATGTAATGGAATTTACGAATTAAAACCTAGATCGAACCTTACAATTTGCATTTTTTCTTCCAATTTTGTTTGAAGTTCATTTTGATTCCTTGTCTAAATCTTTTGCCAAGTTTCTATTTTCATTTTGTAAAACCTTGCCTTAGCCGGTAGATGATAAGTGTTTGGATTGATACCACATTCTCGCATGTTAGGTAGATTATCTAATTTTGAAAATATTAGTCCATCATATAATTGAGATTAAGAAATCCTTTTATGTAAATAAATTTACCATAACTGGTAAGAGTTGCATGCAAACTTAGAGATAGATCGACATAAATCCTCTGCATTAGGGTCAAACCTAATAGTGAAATTCACAAATCAATAATGTAATCTTAGGAATTTTAACTAGAAAGAGATTTCAATTAATCAATTGAGAGTTAGCTGCTAATATTCTTGAGAAAGATGTTAATATAAGATATGAATTTTCATGGTCTAATAAACAGTTCAATTGCATGATAAAGGGTTAGTATTTAAGAATTATTAGGGAGATTTATCACCTAGGTACTATTTATTTGATAGTGAATTTTCATAGCATTTTCCTTTGTCTGAATTCATTACTTTGTCAATCTTAGTTTAGTTTGCTTAGTTTAATTTACAATTAAATCCATAATCTGATTCGACAGCTAGATAATGAAAAAATGGTTAATAATAGTACTTACAATCCTTGTAGAATCGACCTGTACTTGCCAATTATAACTATAGTTATGCCGTGCACTTGCAGCTAAAAATGATAAATCTTTATAAGCATAGAAATCATCAGTAACCAATTATACTTACGGACTGTAAGAGAAGCAAAAAAACTTGGGGAGATGAAATTAGGAACAATATAGCCCCACTAAAACTTATCGAGGATTTGACCCTTAATAAGAAACTTTTTCAAATTAGTACGAATAGAGAACCTTACATAATAAGGTTCTTCTCTTTTCATATGCCTTTTAAACTTTTTCTTTTGTTTCTGGTGTCTTTTAATTAGCCTAAATACTTTTGTTTATAACACTTACCCTATAGTTTTTTTCTCTCAATTTTTTATTTATTTATGTACTTAGTTTTATTTTAGTTTTAATTTTTAAATATTTAGTATTTACTTTATTTTTATTTATGCAGTTCTTTTAACCATTTTTAAAATTTTTTATAGGATAATCAAACTTCTAAAAAATGACAACTAAATTGTGAAAAGAAATATTTTTAGTAACCTTTTATTAGGTTCTCTTTACTCATCACCATTTGGGCATTCGTCAGCAAACATATAAAAAAGACATCTACATAAATAAATAAGAAAATAAAATTTAGTTCATTTTTAAGTTTAGGCTTATAACACTTAAACATTGGGTATATAATTCAATTAGTGAAAAAGTTCCTTTGGTTTGAACTCTTAAATATTGAGGGGCTAAATCGATTTTTTAAATTTAAAATTATGTCACTTCGAAAGCTCATTCCAAATAGAATGTATAAGTTAAAACAAAAAAAGATAATTTATTAAAAAATCACACATAAATTGAGCTTAAAATTAAAGAATAAACCTTTTCCGTTTCTTAAGGTTGACGTAATTTCTTGATAGGCTTTAAATTTTTTAAAAAAAACTTTTTGATATGCTTCTCTTTGAATATAATTTGAGAAACAACTAATCAAATTATCAATAAGCATTAAATTATCAATAATCTATGAGCCGAAACAAATTAGATAAACCAAACCCTAATTCTATGAAGGGTCAAATCTGAGTAATTGACCTTCAATATCTTAAATCAGACATCAAACCCTTCATTTGATCATTGTCCATAAACGAAGGAGGAGAGTAGCTAATAGAAAGACAAAACTAAAAAATGAAAGAAGATAAAGGAAAATTCACTAAAATAAACTTTTCCAAGGATGGGGTAATCAACTTTGAAGATCTGTGCTCAGAAAAGACTCAAAATTAGAGAGTTTAAATGACCTAGAAGCTTTGATATGCCAAATTTTTTGGGTTTCTAGAGAGGGAGAAGAGAGAGAGAAGGCAATTCCCCTTCTTGAAAAGTCAGACAAGAAATTGTATTGGTAGGAGCAGGCTTATGAGAATAGAATATTTGAATTTGAAAAGGAAAGGGGATTTATTTACGATTACATAAATGATTAGGATTGAATATTTAAATATCCAAAGACTTAGTTATTTTAGGAATTTCTAAAACTTAGAGAAAATGAATAAAAGTTTCTAAACCTACAACGTTAATCCATTTGTTTAGATGCTAAATAGCAAGTTGGAGGGCAGTTTCATAATTTTTAAACTGATGTTTGGGATTAGACACCATGTTTAAGACGCCCTTATTGAGTTAGGGGTATGAATATCTTTTCGTACTGACTAAAAATGGTTGTTTATGTTATAAAAGATAGAAATAATATGGTGTGCCACTAATTGTAGATGCACCATTTAATAGTCAATGTACGTTATTGGTTTTGGTTTTACCTACACATATGGAGTAGATAATCACATGTGTATTAGGATGGTTTGGTTTTACCTACACATATGGAGTAGATAATCACATGTGTATTAGGATGGTTTGGTTTTACCTACACATATGAAGTAGATGGTCACATGTGTATTAGGTGTTTGAAATGTACTATAAATAGAAGGTTTGATGTAAGAGAGAGATGAATGAATTTATAAGGATAAGTCTTCTTTCCCAAATACTCTAAAATTTTAATTCTGATTTTTTATAACAGTTTCCTTATTCATTCTCTCTATATATAATTATTAAGGCCTTATGCATTTATAAACTCATTATCAAGCAATACAAATTACACAATCTGTTTAGACTTTCTATCACTAACCATAGCTTTTAAGCCATAAAACTTGTGCTCTTTCTTTTATAATCATGAGGGTCATTGGAGGCAGGTATTGTGATTGGTGGCTTTAAACATGAACACGATATATGCACAATTAAACTGAGTTGTTCCTAATGATTTTGACAAAGAGGCTTTTTCCCACGGTCAACTTATGTCGGAACGTATAGATCGGTGGCATTGTTAGCAAGCAGCCTAGCATATCAAACCATAATTAGGATAGGATGATGGGGTCATTAATAAAGTACACTCAACTTGGAGATTGAAATTTGGGCTAAAGGCAAAAACAGTTTTCAGAAACAACACGCTTTGACTAGTGGGGTCTTTAGCCTTCTTTTCACAAGAGAATAATATCTTCCATCTATGATTATCAATCTTCTTACATTCTCACTTCTCGGCTCAGTTAATTCCAATAGTTTTTCAATATCAAATTCTTTTATTCCTGCCAACTGATAACATAGGCATACGTTCACCGTGTTAATAAAATATACCAATTTAACGTTTAAATTTATATCTTGCTTATGTGTAGTCATGCCAATACCAAGTTCTGCAGTTACATGGTTAGATTTTGTTTATTTTATGATATCTGAAGAATCAAACTATGTTGTTATTGCTTAATCAGTTTCAAATTTGGCCCTTTTTTTTAAATTCTTCACGGTAGGTTGAGAAGTAAATTAACAATACTTCTCTTTCTAAACCTTTTGCAACATACCATCACGAGTGAAGCTAGAATATACTGGGAATCTAATTGTCTTCTACACTAGTTCAACTTATGCACAAGAAGTAAAACAACGAGAAAAAGAATAGGAAAAATAGAGGAAAGAGAACGTTAGCAAACAAGTACCACTGATGGATCAAGGCTTATGGTGAACATGTTAAATTGTTTCCGACAGAATAAGCTTTTTCTGGTCTCCCCGATGCCCACTATGTATGGAGAATAGAAAGATGCCCCTGACAATCCAACTTAAATCTATCAAGACCAGTAGATCAGGTGGCATTGGGCATTCATTTTACAGTCAATGAAGCCTAAGTAGCATCATCCAGAAGTTTATCTTGGAATATTGAGCATTGCCGGAGAAAGGAAAAGCTGACCTTGTGGTCACCTGGCTATCGAGCTTGCAATTCATAAAATCTTGGATCAAAGGCATGCTTCACTCGAGCTTAATACTCACGGGCATGTTAAAAAGAAAGGTTGCTCAGCTTTATTTCTCCAAAAATCATCGGTTTGTGGCACAATCTTGCTGTAACTTCATAAATTACAGAGCTCAGGCCCATAAATGCTAAGCAGTTGATGATTTTTATAAAAACCACGAACAGCCACAAAATAATCGATCACAGGGGTGTAACATGGTAGCATGCATTTCTCAAACAGTTCACAACACTTTTAAGAACTACAGAATTCAAACTTCATTGGCCATGTACGCAGCCTTAAGAGTCATTCTTCTTGTTTATAAAAACAGATGTTCAGAGTCATTAGATTGTTGCATTGGTTCACCAAGTATAATATAGCAGCAACACACCAAATTCTCATCTAACTTGGCTAGAATTTCTGAATAATAACTGAATTTGCGAGACCTGCCTCCTCAATTGTCTGAGCAGAATCAGTAAGAAGCTTTGGAGGGAAGCCCATCACCTGCAACTGATAGTTTCGTGCACCCTCAGGCCTCGATAAGTCAATGTATGCTCGAATATCATTGATAGTGTGTTGGTAATTAAGCCGGGCTATCATTCGGGTTCCATCAGCCAATCTAAGCTGAACGGAAGTTGATGGAAGTGTTTCATCCACAACAGGGTCCGTGAAAAACGTAGGAGCACTGTTGTTGACAGCAGTGCAGCCACCAGATGGTTCAGTTGCCGCCGGAGTACTGCTGCTACCAAGAGTCCTTCCTATACCCTGAAATGGAGCAAGCCGCTGCTTCTCTGGTTCCTGCAAGACATCAAGATGTGGCGGTAAAGGTTAAACATAAATGTTTACAAAAGATGCTTGTGAAATATAGATACATGTACATGCATTACATGCACATGATATACATATATACATACTAGATGATATTTGCATATTGATCATCCTGGACAATTCAGGAAGTGCAAAGCAAATCTTTTGGGGCTCCTAACAAGGATAACATTCACAGGAGCATGTTAGAACTCTAGTCTTTGAATACTAGAGGTACGTTGTATTATTGAATTATAGCAATACTATAGACCATTACAATGGTGATATTTAGTATTTCCCTACCCAGAGCTGAATGCTCCTCAGAAGGTTTAACTATCCTTCTGTCACAAATTCTTCCCTTTCTTTCCCTCCTCTCTCAGCCTACCCCAAGCTAGGATCCATTCTGTTACGCCTAGCCACTTGCCACTTCAGCTACTAACTTACTATTTTTTGTTACACAGTTTATGATGTGACAAGAAGAGAAACCTTTACCAACTTGTCACAATTCTGGGCTAAAGAAGTTGAACTCCACAGCACAAACAAAGACTGTGTGAAAATGCTTGTTGGAAATAAAGTAGATCGAGTAAGTTACCCTCATTCTGTGTTGAGGAATATAAATGGATAACTGATAATTCCTTATCATGGGATTAACTTTCTAACACTTTTGCCCACAATGTCCCAATGCAGCACCTTAGTGCATAAACTGTTGATTCATTGATTGCCCATTATAACACTTGGAAAGTATAACCTTGAACTGGCTTTCTGTGCAGTTCAACCGACTGGCACTGATGCAGCAATGAATTTTACAGCATCACTGACTCCATTATATCTTTCCTTGAATTTATACTTTTTGTTCTCTTATTTTATCCTCCCCTTCCTTTTTACAAAATTATTTAAGCTAAAAAAAAGAAAAAAATAGTGTCCTGCATCTCATCTTCCTATTTATTTTATTGAAACTTTTGAATGATGTCAGGAGTCTGAAAGAGCTGTAAGTAGAGAAGAGGGCATATCTCTGGCAAAAGAGCTTGGATCTTTGTTCCTAGAGAGTAGTGCCAAAACTAGAGAAAATGTAGACAAGTGCTTTGAAGATCTGGCATTGAAGGTGCTCCCCTTGAAATAAAATAATAAACATTCTGGAAAGATGTTATGCCTATAAGTTTTGAACAACAGGTTACCATAAAAAGATTATCATGTTGATCACGGTTATTTTAAGTTGGTATTTTGCCATTTTTCTCTGAGAAGTACATTAGGCCTGCAATCTATCAATAAGGAATCATAGTCAATTTGCAATTTTGGCACTGGTCAGAATATTTTAATCCTTCCATTGTATTTCTACGTTTTATTGATTAGAATTATTATCATATGACAAACTGTTGAATCACTTTGAAAAACAAGATGTTCTGCTTTGCTGCCATAGATAGTACCTCAAATTTGGAAATGAGGTCTTCCACTCCCGAATCTAACATTTCACCATTTGTCTTTCAGATCATGGAGATCCCTCCTAGTCTTTCGGATCCACCTAAAGCAAACGAGAACATTGTCAAGCCAAGCGAACCTTCAAGTCCGCCTCCAGACGATGGTTGTTGCTAACGTAACAGGGGGACCTTTATAAGAAAGCATGACGTTCAAATAGCTATAGAAGGCCAAATTGAGCGATCCTGATGGTGTATGTATAATAATTTATGAACTTTTAAAACATTGTTGAACAGATTATGTATATGATAATTGTTTTTCATGCTTCTTACAATGTTTTGCTGTTAGTAGTATTGAGTCATTTTGGTTATTTGCAGCATCATTCTGAGAATATGACCAGTCAAATAACATGTATTGGCCTGTGTTAATTTGTTTGCCTTGTTTCGATGGCAAATATTGATTCATGTTAGAAGAACAGATTGCATTGAATTGATTTTATCTATGTGAGTTGTTTGTTTCCCCAACTTCAATCTTTGCTACCCGCTTCATTAATGAGTGGCAGATATATGTAACATGGGTTCCATTAAACAGGCTTAGTTTAGGGGTTCACATTCAACTGGTAACTATAAAAAGAATACTTACCTTTCCCTAAAATATGCACTTAAATTTTTCCAGAGATTAAAGAACGCACAGAGACATTTGAAGGAAGAAGATCAGCAGGAGGCAGCTGAATGAATTTATGAAATATGGAATTCAAGATAACTGGAAGGATATTAAAGCTATCAAAAGGATAACTAATTGTTATGACGATTTCTGGAGAACCAATAATCTAAGAAGCTTCAAAGCATGGACTTTTTTCCCCAAAGAAACAATCAGTAAGGTGTTCATAATTACATTTTATCAACAAAGGGTAAAGGAAGCCAAAAAGCACTTTGGCGTATATTCAAACAAAGACGTCATGAGAACGCATTGTGATCTTTTGTAACATTGAACAAGTGATAGGTACATAGTCTATTAAGATATATGTTATATATCTTATTATTTAATTTTGACATTATTAGATAATTGGACCTATAAAATAATATAGCTTCAAGATTTACATTGATTTTAATTAAGTGATGACAGCTGGATGATGGCTTGGTGTGATTAAACAACAATTTTGATTTGATTTGGATTCAATTTGATGTGGTTGCTACACTTATAGTTGTGAAAGAATTCTATACAAAATGAAAATCTATTATTATCACATTGGTTGTATATTACGTTGGTGAGAGTCATTGTGTACTGTTGGATGGTGTGGATAGAATTGGTTGTATATTACGTTGGTGAGAGTCATTGTGTACTGTTGGATGGTGTGGATAGAAGATAAGGAAAATTTGTTTTGCGTGGATTTTGATGGATAGCAGAATAAGGGAATTTGTGTTGCGTGTGAGTCAAGGCTTTTGGTGTATCCTGGGTGAGAGTCTTGCAATTAAATGTGCAGTTGGCGTTAAAGTGAAAAGTGTGTGTGTGAGTATTATTAACAGTGCAGTGGGCGTTGAAAAACGTAGCTTATGTGGTTTTTGGAGTTTTGGCAATCAGTAGTTTAGTGGGCATTAATGACACACTTGAAAAATGTAGCTCACGTTGATTTTTGGGTTCTGGTCTTCATATATACACCGTGGGTTAAGTAAATCACGTGTGGATTTTATATAAGGTGTAGTGGGTGTTAGCTACAGTACAGTATGTGTTATCTTGTGATTTTTCCAGACATGTTTATCTGGGGTCGTGCATATGTTTCTTGTGAGCAAAATACCGTGGGTTAACTTCAAAATTATGAGAGTTGTTCTTATCTGGTGTGCGTGTTCTAAGCTATAAACACCATGGGTTAACTTCTATTTTCTAGACTTGGTCTACTGGGTTTGTGCGTGAAATATACATGTTGCGTGGAGAATTCTATATAGTTTAATTCGAGTTGTTAAAGTTGGAATGAATCAGTTCAATTGGTTGACAAATTTTTAGATGTATTTCAAGAAGCTGAAATTATATGAAAGTCTTTCTTTTATCTCAAGTATATCGTTATTCTGTTCTTAGTTGGTTGAGTACTTGAGTTATTTTTATTAATTGTCATTTAAGTGAAAGTAGTTTAGAAAAATTCTCTGACGAAGTTGACACGAGTCAGTCGTATTATTGGGTGTGAAAATCTTTCACGGAAAGTGAGGTTGAGAGATAGTGTCAAGGATTGAGTCGTGTCAGCTTAGTAAAGCCTTAGGTAAATCTATTGTACTTCGATAAAAGTATTAATATGGGTGAGGGTCACGCAGACATAGACAAAGTATGCCAAACTGCGTTACTAAATTTCTGGTGTTTTTATTATTTTGTTTTAATTACTTTTATTTTTCATTTGTGCTAAAGACTTCTACAAAAAAAATGGAAAGTTTGTGAAACAATTATCACCCACGGTTTTTCATAGTCTATGTATACAAAGTTGTTTTGTCTCGTTTATACATGATCACCTCATTCAAAGCTGAGCACAGGCCCTGCATTAGTGAGGACAGGCAGAAGTTCCCGAGTTGTTGGTATGATGGCAGTCGAGTGATGAGGTTATAGAAGGAGTGAGGTGAAAGATGAGTTGAGAGAGAGAGAGAGAGAGAGGAGGAAAGGAAGATAGGAAAAATAGAAAAGAAAGAGATCGGGAGAGTAAGAAGAAGGAGAAGGAGAAGGAGAAGGAGGAAGATAGGAAAAATAGATAAGAAAGAGAGGGAGAGTAAGAGAGAAGGAGAAGGGGAAATGATTCGAGTAATAGTTCTTTGTCCTTGTTAATGGCTCACAAAGGATACATTTATAGTATTTCTTATAATGGAATCTCACCTATTAGCTGGCTAAAAGCCTCCTAACAAGCATACAACTAACTGTTTATAGGAAATCTCTATATCTAACTAAAGCCTTGATTCATTAGGCAATCCTTCTAACTACCCTAGAAATCGTTTGTGCCACAAAACCATGTTAGTCCCGCTAGGCTAATGACTGCATCATTTGCCCCCGTGTTCAAAGTGTCCTTGTCCTCAATAATGAAGTGTAGGAGATCCTTTTGAAGTTCGGTCAAGGGTTTTCACGTGGCATCTGGTTAGTTTGTCGTTCTCATTGTATAAGCACTTGTTAGATAGGACGAACTTGTTAGATCAATTGTCATTGGCAAAGCAGTTGGTGAGGGGTGATAAGAGGTTGAGACTCCGAAAATTCCTGAGGTAAGGGGCGGTGTTAAGTGGAGGGATCTCCTCAACATAGTTTCAACTTTGATATATGAAAGACATTATTGATGTGAGCCGATGCAGGTCAAGCCAGACGATAAGCAACAGTGTTGATGCAAGCAAGGATTTGAAAGGGCCTATAGAAGCATCGAATCAATTTGTTTGACTGACGATGTGCTAGAGTGAAATGTCAGTAAGACTCTAACTTGACGAAAACCTAGTCTCCTTCAAAAAAATTTATATCTCGACATCTTATATTAGCTCGGTTTCTCATGCGATTTTGGGCCTGAAGCAATCACGAAGTTGTTTAAGAATGGCAGTGCAATTTTGCAATAAATCATTTACAACAACTACCGACAACGAACCAGTTTCATAGTTAATAATAGAGGGTGGATTTCTGTTGTAGACAGCCACAAATGGAGTCATTTTTATAATAGAATGTCAAAAAGAATTGTCGTGCCATTTAGCTAGATGGAGATAATTGACCCACTACTTAGGATGGTCGGACAGTGCAATTTTGCAGTAAATCATCTACAACAACTAATGACAAATAACTAATTTCATAGTCAATAATAGAGGAAGGAGTTCTGTTGTAGATAGCCACAAATGGAGTCATTTTGATAGCAGAATGTCAAAAAAATTACAATGTCATTCAGCTAGATGGAGAAAATTGAGCCACTACTTAGGATGGTCGAACACAAAGCAATGTAGATAATCCTCTAGACATCTATTAAGCACCTCCCTTTGGCCATTGGAGTATGGATGGTAGGCATTACTAGAGGAAAAGGTGGTGCCTAAAACTTTGAAAAGTTCTTACCAAAATGTGATTATAAACAAGGGATCTCTGTCTGACACAATATTAGAAGACATTTTATGTAGCCGAACAATTTTGCGAGCAAAGAGATCTACTACCATAGGCACTGTGAAATTGGAATTTAAAGCAATGAAGCGGACATGTTTAGTTAATCAGTATACTACCACAAAATTTGTTGATTTTTTGCCCAAAATAGGTAGATGGATAATGAAATCCATTGCCAGAGAGTCAGCTAAATGCCCAATTTGGGGCCAAATATTTTTTGGTTTGATCAATTTATGACCAAACATTTTAACCTGCTCAATTAAGGTTTAAACGTTATCGAAACTATTCAATGTTAGGTTATTTTGGACAAAAATCTGGCAGTGTTATACACGCACTGTTAAGTCTGAATGAAGTACCTTATGTGGCATTCTCTCTGCAACATGTACTGACAACGTGGTAAAAATCCAAAGATTAATTTTGTTATTTTTTTAGGGAGAGAAAATATATAACAAAAACTTTCAAAGAAACCCTTTACTCACTTTCCATTCCTTCATATTTGGTGTTTGGTATTTTCCTATAGAGAAAGAAGGATCGTAGATATCTTAACAATACATGAAACTTCACCATTTTGACTTCTCTTCCTCGCTCAAAGAGTTAAAGAGTGTCTGATTTGATGCTTGGAAATGCACTATCGCTCGGGGAAGATATGGTTCACTAATATAACCTCCGAAGAATCATTGAACAACTAATACAATATGTAAAGGAAGAAGCCCTTCTATATATATGTTGCTGTCTATAGCCTTCGAGCAGATGAAGCTATCTGAAGGTCCAAAAGAATGTTATCGTAATCATTAACTCAAATCTGATTATTACTTACTCCAACCATTACGTACGTTAATAAAAGGAGTGTTTTTATTATATCAGGGATCTTAAACTACTCAATCTTTATATGCACTTTTTGTTTTCATTAGTTTATAGAGAAACTAAACTAGCCTTTGAAGCAAATAAGATGAATAGAAAATGGAGTAGGAAGAACAAAAGTAACGAGATGGAGAATAGAAACCATGTCACCATATTTGTGGGTTCCGAACTCTGGTGTGCTACATTGCTTAACAAGGTTTGAGAAAATTGAAGAAGCAAAGAGTGATTGTTAGACCTTGTTTTTATTTGCTTTTAAATTTTTAATTGGTTATTCATGTTTTAATTGCTTAATTGGCTCTTTATGCTTGATTGATGGTTTAAAATTTTTGTTATATAGAATTTGGCCTATAGTTAGAATTTGAGAAAAGGAATAGAATTAAATTTGAATTGAGGTAGTAGGTGAAGTGGGATTAATATGGTAAAGGTAAGTAGTTAGTAGGTGGAAGTTAGCATGGAACTAAAAGGTTAAAGGTTAGTTAGAGTCTTTAAAAGCCAACCAAGGGC
>JANZLC010000202.1:25883468-25902732 GCA_026413385.1 Erythroxylum gracilipes | reverse complement strand
GGTTATTTTTCTCAAGGCTAATTTCAACCTTTAAACCTTTTAAGACATTTTGTTTCTTGGGCTCTCGAGCCTAATGATATTGTTTCGTTTAAGCTTCTTCATAATAGTTCCCATCAAGTTAAGGGGAACATATTATGGTTTGTAATGGGGTACTAATTGATGTCCGCAAAAGTAGCTTCACAGTTAGGATTGCCAATGGGCTACTAATTGCTGACAGTAAATTATTAGGTTAGGCTCAATCAAATCTAACTACCTATGAGAGTCATTGATCAAAAAAGGCCTAAACCATTGTTTAACAACTTACAAAATTTAAAAGAAGACAGATTTTTATAAATACATAATCGAAGCTAAGACATCTGTACAAAATTATGGCAAAGAACAAATTATGGCATCTCATATAGCAAATTCAATAGCTATAGTATGAATGCAAACAAAACAATTAACAATCCAGCAACTTAGAAGTTAGCATACCTGGTTCTTGTTTTCCAATGGCTACTCCAACTATCTCCTCCTCACACTTGCAAATAGAATCTGTCATAAAGGGCAAAAAATTAGAACTACACTTTTAAACACAATTACCAAATTATCCATATGTAATAAGGAAACAAATAACATATCTATCATCAACTTTCTTAACATACACACAATAATCATACTCACATCTTCTATAGCCAATTCAGATCATAGAGTAGTTAAACCTTTTATATCATTACCATATAGATTGTTTTAACACATAAAATGAATTCTTTATTTTACATATCAAGTGTTCCTTTCTAACAAGCTCCTTCAAATTTCAATTTTCAACCATGGCTTTTTACTCTTCCAACCTAATTGAACCCATCACCAAATTAGAAGTAGAAAACACATGCTTCAACTAAGGACCTATAATATACCAGAACCTAATGGAATTAATGTTCTATTTTTTCAAAAAATTTGGACCATAACAGGTGAAACAATCACATATGTTATTATAAAATTCTTCATGAAAGGGAAAATGCTCAAAGAGATTAATAAGACAAAGAGATACATGTCATTGTGTTCACTACTTGGCACTATATGAAGATTAGTAAAGAACTGGAATATAGCACAAAACTAAAGAGAAGATGAAATAGAAGAGAGCCTAAGAAATTGTAAAGAAAATACTAGTGTCGACTATCACTTTTTGACACTAGTGTTGGTTAGATATTGTTTATGAGTGTTAAATGTTCCATAAATGCTTCTTGGCACTTGTAATGACTTAGTTCACTCAAATCTATTAAAGATTATTAGTACATTCTTTAATTTCCAAAAAAGTTCAAATAGGAATTAATATTAGATATTATGTTTTACTGAGACTTAATAGATATTTAATTAGAATCAATTCTAGTTTGTATTAAAATTAATATTAAATAATTAAATAATATATATTTCAGTGATTGTAAATCAAATTATAACAAAAAGTAGAAACAGATTATATAAATTTTATGACCAACCACTTCTCCAATGACTATCATGATTATGTAATAGAAAGAAATAGGGACCTGAACCAAGAAGGAAAAACAAAATAAGAAGGGAAAAAATTAACGGTTTTCTAATTTATCAAATTTGGAAATTCAGAAGTAAATTACTAATCCCGGAAAGCGACATAAATACTTGGGATTAGCTTATATGTGAGAAAGGTCCTATAATTCATTCCCTTACCAATTCATTCAATAGATAAACTCTCGTTTCATGTTGTGGAAGTAATTAACTTGGTGCATTTCTATAGTTAGTAGTGAGTAATTAACCTTATTTTAGAATAATACTTTTGATTAACTATGCATCAAATGTGGACATTAATATTGAGTATTGAACATAGCTGACTTAAGGTTATGTAGGAAATGCATGGAGTAGAAGTAGCAGTCCCAACCTCCAAATTAAATATTAGAATTGAAGTTCAATTCTAATCCGTAAATTGGAGGGTCATTTGGAAATATGCCCTTAGGGCCTTTCCTTTCTTTTTCTGCTGATCACGAAGCAATAACGGAAACAAGACTTGCTGCAAAAACAACACCAAGACTAAAAAACAAAACCAGAGCAACTAATTTTTATGAAAGAAATTGACATTATAGACTTAAACTTTAAAGGATATTTCTATATATGGAGCAATAAACAAAGTGGTGATTGACATATAAGGAAAAAACTAAATAGAGCTTTAGTAAAATTCCTAGACAGCATATCCTTTTTTACCATTCTATTATTCTTAGACCATTATCCTATTCTTATCTAGAGTCTCACTATAAAGCATCTAAGAAAATTACCCTTTTGCTTTGAAAGTTATTTAATAGATGTTTAGGGGTTTGAGGAAGCTATAATAAAGAGGCTTACTTCAAAATTTTAAGGCAATAAAGCTTTATTCTATATAAGGAAGCTATATATGGTGAAATAGTAACTGAAAAAGATAATCCATACCAATATTTGTAATGCTCAACTTTTATTTTCCTTAGCTGATCTTAAATTAAAATTTATGCATGAAGAGCTTTTTCTATAATTGTGGTTATACTCTCAAACAAATAGAAGAGGAAGGAGAACTATTGAAATACTCTAAAGTCCTGACGATTCACAATTCACTACTTAGGCAGAAATCTAAGTTCTAATAGATAATGAAGGAGAAAAAAATGCTTCCTTATTCCGTAAATCCATCTTTATGAGAAGGAATATCAACAAAATATCTTCTCTTATTAAAGAGGAGTTAAGTTTAGCTCAATATCAAGATGAGTTAAAGCAAGAATCTTATGAGTACTTCTTTAACACATTAGGTACTCATGCATTTAAAAACTCTTTAGTTAGCTTGATTAAATCTCTTATAGTTAATCAAATTTCTAAGAAGGAAGCAGACTTTCTCATTTAACCATTCAATCCCATGATAAAAGAGTTGTGTTTTAACTTAATTTAGGTAAGTTCTCAAAGCTAGATGCATTAAATTCCGTTTTAATTCAAAAAACCTAACCTCACATCAAAGATGTTGTTACTAATGCAATTTAGGTCAGACAATTCTGAGAATGACCTGAGGCTCATTTTAACCGAAAGTTAAGTGACTAGTGTCAAAAGAAGAAAGCCAAGACATACTGTCATGAAGAAAAACCTACTGTAATGAATGCCTACCTAGTTTTTCATATGTTAAGTCCACTATCAAGCCATGTAGGAAAGGAAGTTAATTGATTATATGAACCGACTATAAGAACATTCATATAATTAAAGTGGCATTGTGGCAATGATTGTACTCTAGTTTATCATATCTATTAATCATGTATTTAGTTATCAATAGCCAATATGAAGTAACAGAAAGAAGTATAGAATATTAGAGGTGGAAAGCTTAATTTCCAAGTCACGGGGAAAAAGAAGAAGAAAAAGGGCACATTGATGGTGGAGAGGGAAGGGACGGTGGCTCCAGGGAGAGGGACATTCATCGAACAATTCAAATGCATGCTTCCTTAAAACATACTGTCACACAATCATAGCCAAATACCCACATTAATCGCAAGCAAATTACTTACCTCAACCAACACTCCCATTGTAGACGACAGAAGCACGTCAACTGCTGAAGAGTGGCTCCAACGATTCCAAGGCCGACAGAAGATGATGGCTCCAGGGAGAGGGAAGGGACGGTATGGTGGCTCGACAGGGATCCTAACTTCTGCAGAATATGATGGCTCTAGGGAGAGGGAAGGGACGGTGGCTCCAGGGAGAGGGACAGGAGAGTGCGATGAATGTTGATTTTCGTCAATTTACGCAGATCGAATATTCTGCTTGGGAGGCAGCAGAGACTAATGTTATAAACCGCGCGGGGGAAAGCTAATTTTCAGGCCTTCCCCGATGTCTAACTCTCCAAGACGTCGTTGATAGTATTTTGTCACGTCTTACTACTAAAACGACCCAAAAAACATGGCAATTCAACGACGTCCTCATTCAACGTCACCAAATTTTCTCACCTTTCCTGACGTCTAAAAGGACGTCGCGAAAGCCTTATACATTTCACGACGTCTTATACAAAGACGACGCGAAATGTGTATTTTTATTGTAGTGCCTGTTCGAGAAAACTAGTACCTAGCGTTATTTTTGAATTGAACCCTTCATTTTCAACTAATAACATAACATATCATAACAAGGTAAAATTAAATTTTGGCAATATAAAATCACCAAATCAACAAAATATCGAATACAAATATCTCTTTCATATCTAAGCTTTTCATAATATCAAAAATTAAAGAGATTTGATTCTTGTTTATATAAAGCAAGTTGTTTTCCTTTACAAGTTCCTTTACAATACGATGACATCTTAAAAAATATAATAGGATTAGATATTTCTAATAATAAGATACATTTATCCAAGGTCATTCATCAACCCCAAATCCTATTAGGATCATTCTTAATAAAATATCCACCATTTTATTTTTATGATACTGGAAATAATATTCTTTTAGGAAATAACTTTTCCAATTATTTCATAAGATATTATTTGGTATTTTTGGACAACAAATACATTTCAAAACTTCTTTTAGTCATATGATCATAATTAATCGGATAAAAAATGCAGATGCTCTATCTACTCCAATCCCCTTTATTTTCATTTTTAAAATTAGATCAAATATCGATTTTTCCATAGGATTTTTATTAGGTTTATTTTCTATTTCTAATTTATTCAATTTTCTATCATATTTTGCATATCCATAATTTGTTTTTGAAGGTTTTCTATATACAAAAGAATATTATTTTCGTAATATTCTATCATTTTCAGAATTTTTGCCAAATCAATATTTATTTTTAGTCCTGCAAGTTTTAATTTTATCTTCCACCATGCAAATGATAAGCTTCATAACATCTAATCATTTCCAAATGATTTTCTACCTGTAGTTTTTTACATCTTTGATATATTCTATCAATCCATTCATCATTGCTTTAACAACTTTTATATTCTTTTTACGACAATTTGTAAATAATATATTACATCCGTTTGTACGATATCCTTATTCAATCTGGATCATTAATATTAATAAAACATACAAAGAATAAACCACAGCTAATTGTCAAATTACAGAATCTCTAGAGTTGCTCTAATGCTGAATCCAAATTACACCGTCTCATTTTAATTAACCTTAATTGATAATAATGACTGATCTAATGTCATTTCCCAATACTTTGAACAAGGTTCTGAAGTGAGTCTTCATGTTAACATAAGCTGAGTTGAAAGAAACAGTCATCAAGATGTATCAATGAACCCAATTTTTGAATTTGGAGAGAGCGTCGGATTACTAATTCGTGCTAATCCGTTGTGCGAAGATTCAAATCCCTCTCTTTCCAATTCTGTTGATGACTTGGTTTTTTTTTTCAAATTTATCGAACCTTTTTGCTTTTGCTTTATTTAATATATAAAGATGTAGAATAAATAAAAAGATCATAACATTGAAAAATCAAGGAAGGGAAATGTTCAAACAATCGAACAGAGGTATCAATATCAAGCAATGTAACCTTGTAAGATTACTTACAACATGAAGAATGTAAATCTGTTTCATCAGGGAAAGGGCTGTAACACACCTTTCTCTGTACTGTACACTGATCTTCATCTTCCACCTGTAAACCATGTGGCATACTAAGCTATGAATAGCGATCAGAAAAACTTAGAAGGGCTGTGACATAAGCAGCACGGCCAGCCTCAAGGCATGATGCAAGGATTTGAAATGTCAAGGAAACACATTCCCAACTTAACGACGCACAGAAAACTGAAGTACCAGTTTTCAAGGTTCCTGCTTATTCCCCAGCTTCTCCTCCTGGGGATCTTAGAACCCAGCAACAGGTGAAAATCAAAATAAATCCTTCTGAACTACGGCAACGAAGGGGCTGGGTCTGAGATGCACTTTCCCCCAGTCATCATTAACCCAAATTGACTAGCCTCACTTCCTTGCTGTGTCGGCTCAATTTCGCATTACTCAAATAGTGATTGTTAAGCTACCAAAAATTTCAGGGGCATCCAAACTGCTATTTCAATACGAGTACAAGAACTGTCCGAAAGTTCTACAAAATGGGTGCAAAATGGGCAGTAGCATGTCTGGTCAAAGTAAAGGAAAACTAGCTAAGCTTCCTATCTGTTCAAAGTCAGTATATTCCTTGTTTTCCTTGCATATCAGTAAATTAGCACTAGGAACCCTGACTGTTTCAAGCCCAAAACCTTCACTGAAAGATCCGAAGTCTGAGTCGTCGTTATCGCTATCAATATCCTTTGGAGTCACACGGTTTTGGTAGCTCCTACGCTGAACAAGAAGTACATTGAAGTAATAGCTTACCAAGTCCGTCCTTGGCTTTTTAGGAAAATACCTGTGTGCATAGTCCCAGAAGCACTTGCCTTGTGATGGGGAATTAGATCTCACCATATCCTTGAATTTTAATTCTTCTTCATCAGTCCATCTAAGTGAAACTTCCTCACCCATGTAGTCAAATTTCCACCGGTAAAATAATGGGCCTAGTTCAATCTTTAACTTCATTCTTTTCTCGGCAATATGAAATCGAACACATATAACAGAGCCTGGATATGGGCAATGACACGATTCAGGTCTGCCCTTTCCAATAGGATCCCTTTCCAGCGGGACCATATGGTCTCCATTATCCAAAGGCAGTACTTGTATGCCTAGCCATTTGGAATCACTCTGAGAAGGGATGCCAATCCATTCAGGAACTTCAGCTTGAAAGCCAGTCCCTAAAGGAACATGCAGTTTAAAATGTTCATCCCCAGATTGGCTAAGTTTTACACTTCTGGCTGAGAAATCAACATTCACTAGTTTTTGGTCCTTGAAGTCTTTCTCAGTATTTGTCATGGACAGGCTCGTTGGTTTTTTTCCAGACTTGCAATTAGAGCACGGATGAGGTTTATTCATAGCAGGAAGGCACTCTCTGCATCTTAATTTGTCCGACAACTTATCAGTGAGAAGAGTTACATCGTCATACATAGCAGGATGCATCTTTTGATTGTTCTGCAATTTTGAATTACATCAAAATCAAAACACGTACTGAAATTCTAGCTGAAATATCGATACCTCTTCGCCTAAACTTACACATCCCAATCAATTCACTCCAATCTAGAATTCCTAACTAAAAGGCTTCATATAACTAGATAAACTCAATGAAAGAAACTAAAGTAAGAACAAATTCTACTACTATTTTTCAACAGCATTAGGAAAGGCTCCCCTTGCCTTCGATAGGAAACAAAAATATGCAAACCTGATGTAATTCAAAGCCCCCAACTAACTCCCATGAAATCAAAACCAACAAAAATATTGGTGATGCCAGTAAGCATTATCCCAAAAAAAAAGCAAATGATGCCAGTCATATATCTTAAGACACCAACTGATATCAGAATTTTTATGTAGCATAGTGAACCTTTTCAGAACTGATTAGAAATGGGTCCCACCATCCCATCCCTGATCCAGACTAACATAGCGTATGTCAGACCTGCATATATCAACTTAAAAAATCTGTTCAAGCCTTCAAGGTATTAGTAAACTACTAGACTTACGTAGACTGTCTAGCAAATGACCTCAACTTAAAGGGTAAGTGTTATTTTAAGGTTATTTAAGTCTTTTTATTTATATTTCAAGACTTTTCTTATTTAAGTATGAATCTTGTTATTGTATTTACTATCCTATAAATATGTATTTTCTATTTCTTTTAGAAAACAACAATCCTAATAATGTACAGACTTTTCCCTCAATTTGACTTTACTTTTCACCTTTCTAAAACTTATTTATTAAATCCTAAATGCATAATTGAGTGCTAGCCTTTGTTTCATGTTAATACACTACATTAGGTTCTATCAGATAGAAACATTAGTTTGTATCAGATCAGGAAGACTTGGCCAATCTAATGGTGGTACGTGACATAGATGTGGTAGGCGACAGCTCTCATGATATAAATCAGGGACCTAAGGCCTCCCGACATGATGTACAAGATCAAAGGGTGACATTTGAGAACTTTGGAGCAACAAATGAATCTTAGATTCTAGCGTTTTGAATTTGCAGATGGATTTGATACTTTAAGCTTGGTCCTAACAAAAATTTAAAAAACAAAAGGATGTGTATCAAAGAAGCCAAGCTCATGAACAGTCTATCTGTAGACCAATTCTTGCACATGAGCATAGACAATAGGTCTATATGGTAGATTAAGATGAGGATGATTTCTTCACAAAACCTGTGAGAAACATTGGATGCAAAAAGAATGGCAGTGATGACAAAGATACTAATGAATTTAGGTTAAAAGTAAACATCATTTTCTTAGAATAATTTGAATGTTAAAGAATCTTTAGATTGGATTCTAGTAGTAGACAAGGTTTTTGAGTCTATAGAGATTCTAGAAGAAAAAAAGAGTGAGATTCTAGAAGAAAAAAAGCGTGAAATCTGTGACATGCAAATTAAGGGGCAGAGCATCTGAAAAGCAGAAAAGATTTCAGTCCAGAAGTAACTATCTGGGGAAAGTACCCAGTAAAAACTTAGTATACGAAGAAGAAAGTATTACAAAAATATTTTCTCCTTAGGGTTAGAAATCTATACATGAATATAGTTCATATTTGTAAGTCTAGCAGAGAGGAATGGCTTGATGGAGACTGACGGCCAGCAAGTTGCTAGACATTTGTAGGGTCTAAACCCAATAATTAAAGACAAAAGAAGGGTTAAGGTACTGGGAATGTTATATGAGGTTAGAAATATTGCTTGAAAGGAAGAACTAACATTACAGGAGAAGAATAAGCTAGAACATTTTCACAAGAATTATAGCGAGACAACTATAGGATGTTCAATGACAAAAGCAAGTTAGTTCCAGATATCTTTACTCATAATGATCGATGTAAGAAGGAGAAAGTGGATGAAAAGAAAGTGACAAAAATAAAAGGGTAGAAAGCTATGGATCCTTATGCCAAACCAGTCCTAACTAGTCTCAAGAAAGAATTTCATGTGGTAGAGTGAGCAAGAGGATGATGAGATTTGTTGAGGTCCATAGGGACGATCACGAGCATAAAAATGATGGAAAAGATAGGCAAAATTATGTGGTCAAACAAATAATATTTATGTCAGGAACAAGAAGATAAACATTCTATACCTAAATATTCGATATTTTGTTATGCTAATTTAATTTTCTTTTTACTTAAAATTAATCCTTTATATTTGCATCTAGTGAGAACTTCTTTTACCTTTCCTTTATATTTGAATCTAGTGAGAACTTCTTTTACCTTTTTTAAATGATCTTCCTTATCTTTATTTGAAAATATAATAATGTCATCAATATAAGCCAAAGTAAATTCTTCTAATCCTTCTAAATTGTTATCCATAAATCTTTGATAAATACTAGGAGCTTGTTTTAATCCAAAAGGTAATACATTCCATTGATAATATTTTTGAGGTGGACAGGTAAAGGTTGTTAATGGTTTTGTATTTTCATGTAGTCTTAATTGTCAATAACCTAATTTTCATCTAGTGTAATAAACCAATGATGTCCTTCGGGTCTATTTATAACATAGTCTTTTCTAGGTAATTTATATGCATCACCTATAGTAGCTTTATTTAATTCTTTATAATTAATAACCATTCTCCTTTCTCCATGTTTTTGTTCGGAATGATTATTTACATTGAAGGCTGGGGCAAAATGTTTACTAGTGCTTGGTGCTATTAATTGTTTTTGCAATAATTCAGAGCATTCATTAATAAATTCTTATACATCTTATTGTGTATATGAAATATTGTTTTTAATATTAATTTCTTGTGTGTGGTTCTTTAGTGTTATTTCAACTAATTGGTTATTAGTGTGTTTTTAGGATCTAGTGGATTTTCACTACAAACTTGTTCGATTAAGGTTTCTATTTCTGTTTGTAGAGTTAAGTTATTAAGAAGATAAAATTGTAATTGATTTAATTTTTCTGTTATAATCTTTAAATTTTTATAATAAGTTGTATGGTATATGGGAATTTTAAGAATTATGGATTTTTTATTTAAAGATTTTATTATTGGTGTTCTTAAAGTTATATAATGTAAGTATTGACAAAAATGATTATATAATTTAAGAAAATTATTTCCTAAAATTAATGGTAATCCTAATTCTTGTTGATAAATTGAAGGTATAATAAAAGTGTAATTTTCAATAATGATATTATTATAATAACTTCCATACCAAATAGATTTAATACTTCCATCTGCTATTCTTATTTGTAAAGATTTGTTTGGTTTCTTCTAAGTCTGTAATAATGTTTTCGAAGCTATACAAATAGTAGCTCGCGTATCTATATAAGCATTGATTTTTTATTATGAATAATCACTTGAATAAATGTCGTATTTAGATTCAGCTGTTGATTCTAAAGTTTGGAATTCATAACAATATAGTGAAGAGATTGTTGAATCGATTTCATAGTCAAATTCATTAGGTTCTAAATTATATTTAAATGCTGAATTTAAAATATTAATTTTTTCTTTGTATTTATTTTGATTTCGTTTTGGACATTCATTTGCATAATGACCTTCTTCCTTACATAACCAACATTTACATGGAAATGGGAATGGGAATTTCTTATAGGTAAGGCTAAGGAAAATATTTTTTCTTAGGTTTAAGTTGTCTATAAGCCTTTTTTCTAAAAAAAATTTTATAAGGTTTAAATGGGAATTTCTTATCCTTGTTTTTGGGATATTTTCGGCATTTATATTATTAGAACTACAATGACAAGTAGGAGTTGTTACTAAGGAAATAAATCAGTTAAGAGCAACCATTGCCCTTCTGGATAAACAACAGTTGTCTATTGAACCAACACCAAGTATAAGACCAAATATCCAACCTATTATTCCTCAACAAATTACCCAAATAGCCTTACCTCACACTCCAGAACCCACTATTTCAACCACTTGCCCATTATCTAGCACAATCTCCAGAAAAAGAAGATTACAAAGAATCCAAAGTTTATGTCATCTTCAATGGACCCATGGCTGGAATATATGACGAATGGCATAAAGTTGCCATCCATATTAATAACAAACCTTCAATTATTCATCGTAGTTATACAAATCGTACTGAAGCAGAAAAAACCTTAGCTGAATTCAGAGAACTTTCATTAAGGACTCAGTACAAACAAGTACTCGAAAAGCAGCCATCAAATTCAAAAATGAAAACTTTGGAAAAACCCATCAATATGGAAAAAAAAAATTGTTCTCCCTACCAAAGCTCTCAAGGAAGAAATGAAAAGGACTACTTCAGAAATCTTCTGTGACTGCTTTCAAGCACTTAATGAGTGGAAAGAAGACCAAACAATATTTCAATACTACCCTCAGAATCGTGGAAGATATGGACCAAAAGTCATTATATTTCTAGATGCAGATCCACTCACTACCTACCTCTTTTTTCAAAGAGGGTTAGTAGACATCATTTCTCCAACCAATTTAAACACTCCTTTAGGATTCCTAGCAAATTTGCTCTGGCAATAAAAAATTACAAAGAACGATTTGCCAAGGAAAGAGAAATTTTATCAAAGTATTTAACAGTTACCCCATCTTTAAAAAAGCAGAAAGTCTCAAAGAAACCAAAGTTCAGATAACCAGAATAGCGTATGTACAAATTGGAATTAGCAACAGAATGTATCCACCACTAGATAATCCTCCCAACTATGATTTTGACTGGGACCAAGTAAATCAGTTCAATTTACAATGTATCAAGGGAGTTTATCAACAATGTTTAAAGATCAACCTCGAATCTTTAATCAGGATAAACTATAGAGGAGCAAATATGTTGCTAACTGGAGTATTCACTGAACTATCTGATCAATGGAAGCAAGCCCTCGTCAACAACTACATCAATATCCACAACACCACTATCCACAATGTCCCTCAACATCTCAGAAGGAAAAAGAAAAAGAAGACAGCTCATCTAAAGATATAATCATCGAAGAATAAAAATCTTCAAAATGTAGGCCACCTGTCGGCTATTATTTTCAATTAGATAGGCCATCTATCGGCCACCAACAAAAGTAGATTTTTCAAGATTTCCCTTTTTTCTTTTGCTTTTTACTTTTGCTTTTGCTTTCTCTTACTTTCTTGGACATTAGCAAGCGCCCTTTTTCTATATAATGTAAGATCTGAGCCTTGCTCAAATATGAAAAAATAAACTCTCAGTTAATCATATACTTGTCTAAATTCTCTCAATCTCATTTCAAAGCCTTCAGATTGGCGCCCAAGAGAAAAAGAGAAAAACAGGTACGTTTGATTGTGTTTTTATTGTTTAATCATAATTATCTATTTCAATTCAGTTTATTAATTTATCTTATTAAATGCCTATTTGTACTATTTGTAGAAATATTCATTTAGCAAAACTACATATTGAAAGAAAAATTTCACTTAGTAGAAAACTTATTAAAACTTTTACAGACACTTATAATTATTTCAAACAAACTGAGGCTTTTGAAACTACTCTTTATAGATTTGAAGATATCCTAAATCAAAATACGGAAAACTATAACTAAGAAAGATGAGAATTAAAACAACTCTATAGACACTTTCAAGAACATTATAAAATTCATTTTTTGAAACTACTCTTTACAGATTTGAAGATATCCTAAATCAAAATACATAAAATTATAACCAAGAAAGACTAGAATTAAAACAACTCTATAAACACTTTCAAGAAGCCTCAGTTTGTTTGAAATAATTATAAGTGTCTGTAAAAGTTTTAATAAGTTTTCTAGGAAGTGAAAATTTTCTTTCAATATGTAATATTGCTAAATAAGTATTTCTACAAAAAGTACAAATAGGCATTTAATAAGATAAATTAATAAACTGAATTGAAATAGATAATTCTGATGAAAAACTAAAAACACAATTAAACATACCTGTTTTTCTCGTTTTCTCTTGAACGCCAATCTGAAGGCTTTGAAATGAGATTGAGAAAATTTAGACAGGGATATGATTAACTGAGAGTTTTTTTTCATATTTGAGCGAGGCTCAGATCTTACATTATATAGAAAAAGGGTGCTTGCCAACTTCCAAGAAAGCAAAAGCAAAAGAAAAAAAGCAGACCTTGAAGAATCTACTTTTGTTGGTGGCCGACAAATGGCCTATCTAATTGAAAATAATGGCCAACAGGTGGCCTACATTTTGAAGATTTTTATTCTTCGATGATTATATCTTTAAATGAGATGTCTTCTTTTTCTTTTTCCTTCTGAGATGTTGAGGGATATTGTGGACAGTGGTATTTTGGATATTGATGTAGTTGTTGACAGAGGGCTTGCTTCCATTGGTCAGATAGTTTAGTGAATACTCCAGCTAAAGTTGAAAAAGATGCTTCAAACTGTTTGATCAGTTGGAATGATTCAGGAGAGATGGGTGTTTTGTATGTTGAGGTCATCAACATATTTGCTCCTCTGTAGTTTATCTTGACTAAAGATTCGGGGTTGATCTTTAAACACTGTTGATAAACTCCCTCGATATATTGTAAATTGAACTGATTTACTAGATCCCAGTCAAAATCATAGTTGGGAGGAGTATCTATTGGTGGATACATTCCGTTGCTAATTCCAATTTGTAAATACGCTATTCTGGTTATCTAAACTTCGGTTTCTTTGAGACTTTCTGCTTTTTTAAAGATGGGGTAGCTGCTAAATACTTTGATAAAATTTCTCTTTCCTTGGCAAATCGTGCAATTTTTTATTGCCAGAACAAATCCTGCTGGGAATTCTGAAGAGTGTTTAAATTGGTTAGATAAATGGTGTCCACTAACCCTCTTTGAAAAAAGAGGTCGGTACACCCTCTTTGGAAAAAGAGGTCGGTAGTAAGTGGATCTGCATCTGGAAATATAATAGCTTTTGGTCCATATTTTCCACGAGTCTAAGGGTAGTATTGAAATATTTTTTGGTCTTCTTTCCACTAATTAAGTGCTCGAAAGCAATCATAGAAGATTTCTAATGTAATCTTTTTCATTTCTTCCTTGAGAGCTTTGGTAGGGACAACATTTATTTTTTCCATATTTATGGGTTTCGCAAATTTTTCATTTTTGAATTTGATGGCTGCTTTTCAAAGACTTGTTTGTACTAAGGCCTTAATAAAGGTTCTCTGAATTCAGCTAAGGCTTTTTCTGCTTCAGTATGATTTGTATAACTGCGATGAATAATTGAAGATTTGTTATTAATATGGATGACAGCTTTATGCCATTCGTCATATATTTCAGCCATGAGTCCATTGAAGATGACATAAACTTTGGATTCTTTGTAATCTTCTTTTTTTGGGGGATAGATACAATTGTGCTGGATAATGGGCTAGAGGTTGAAATAGTGGGTTCTAGAGTGTGAGATAAGGCTATCTGGGTAATTTGTTGAGGAGTAATAGGTTGGATATTTGGCCTTATACTTGGTGTTGGTTTAATAGAAAGCTGTTGTTTTTCCAGGAGGGCAATGGTTGCTCTTAATTGATTTATTTCCTTAGTAACAACTCCTACTTGTTGTTGTAGTTCTAATAATTTGATTTCCTTTTTGTTGAATGAATCCTTCAAACAGAGGATAGCTGTTTCCATTCTCTAGTTAATGTATCTGCAAGACTGTTAGCTGAAGATTTTATATAGCGTATCAAAAAATTATATTGATTTAATTCTAATTGCCATCAAATTAGACAGCCTTTATTATAATTTGTTTTAATATTATATTTAGTAAAGCCACATAAATACTTGGAATCTATCTGAATATGAAATTCGACAAGCAATAGATCAACTTTCCATTTTCTTAATGTTTTAATACATGCTAGTGTTTTCTTTTCATAGATAGGATATTTCTTTTCAGTGGGATTAAAAGTCCCATTGATATATTTACATAAGAAATATTTCCTTGAGTTGGGTAGTTGTGCCAAAAGGCAGCCACCCTATGTATCCATACTTGCATCTATTTGTTACAACTTAAATGTAGTATAAAAACCCAATGGATATGGACAAAAGACGATACAGCAACAATACAATTATTAAAAAATCTTTGCAAAAACTTGTCAGCATTATATAATTATACTAATAAAGATACATTACTAGTACAAATAGATGCATGTATGGAAACATGGACTGGCTGCCTTTTGGCACAACCACCTAAAGGAAATATCTCTTATGTAAATATAACAATGGGACTTTTAATCCCATTGAAAGGAAATATCCTATCCATGAAAAGGAAACACTAGCATGTATTAAAACATTAAGAAAATGGAAAGTTGATCTATTGCCTGTTGAATTTCATACACAGACGGATTCCAAGTATTTACGTGGCTTTACCAAATATAATATTAAAACAAATTATAATCAAGGTCGGCTAATTAGATGGCGATTAGAATTAAATCAATATTCGGATTCAGTTGTTAATTCTGAAGTTTGGAATTCATAACAATATAGTGAAGAGATTGTTGAATCGGTTTCATAGTCTGATTCAATAGGTTCTAAATTATATTTAAATGCTGAATTTAAAATATTAATTTTTTCTTTGTATTTATTTTGATTTCGTTTTGGACATTCATTTGCATAATGACCTTCTTCCTTACATAACCAACATTTACATGTTTTCTTATTTTGAGGACAATATTTTTTCTTAGGTTTAAATTGTCTATAAGCTTTTTTTCTAAAAATTTTTTATAAGGTCTAAATGAGAATTTCTTATACTTGTTTTCAGGATATTTTCGCCATTTATATTTGTTATATTTAGTTTTTCTTTGTTTTTGATAATTAACAGAGTCACATCCATATTGTTGAGGTACTTCTGAATATCTATAACAACATAATTGAATATCTTTATGTCTTAATGATTTATGTAATTTTGCTTCTAAGCATGTTTGTGATAGTACTTCTTTTACTATTGAAATAGCATCTCCTAGATTATAAGCCATTAAATTACCATGTTGCTTTATTAAAAATAGTTCTTCTACTGTTTTATTTATTGGATAAGGTAATTTTTGAATAAATATTTGTAATATACATTTCTAGTTCTGTACGAGTTAATTTACAATAATACTTTTTAAATTCACAAATATATTCTTTAAATAACAAATATCACATACTCGTATATTGCTTAGATGCCATAAGGCATTTTTTCTTTCTTCATTTTCAATTTCTTGTTTATATGAAGTTATATCCTTTCCTATAAATTCTTTATAAATTTCATTAGTTACGACATGAAAAGCTTTAATTGGTTCGATAGCATTAACAAATTCAGTAGTATTTTTTATTCAGACTTTGTTGTCTAATAAAAAATTCAAAACTACCTGTAGTTTTATAAGTAATAAAATTCCATAAAGTGCTAATATTGGTTAAACCTTCAAAAGGTTTTTCTAATTGAATGACTAATGCTAATCTATTAGAACGTTCAAGTAATAATTTTTCTGGAGATAAAACACAGTCTAAATTGAGGATTCCATCTGGTCCTAAAGTTATATGTTTTGGTGTATACTCTGTAGGCAATTTTCGTATAGAGTTTTTTAAAACTACTTAATTTTTATGATATGTTTTAGTATTTCCATTATTTAATTAAAAATTTTACTTGGGCTTGTATTTAATACATAACAAATATATTATTTCCATATCTTTAAAAGACAACCTTAATAACATATAGACTAGCCTATAAATATATAATTTAAGTTTCTTTAGAAAACCATAATAATTTAAAGATTTGTCTCTCAATTTGGGTTCAACAATTTGAAACTTATCAAGTAAAGCACTAGCTTTTAGTTCTCGCTAATAGCCACTGTCACTGACCTAAATGTAATTTTTGCCACCATTTGAACTCCAACTCAAGTCTTCACACAATTTCCATACTTGAATACAAAGAGAAAAATATGATGCCAATGAACATAACAACAAATAAGCTGTTTTAACATATTACAGATTGCTAGATTGGATTAATTTAGCCAAAACCGTTCCTAGTATTTGCTTTTTGAAGTTTGAACTAACCGACTTCTTCCATATCAATAGCTTTGAACTCATGCTAAAACTTTATTTTCAAAAAACCAAACTAAACATAAATAGAACTACCTAATACCTTCATTTAAAGCTAACCAATGTTGATCACCCTCTGTCAATACTTAGCATCATGATCTATATACAATTTAAACTCATTTACTGACAGCATGTTCTTTATTATGCAAAAAGAATAGGCAGAGAATTATCATAGTTGAATGGTAAATAATTTATAGAAACTAAGATATTGTAGCAGCCGTTTACTTTAACAATTCAGAAACAATCAGAACGTTCAATGGTTGTCTGAAATAAACAGATTAAAGAACATGAACACAATATCATGCCAACTAATGCCTCTTTAAGTAAATTTTGCTGATGACTGGTACTCCACTAAAGGACATACAACATGCCTAAACAAAAATTATCTCAAGAAAAAGAATTCATATATCACAGGTAAAAAAAGGGAAAAACAAACTAGTACTAAACGCACCTGCAAGAGTGTGTGCTTGTTGTTTGAACAATCTGGCCTTCTTACCATCACAGCATCCCGTGCTCTAATAACCTGGATCCACATTTCGGTACCTATGTGTTTCTTCCAATTTGGCAGTGGTGGTATTCCTCCAACTGAGGGATCATTAGGACTTTTTGCAATCTGGATCACCCAGTTTAGCATTCTAGATAGAGATTCTCGTTTCCTCTTACGTGAAGTGGAATCTTTCCTACTGGTAATTGGACCAATGATCAGATCATTGTCATCATCGCTACACTTTCCTTTGTTGTAACCATTACATTTTTCGTCATCATCACTATGATTCTTTACAAAATTCACATTTTCAGAGTCTACCAAAGGACTTCCACTCCTACTTCCATTCATGTCAGCGCATTTTCCATTCTTTACTAGTTCTGTTGAACCGTGCTTATCAGACTTCACTTTTTTCTTATCATATTTATGCGATAACAAACGTTCAAACTGTGTCTCAAGTTCCGATGAAGCTAAACAAAAATTACTACAATTCTGACATTCTCTATTCTTTAGAATATTATCACTGCATCTCCACTTGGAACAACTTTCCAACTTAAACAGGTACTTGAAATAAATCAATTTAATCGATGCAGAAGTTCCAAGATCCAACCCTAAATCTTTCGCAACAAAGGTCCAAAAACCATTAACTAATTCAAACCCACCTCTATTTTTCACCACCCATAGTAGTTCAAACAAATCCAGAACTTGCCCATTACCGAGCAATGCCGGAAGAGGCTTATGGCAACCCCTACCAGTTTCCTCATTTAGAAACGCTGAAAGAACTTGATCAAACACGCCTCTTAAGCTAAGCCAGTCATCATTATCAGGATCATCAACCAGACAACAAATTTTCCCAATATCTTGGCAACAATTACCACCACCCTGATGCCTATTAACAACATCAGCAAAATCCAGGGCAGAGAATCTTGTAAAAAAAGACCATCCTGCCATGGACTTTTGTGTTCGGGGCTCCTCCTTACTCACTCAGCGCCCTCCTTTTATCGGAAATTAACCGGAAAAGTGGGAACTCTAGCTCTATCACAAAGTTTTTCAGAAGAAGCATCAAAGAAATGAAGAGACAGACACGTGACTGAAAGAGAACTAACAGTTGACATAAACCTTGAAATCTGAGTAACATGTTGATCTTAATAGTGTATCCTAATCAGTTTCCAAGATTTTACCTTCATTTCCGAGCGTTGCATTGGATTGCTCTCCTGTTGATACGGGCAAAAGAAAGGGGATAAGGAAAAAAAAAGGACAGTCAAAGATTAAAGATTGAAAGAGCTTTCGGTGGTTTAAAACATGAGATTGGCAAACAAAGAATTGTGTAAAATCAACAAAAAAAGGGTCTCTAGACTCTAGACTATATTGGCGAATTGAAGAAAAAGAGAGAGGAAAATTGTGATAGAGGATTTTTTTTTAATTTATTTAAACCCCACCTATTAAAACTGTACAATACATACGAGGAAAGCCAATTTATTGAATAAGTATCCTAACTCGGAAAAATGATTTATATATCAATTGGACTGGACTTTGAGTGTCCAACTCCAACCAAGATAATAAAATAGTTAATGTTAAACACTCGGCGAAGAAGCTTGCTTGGTGCATCACAAAACCAAATCTTTGGTTGAGTCATAAAAACAACCACTTTAGACAAGAGATGAGCGATTTGATTTTGATCAATAATTAACCTAAAATAAGACTTATCTTTATCCTTAGATGATACTCCCTCCGATTCATAATAAGTGTCGTTTTAGAGAAATGCACACTTATTAAGAAAGTTAATGAAATATCTTATAT
>JANZLC010000202.1:25827494-25841046 GCA_026413385.1 Erythroxylum gracilipes | reverse complement strand
CATTTAATACTCTAACCAAACTAACTAACCTTAGCAAAATGCAACTCCACTTAACTGATTTAATAAGACTTCAAAAAAAACATGCCTAAAAAATAAATAAAACAGGTTTGGGGTCCAACAATAATTGCTTAAACTATTTAGTTTGAACATTCAAAGTTATTAAAATTATGTTTTTAAGAGGATTGGTCGATTAATATAGGTTAACAGTCGATCAATATAAGTTAAATCTGTAACTAGAATGTTTATTGATGCATTGATTAACCAATATGATGATGTGGTTGACCAATTTCCCTTAAGAAGACATAATGGTCAACCAATATAGCCTAGTGGTTGATGAATGTTAAAAGACAAGTGAATATTATGCATTCAATGCACATTTAACGATCATATGACCTAGTGGTTAACTAATACACTAGAACTAGATATTACACGACTAGTTTTTGGCTTTAATATCTATTAAGGGTGCCAAAAGCCTATAAATACATGTTTTATTATATGTTATTTCTTTCTAAATTAATTGGGTGTGTTATACATATATTTCTAAGCGTTTATCAAGCATGTAAGCATCTATTGTGTCACATTTTTATAAGCGGCCTTCTTTAGTATTATCAAAGTGAGATATATTAAGTTGTAAGCTCTTTGTTGGGTTTTCTATATTGTACTTGAGGGTGCTTTAAGTGGCATTAAGGTTCCTCTTCATTGTGAAGGAAGATTAAAAAAGGTTTCCTTTTTGCTGAGAAAAGATTATTACAAAGGTTATTCTTTTGCTATAAAAGAAGAGTTATAGTGGAATTACAAGAAGAGCCTTCGGAGTTGACAGAGACAAGGGTTGTTTGTTGAACCACATCAAATTAATTCGTATTTCTCTTCCCTAATCCTTTTTACAATATTTCTTAAGTGTGTGATTAAAATTCATTATTTTATATCATATTTTCATCTTTTATAAATTATGTTCACTAACACACTTAGTAAAATTTTGTTTAATATTTATCACACCTAATTTACCCTCCTCTTGGATGTTATTAGGGACTAACAATATCCAAAACATTTCAAGACTTATCTTATAGTAATTTGTATATGATTTCAATATCAAAGTTTATAAAGATTATTAAAGTCACTCTATAATTAGAGCTTTCAAAACTTAAAATGTAAGATGATTTTACAAAAATTTTTATAGAAAAGATAGACTTTTCAAACATAAAAAGAAAATTTAAAGAATTATTTCTTTTAATGTCTTAAATTCCTTTTCCTCATATAATGATAAAAGTATTTTTAAATTCAACCAATATTAATTTTAACTCTTAATTTATTTAATCACATATTATATTCATATCTTACATAAAATCTTCTATACATAACATTTTTGAAATAACAAAAATATATCATATACCCAAAATGTATAACACCACAATAAAGTATGCATAATCCCTCGAATAAATATAAAACATGTCTTAAAGCTATGAGTCACAAACCATAAGTATATAGTGTTAAGACAATTTTTCTTTAACACCAATACCAATTTACCCAAATTTATTATTTTCTTAGATAAGTTTTGCTAGTCTTGATACTTTTATAACATTTGGATAGCAAGATAAAGTAGTAACATTAACCTTCCACTTTATGATATGCTTTAAGTCTAAAGAGCATCAATATTGGGTCTTATATCCAGTAAAACTTATATAGTGATGAACACCCCTTTTATTGATTGAATTCAAATATTATATCATTTGTATATGTTAGCCAGTGGGAATCACAACCATGGTTTTGATGGTAATAAAATATATTAGTCATAATATTTTATCTTTGGTGATACTAGTTAGTTAATTTGTTAATATTTAGGTAAAAGGTAAAGGATCAAGTTTAATGGAAAAAGCACAGTGACCAAAGGAACTAAATAAGCAAAGTGAAGACTAAGTATAATTCAAGAGAGTTATTAAGGCAATTTAAGTTAGATGGACTAAGAACAAGAAAGAATGAAATTATTCTATATGTAATAAATTAAAATCTTTCTTATAACATCATATTGTTCGCTTCAAAGATTTAGGGACTCATTCAATACATAATCATTTATACTTAATAAAAATGAATCTTCCTATAATCAAGAGGATATTTTGTTTAAATTAAAGAAAAAAGTTGATGTATCAAAAGAATGTATTTTAATTTTTGAAAGAACTCGATAAATTTTTTAAAACTTGTTTTAGGATATTTAGTTGACCTATATTAGGGTTTTAAAGTGTTTATATATATTTTTTGGATATAAATTGGCCTACCAATATCCCATATTAGTCAATAAATTTCCTTAAATGAAATTTGGTTTACAAAATATTGAGTTCATATGGTTTGTTTCAAGAATATTGGTTAACATACTTTTCAAAAAATGTTACACATTGTTAATTCAATTGCAATGACTAGTTTATGTATTTGACAAATATTTGGTTATTTGGGTTATATCTAGACTACATATGGGTTATAAGAAGCATCTTTGACACTAGATGGAGTCTTAAAAAGCTTTTATAAGAGTTTCATTATATTTATGTGTGCTAAACAATAATATGAGTCTTTAGGTTTTGTAAGAAAGGATTTTTTTTATATTGTATTTAAGTGATTGAGATACCAATAAATAGAGCAATTAAATGTTTAAGCTTCCTCATGTAAAGGTTCATCTTTACCTTAGGAAATAAAGATGTGTAAGGGTCACCTAAAGGAAGAAACATGTAAAAAAGGCTCCTATTCACCTATTAAATAAGCCAATGGTGAACTTTTAAGTGGAGCTTGGTAGGCTAAAGATTGTTTGCTTGAACAACTATAAATCATTTTGTGTCTTGCTTCCTATAAAGCTTTTATTGTTGTTATGATTGTTTTTATTACCTTAAATGAATTTAAAATAAGAAAGTCATTCATTAATCTTTGAGAAGGTATAAAATTCACTCAAATACAATTTGCCTCCTTATGTTTGTTCTAAAGACCAACATTATTTTCTATGGGAGAACTCTATCTACAATCATATTATACATAATTTGACCATGTGAATATTTACTTAATGATTGCAAGCTAAAAAATATATAATGCTTTTTGAGAAACTCAATTTTTGGCTTGTAACAAGCATATAAAGATGTGGACAGTTCTTTTATTTAACTAGAAACTACCTCATCTTAGTTATTAGTTAAGACAATGCTTTTAAAAAATTGAACTAACTAATATATAGAAAAATTATTATTTTCAATTTATAAGTTCAAACATAAATGTGATTTATCATCTCATTTTACTATCCACAAAGAAAAAAACAAAAACAAGGTAACCACTCATATTAGAATGTCTATCTTAGCCTGTTATCATGAATTTAAGGTATAAATGTAGTATGTTAATTATCATATACAATATTTGTATAAACAATAATATAAATCCTATTAATGTATAAATCAAATGTCTTCATACATGACAAATCATGCATAATTTCAAGCCTTTGATATGTTTACTAAACATTTCTTTCATTGCAGGTTTTGTTAAAAGGATTAGTTAAAATCTCATGTGTAAATATATACATAAGCTTCTAGATTCCATGATATTTAGAATCCTTAAATAAGTTAGACTAATGTATTATCTGTAAAAATCATAACGATTTCATTTAAATATATTTTCAAACTTAAGGCTGTTAGAATCAGGAGTGTTCGTATAATGTACTTTAACTCCATTGTAAATAACAAGACATAAATTTGCTTCTTACTATATTATGAAATGGTGCTACCTCCAAATATAAAACCATAATCAAAAGTTTTAGTTCACAAATCTTTGTTTTAAGATTCATCAACATCATTATATATAAAAACAACTTAAAGCTTCCTCTAAATTAGTATAATAAAGGTTCGTTCTACCTTATAAACATATAAAATCATTTTAACTATTTATCAATTTGCATCACCAAGATTATTTTATTATGTACTAACTATCCTAATAACATAATATGTATCATATTGAGTGCACATTATAATATATATATTTCAAACTCCTACCTTCATTGATATACTACAATATTTGCTTATTTTCTTCTTTTGTCTTAAAACATTATTCAATGTAAAAAATGTGCCCCTTGGCCATTGGATCATCTATATTCTTGGCATTACATTTGACACCAATATAAGATCTTTCTAATGCAAGTTTCCTGAGATAAAGTTAGAAAACTTTTAGAGAAATTCCTCTTAATTTAAATCTTAAAGTGCAGTTAGCCTCACACATATCCTTCATCTTAAATGTAAAGAGCAACCACTTTTAAGTAGTGTTGATTCATCTTAAATCATTTTCAACTATTAAAATTTGTTCACTTATAGTGAGATGATATGTGGTACTGCTGACACCTACAACCAAATTAATACAAACTCTAGCAATGAAAAATATAGTTAGTGAAGAGTTGAGATCTTTTCCACGAGAAATTTTAACGGTACGAGTTTAACACTAAAACAAATTGGGGGGTTTAATTTACGTATATTTAAGAAATTAAAAATAGCAAAAATAAAAAATTGGTAAAAATAATCAAATATGAAAATTCAGTAAACAACCCTTAGTTTCGGGGCACCTATGTGATCAAACTAATATGGATCCTTGATATAAAACTCAGTCCATTAACAAACATTCATTTGGTGATATTTTCTCTTAAGATTAAATGAATAGAAACATGTATTCTAAACATTCTTACTAGTCAACAACTTAGATACGATCTTAAGTTTAATAGATTAATAGCTTTAAGAACTAAGAAACTAATGAACAAGGCAACACACATATGACATGCATTTAATCAAGTTAAGCATCTTCTTAGAATTTCCAAGCTATAATGTAAAGATGGTAGTCATAATTGCCACTTTGGATTAGAAAAATTGAATATTAAATCCTACTAATTTGGCTATAATTATACAAATCAATTCCTAGTTGCACTTCCTAGAAATCAACCAATTCAATCATGAAAAGCAATTCGAAAGACACTTAATATTCATTAATGAAATAAATTTTTTTTAGAAATCTCACACATACTAGATGATAATGTGATTCCCTTCAACCAAGAAGAAAGATTTAGCTACTCATAAAAAAAGTAAAAACCAACAGAAGAATAACAAAATACAAAGTCTCCATTCCTGATCTTTTTCCATAAAAATACAAAAAATCCTAAAACCATAAAACTATTGTAGAAACGTAAAATACTACTGCCTAAAACATAAACAATGAATGTGTTTTTAATGATTTTCAATGTCCTCCCTATTCCTTCCTCTCGTAATCTCTAGCAAATACACTCCTCCCATATTTAGGTCACAGATCCCCATCAGAAAGGCAACAACTTAATTCCCAAAATCATGAAGATCTTAGGTGATTCTGCAAATAATCTTTTTCCTTACACGTGCCAATGTTTAGTCAATTATTTTTCTGCCAGTTGAGAATTCAAATTGTCGTTACTTTCCTTGCACCTTTTTGATCCAATTTCATCTTTCATATGTTGAAAATCATATGAGAATAATTAAGAAACAAGTCCACTAATTTTGAATAATAATTTCAACACATTAAAGAGATATATATATCCAAAATTAGCACAAAAATGACATTTAACAATATGGATTATTTTTCCAAACCTTTTGACTTGTATAATATGACATTCTTTGATCGTAATGAAAATTGAACACAATATTATTCCCTACTCATAATGAAACTTATTGTACTAATGATTGCTTTAAAGTATATTTTGAATGTATTAATCGATACATTTTTGCTTTTGACCTTTAACCACATAACTTATAAATTAATCTATATAATTTCACTTATCTAGTTGACCATTAGAAATATTATCTTCATATATACAAGCTAAATATTCATCTATAGGCTAATGGCCTAAACTTTTTTTTAAAATGACTATAAGATGTTCAAGTTACAATCCTAGTATACACATATTATTTAGATTTATTTTCAACCAAGCTTGGCTAATTTAGACTCACTTTACTATAATGATTCTCTCTATATGCAAGGATGTATACTAGGGAGAGCCCTAATTAATAAAACCCTATGACACTAAGGACTTAAGGATTATGCATAAATATTAATAAGGTCTCCTTAATTTTGTAAGATTAGATAATATGTGTATTACAATTGAATATTGAAAAAGCTAGAATTATATCATGATCCATACTCTCTATTTAAGCTTCTACATAAGTATGTCGATCACTGATGTGAGAGACACATAAATTCTTTATTCATTAAAATAAAAAACCTATAAACCTTTTACTAACTTGAGCAATAAATGTCCCTTTTAGAGAAACTTTAAACCCTGACTTCTTTTCTTGTAGGACACAAGGATTTTCAATAATATCATTTTATGCTATCTATGGGGATGAGTTCAATATTTGATTCAATTTGAGTAATCCTATACCATGCATAAATTTTTACAGCTCTCCAAGTAAGCATCCCTTATACCAACCCCATTAGAGCCACTCCCTACTTCTAATAGTAGGAGTATTACAATATCAAATCAACATTGTCATATATGAGAGGCATCAAGCTTATATCCCTAATAAGATCACACTCACAAATAGGATCACACCCCATAACCATCTTTCAAAAATACCTCTTCAACATCCTTATATTTTTCTCATTAGTCTATGTCATTCACATTCTTCCCTACCTTAAGAAAGTGACCCCTTCATTGATATATGGGTTACTAATATGATCACTAATAACCATATTACTTTAAAAGCATTAGTGGAAACACTCTCATTCAATTTCAAGATGTCAAACTTTGATACTGATGATAGTATACAAGATCTAGTTGACCATGTCCATAAGTATAGGGAGTTCATGTACTTGTATAGGACAATTATTGATATAAGATGTAAAGCCTTCTTTTACTAGAGGGGAAGGCTTACATTTATTTCATCTTTTTAACGATGAACAATAAGGTTTATCAAAAATTTTATAAGTACCAAATGCATTCCTAAAGATTTGTACTATTTAGTATCAGTCAACTGAAGGTAAGAGAAGGGACTTAGAGATTAAATATAATGTTTCAACATAAAGGTTACTCAAATAAGCATGATGGCAATGTTAACCTTTACAACTGACCAAAGGTCGATCTAGCCCTCTATAGAACTTAATGTAGGAGAAGAGGCCTTAAAGATTTGAGGAAGTTTAAACTAGGGTCTAATAATATTTAGATTGAAAGGAAGTGGAGCAAAATTTAAAGAATCTTGATAATTGATAAGTGTTAATTAGGTTATGTTTTTAACATGATTTTAAAAGCATTTAACTTATGTTTGGATGATTTTTATATGATTTGACACTCAATATAACTTATATTTTATTTATAAGCCTTGTTTTAGCTCCCTGATAAAGAATGAACAAATTTAGGAAGTCTGAGATAAGTTAGAGAAGAATTTGCATAAATTTGGATGAATATAAGATAAATATGGACCATGTTTAAAAAACAATTCAAACATGGTTTCATATTCTACGTTGTGTTAGTTATTAGTCCATTGTATTTCTTGATGAACTTATTTCATAAAGGAACATAATCTGAATACAAACATGTGTTCATTGCCTTTAGACTCGTATTCTTAAAATGAACCTTCAGAGGTGCAACTAAGGAGTTACTAAGCTAATATAAGTACAACACAAACCTATATTATGGATCCATATCAAAACTAATTATAACCTTACAAGAAAGGGTAATGATGGGACAAAGAGAGGGAGCTTTTATACATGAATATGAGAAGAAATCTCACAGGGAGTAACATAAAAATGGGAAAAAATTGGAGGGTAAAGAAAGGCTAATAAGGTTCAACATATAGCTCAACAAGGTTATTAATGATTTCTTAGATAATAATTTAGTGGGAAGGCTTAGAAGGATTAATATAAAAAAAATAAAAATGAATAAAAAACCAATACTATAGATTCCATAATGTTATCGACCATAAACTGAGGATTGCAAACATCTATATAGGATAATCAATGATTTGGTCCGATAATGTAGACTTAATCACTTCTTAAGGGATAGAGAATGTAATCAGGGAATAATAAAAGGAAATAAACACTAGAAGGTATCAAATAAAAGTGAATCACTCCATCATAAAAGTCATTCATATGATCATGAGAAGGGGTCATAAAAAATACATAAGTAAGCAAAAAGAATATTGGGTTCCAAAAGTAGATTGAGCAAGTGGATGCCAGGAGGCCTAAGAAGATGAGGAGGGTTCTAGAGATCTCCTCTTGCTACTTCACTAGATACTTGTAAATATTATAACTCTATGCTGAAAACCCAGCATCCATCTCCATTTAATTTTACCTAATTCATTCTAATACTTGGAGAACCAATCACTTAAAACACTACTCTCAACTCATATTGATGCATTGTATGCCCTACATAGATCCTAATAGTCCTTAGGTTATGTATTCGTATGCTACTTTTAAATGCTTGATATAGAGGCTTACAACAAAATATAGACATGATGGAACATATTCATTAAAGAACTCGTAGATCTATATGGAGGCAGTAAGGCTATAAAATAGGAAGCTTTCTCTTATATAATGCTAAGAGAAACCAGAGTTTGGTATCATGTCCTTCTAAAAATTATAGTCTATGATGTCTAATAAATATAAACATGTTCTTGGTCAACTTCACCAGGAACAAAATATTACCAAGAGACTCAACTATTATCTTTATGGTTGGATAAAAACGAAAAGATTCCTATAAGAATTTATCTTATGATTTGATTTTAAAACAATTTAAATTCCAAAGTTTAGATCATATAATCACTATGCTACCTTTTGATGAAAGCTTATGTACTTATCAATAACTATAATCTTCTCCATTGAAAAGAAAATATATTAACTTAACCACGTGAAAGATCAAAGAAGATTAAAATGAATTTATGATGAAGGGTAAAGTGGCTTGAGTAACTAGAAATATGGACAAAAAGAGAGCATATGGAGATATCAAGTAAGGGAGAACAAATTACTCTCCCATCATTTTCTTTATATGTAAATAAATCCTAGTTCATATTAGAATGTGTTGCTTAGCAATCACTCCTAGCTTTTAGTATAGAATCTAAGAATACAATCACTTGCATAAGGTGATTAATAATCTCCTAGAGCAAAGACACTTAATGGAGTTTATAAAAGATAGCTATAGAGAGAATTAATTGAAAGATAAGCAGGAAGACTATCAAGATAAGGACCAACCTAAGAACAAGGGAGAAAAAAGAGGATGATGTTGTCAAACATGTTGAGGTCATTAGTACGATTTGTGGTAGAGATGAGGGCTTTAGTATGACACAACTAAAAAAAGTGGCTTGTAGTAGAGATAAAGGCTTCAGTATGACCCGACTTAAAAAAGTGGCTTACAAAGAACATATATAGGATTAAAAATGGGATAAAACAAAATGAGGTAAAGAATAAGCTTTGAGAACTTAGAAGAAGCCAAATAAGGTAAATTCCCATGCAGACACTAGGATTTTGATGGCTAATTACACAAAAAAGGATCCTAATTGGTAATGAGAACTTAGTAAACATACTCTCTATTGAAGCCTATATGGTGGTGCAATTACCACCAGGATAACTTACACTAGCTTGTACATGACAAAGACCTAGCCTTAGGCTTATTTAAGTAGAAGAGTGAAGAAGACATAATAACAAATAGACCAAATAAGCTTATACAACTTATTATATAAAAGAGTGAATAAGACCCAATAACAAATAAACCAAATAACCTTATACACCATATTATATGTACCTTTTAGCCAACTTGATTTTATTATCTGTGTTTGCTCAACGTATAATGTCTCTTAATAAAGAAATCAAATGCACTCATATAAGTTGTTTTGACCTAGTGATCGTGTGTTGAAAAATTTGAAGGTCATATCAATGCGAGTGGCAACACATTCCTTCTTCAATAAGATGTGCTTAAGAGAGTCACACTCGCGAGTCCTAGGAGAACTTTACATCCTAGATTCTAAAGATAAAATGCACTCAAACGTCATACCCTTAAGAGAGTTTTACACCCTTAATTAAAAAACAAGATGTGCTTGAGAGAACATCATATTCTCAAGTATCTCGAGAGTCCTATGCCCCAAATTCTAATGAAAAATCAGATACGAAAAGTTCTAGACCCTCAAGCCCTTAAAGACAAAACATGTTGGAGACAATGTCGTGCTCTCAAAATCTAGAATTTTCACACACAAAAAAAAAAAAAAAGCACAATGACTAGAAATTTATCACTCCTTCTAAACACCTTCATTCATAAAGATAGAATTTTATCGGAACCAAAAAATTCTTTTTTATTTTCAGAAACCACATCATTTTTTAAATCAAATCCTTTTTCTAGAACCTTGTCGATTGCTCTTCTTAAGTAATGAAACGCTTATTGCTTTTCTCTAGTTCTTGCTATGCAATTTTGTTTATTAACTTTCTTTCTTTCTTTTTTTCTCCGGTATGTTTGTTTTCTTGCTTTTCTTGTGAAGGCAAAGAAATAAATACGAGTATTATATCGATGTCGAGCACAAAGTCTAATTACAATCTTGTTCAAATTTCTCTTTTGTATTCAGCCTTCAACTTCAGTTTATCTCTGTTTACATATCTGAGTGACAAACCTCTTTTCTATTTAGCCTTAAGTTGACTTCAATCTTATCTCCTTTTACATATTGCAACTTTAGGGGGTTTTTCAGCTACTTAGCATATTTATATTGCTGTACTTTGTTGTTTGTTTCGGGAAGTTGTTAACCCTGTTTACTTCCGCCTAACATCATTGTTAATCTGTGCAACAGTATCATTAATTTAGAAAAATATAAATGGCTATGTCAAATTAGCAGTATAAATGGTTTGCTTATGTAATGAAATATATGACTCTGATTGAAAATTCAAAACTCAAAAACCTTGAAAGCACTTGAGAATTAAAACTTTCAAATCTGATTTAGGGTGTCTAATCAGCCGGTACTTGAAATAATGAATGGTTCAAGCCGATATACATTCACTTTTGAGTTGCTACAATCATGATATTCCAAAATGAAAATCAAGAGTTTGGATTACTACAGAATAACAGTGCAAGACAAAAAAAAAAACGTGAACCAGGATAACCAATCAAAGCCTCACTAAACATATGGACTTTACACATAAACCAAAAATTGATCCCGTCCATTACCAAGGAAGAAGAGTATAAGAATAAAGAAAAGGCAGTCAAATCAAGCCTTGAGGAGAGTCTCAATGGCTTCAAAGAAAAGTGGTGCCATCTCTGGATTTGGTGTCTTGATCGCACACTTCACACCAGGGGTTCCGATAACCGTGGCAAGTTCAATTAAGATAGGAATTCCGCGAGGAAGTTTTGCAGAGAAGTAGAATACATCTTGGTTTGCATGTTTTCTCTTTGCAATAAAGAACATGTTGGACGCAGCCAACCGGTCAATAGTAGCTTCCACACTATTGACCACAATGCCCGGGAAGTCCTTCGAGACCTCATTTGAATCAGGAAGGGATCTCCACGTCTACCATAAAAAATGCCACAAAGAATGAGTTCTAGTAACAACAATCAAATAATATCTTGATTCATATCCCTTACACACTTAAGGTGAACATAAACTTGCTGATTTATTCACACCACCAACCTGATGAATACAGCAGAAATACAAGGAAAGAGATCAAAAAATGGACTGAAATTCTGAGTCTTTCACATGGCTCGGCCATAAAACTAATAACAATAAGCAGTGAATTACAGAAAACACAAATAAGCAGTAAATTACAGAAAACGTAACTAATTTCCCAAGTTCTTATTGGAGACAGGGCTCTATTAATTTTTAGAGCTCGATCCTCTTCTTCAAAAAGCTTTAGAAAGTTATAAAAGTAACCAGATCTCTCCAAGACCAACATGGTTATTGTATTTCATCAAAGTTTGTAGCATGTAAAGTTCTATAAGAACATAAAGCCTTTTTTCCTCACCTCAAGAAAGTTTCCACGTTCCATTCTTCCATCTTCAGTAAAGAGCACTTGCAATGAAATTTTGTCATTGAAATACCATACTGGTTGCTGGGAATTTTTCACTGCAACCTGCAGAAGTGAGTTTGGAGGACCGGCAGACACATTCTGGAGCAGTGCCATAGGCAACAATGTCGTTGCTGATGTCCCAGGTTGCAGTTGTGGAACCTTAATGACAAAGAAGAGTCTGTCACAATCAATTTGGGAAAAGAAAAGCAAATCATTTGAAAGAGACTTATAACTACCTGAAGAGGTCCAGCAGCTGCAAGACCAAATGTATTCTTGTTAAACTGAATCATGAACCCATCAAGGGGAATTTGCGAGTTATTCTCAAATAATAAGCTATAAAAGATTTGGCCATCAAGTCGCACTAGCTGGGCACTGATTTGTAAACCCTGACCAGTTGATGCTGGTAGTAAAATGGGCGGTGGAGAGCTGTGATAAGGGGGAGGAGGAAAAAAAAGACAATGAATGTTATTCATGGGTGTGCACTTCAGATTTAAAAATTATACAAGCTCCATGATTAGGCAAACTAACTACGAAGATGAAAAGAGGCAACAAAAGCTACCATAAGCACCAGATGACAGTTCAAGCATTTGAACACACTTACCCAGAAGGAGTAGATTGCTGGTCAACAGGGACTATAGCACTGTTATCCATGCCCATCAGATCACCCAGCAAATCTGGCACCGGAGCAGCAGGCACTGCTGCTGCAGGGGTTGATTGTCTTACTCCAGCATAAGGAGCAGCACTTGAAGTAGTTGGTGGTGATGAAACACCACCATCAGCAGGATGGGCCGGTGACTCAGAATAAGGTGTTTCACTCCCATCAGGATATTCCTCATCTTCACTTCTCTGTGTTGTAGTCTTTACTCGTGTCACAAATGCTTCTGGGGGCTTGTGATACACTGAGGACAATGTGGCAATGTTAGCAAGAAGCTCATCAAGAAGTGATGCATCAAGTTGGTTTGAATCATCAGTGATCACAGGCTTCTCAGCTAAAACAACATCCTTCGCAGCCTGAAAGATGTAAAGTCTGTCCATTAGATGTAGAATATAGATGTTGTACAACGATGTCATTTATTTAACATGAATGTAGCCAACAAAGTGTCCCTTTCAACATTTTCTAATAGCTGAAACCAAATCCTTCCCAATTTGGGAATACATCTTGGAGATGCAAAGACTAGCCCAAGCTGGCATAGGATGAAGAGACTTGAGGGAAACACGGAATTTGTCCAACGATAACACCTTACACACGAGAAGTCAAACAAGATCTGGTACCAGGTTTACATCACCTCAATACCCCCTCCAAATGAAAAGATGAATAAATAAATAAGAGAATAAATCCACAAGTACTGAAAAGGGCCTAAACTAACAAAAGTAGACAGCAGAATTTTCTGTAGGGAAACCGCACCTCAGGATCAGTTGACAGCAGTCGCCAATATATGTATGCGCGATCTCGCAAATCTGGATTGTCTGTTTCAACAGTTGCATTATTCAAAACAACCTGTGAAAAGGGACCATAAGCAGTGAGAATATATTCAAACATGCATATGAAGTCTCA
>JANZLC010000202.1:25787233-25801449 GCA_026413385.1 Erythroxylum gracilipes | reverse complement strand
CCTGCGATAACTGCAGCTGCAAATGAGAAAGCATTTGGTATCTGGACCCAGAAAAGCAGTAGTTATATTGTATAATAATAAAAGCTTAACAGTCAGGTTGGTCGATGTATGATGGGTGGGTCTTTTGATCCTATGTTTCATGGGATTTTATGTGCTACTGTTTCATGCTTACCTCCTCCGTGTCTTCTAACTTTCACTGTTTTACTGGGTTCAGCTAGTTTAACGTACTCTATGATCTGTGATGGAAGCTGTCTGTACGGAAATGAACGAAAAAAACATTGCTACCATTTTAAGTTATCGCTTCTAAACTTGTTTCTGCTCATCATATCTTCATGTATAACTGCTGATTGTTCATCTTTTTATTGCCTTTTTAATTTCCAAAGTAAAACAACTTGACAATGTCAGTGATTTTTTTTTTTCATTTGGTGGTACAATTAAGTATTAACCTCATTCAAATGAACATAAGCTTTAATAAGTAGGCCCATAGCCTGTGATAAGATAAATCAGCTTTATAGGTTTGCCAATAAGTTTGCTACTCCAAGTAAAAAGAAGAGGAACCAGAAAAATTAAGAGTCCAGATTCTCTCATTGTGTCCAATAAATCTCAGTCATTCATTTATGCGGGCTCCACGTTTATTTATGTGGAGCTCACGCGGGACCTGCATAAATGAATAGTTGAGATTCACTGAACACAATAAAACACCATAAAATTGGACAGAGAATCTTGTTCCAAAAATCAAAGCCAAGAAGAGGAAGTACTTTGGTTGAGTTCGACAATAATATTAGCAACATCATAATCAAGAAAAAAAACAAAACAAAACAAAACAGCCCTTTCGAAGTCGATTACTTTTCGAATAATAATCATCAAACCTAAAATCTGTCACATTGAAAGTACTTTCGGTTAAAACTATTTACGAATTTATCCTTATGTATTTCGTTAATTACACTTGATATTTTAATGCTAAAGATAAAATCTCCATAATTATAATTATACAATTGAAATTATGATGAGATCATAGTTATGAAATTCAATTTGCATTTATGTACTATTTTTAAATTATTTCTAATTGTATCAAGAGTAAATATTGATGTAACGATAAAACTAATACATGTTATGTTTCATTTTTCTGAATAAAGTAATTGATTTTATAAATTAAAGTATGGAGATACTTAAACGAATGTGTTTTACTTAGTAGAGAATAATTTCATTGAACTGACCTAATTATGAGGATCCCATATAGAATATTATTTATATATCTGTAGGTTTCCTCATTATGATAGTTTTATAATTGATCCTTAGACTTGAGATTATCCAAGTATCTTATGTGAGAATTACTATGTTTTGATGTTACTTATGACCTATCTTATTTAGGGTGGTTCACTCGGTAGTACTTGAATACAGTATGAATCATCTGGAGATAACTGAGTATGTCAAAAACGGATTCGTCAGTCTAATGTAGCTAGAGTGAATGTTTCATTGCCCTTAACTAGTAGTGATTTAAGAAATTCTCTAGTTAGAGTGAATTGAGATTTAAAAAAATGTTTTTAAATATCAAATATAAACCAATTACCAATTAGCAAGAACAAAATAGATTGAATTTAAAAATAGTAGACATTATATCTATACTCTGTCTAATTAGAACATTAGATAATAATATGATTAAATTATACATCATAACAATGTATGGATATGTTGAGTTAAACAACATTGGCATTTTTAATATTTGGGTAGTCGTAACGTCAGGCATCAATCTTGATCTATAATTATAAATTTTTTAACTGAAAAATTAATGATTAATTTAAAAGAGTTTTCTTTTATCTAATTATAAATATGAATTATAATTATAATTTATAATCATTGTTAATATATTAGTAACCTAACGTGTCATACATAAAGAGTATTTTGAAAGATAAAATATAAATTTAAATTAAGTTAGACTCAATTGTGAACTTTGAAAAACTTAAGGATCAAATAAGAGGTATTTGAATTTATTAAAACTAAATTAAACTATAATTAAATTTTAATTTTAATTATAACTCGAATATTTAATTTTAATAAAAATAAAAACCCTAATGTATTTTTTATTTATACGAAATAAGCATAAAAGAGCTAGCAATCCTACTTATTCATCTCAAAAGGTTGAGTTTCTTTTTCTCCACTTTATGGATATTATTAAAGACTGCACACTTAAATAGCTCATGACTGACATATAAAAAAAGTTTCAGGAAAAGTCTCAGTAGGAATTTTGAATTAGGTACGATTCTTTTATTTTATAATTCATGTTTTTCAAGTTATTAAATTATTAAGATTGGATTAAGAATTCATAAAAATTTTATTTTTTTGATGTGCCCATGATTTAATTATGGTTGGTTTCTCAATATAGTGGTATTAGAGCCACCTTATTTGTTTAACTTGAATCAATTGCTTTATTTTTATTAATTTGATAGAAATTAAGGTTTGAAACCTTGTCTTAATGAATTAGGGTTTGTTTAAATTAAAACTCCACTTGGTTTTCTGTTTTTTAGAAAATTAATTAATATGATGATAATGCATGATAAATACCATCTTTATTTAGCAATTCAATGCCAAATGTGCAACTGCACATTCAGCCCTAATGAAAAATGAAATTGCACTTTACTTTCTTAAAAATTTTGTTTTAATTTAATTAATCAAATTAAACCAAAGTCTAGCCCATTTCTAAATGTACATTTGGGCTTCTAATTAATTATTAATTAGTGCAAGCCTAACATTCAATTATGGACTTTAAAACCTCCATTTATATTTCTTACTTTGCTTGATAACCTTTCTTGAAGCCATCCTTTGTCAACCTTTTCCTCTACTATTCTCCTCTTTTAGCTTAGTGTTAGTTTTTTCTTCCAACTATTGTAAGCTCTTTTCTCCTAGTTCTCCTTACTCTCTCCTTATCTCGTGGTTGTTTCGGTCCTAGCCTCAAATTTATTTTTCCTTCCCTCTTTTCTCACTTAATTTTATTACTATTTTAAGTAACATATTTTCACCTTTCCCCTCTTCTATTCAACTTCTTTTTTAGGTAACATGTCCTCCATTTCCATTAAACTTCACTCGCTTTAAGATCCTAATACTTTCACTCCTCGTCAATTTCCCCTTCCTATTTTTCCCCACCACCTGTATATAAAATAACTCATACCCCCTTAAGCTCTTTCTTATCTAAGCAATACACATCACTCTCCAAATGGACTTAAGATTCAAGTACTTAATGACTCAACTAGAGCCTCAACAACTAGGCTTTTTTTAGAGAAATGGTCAATTTATAGTTACCACTCTATTAAAGTGCTCTAGTAAGGAGTTGTAAAATTAAATACTTACCAACTAGGCTTTTTTTAGAGAAAAGTTATGTGTTCCTCCTCTACAAATATAAACAAGAGTTTCTTATCCATGATGACAATCATTTCAATTTTAAATTCAACTCATAAGCAGAAGCTTAAAGGTTAGATAATAGGACATAACACTTTAATAGCTTACCTATTTTCCTCCAGAAGTGGCATCCAGGGGTAGCTTCTTCGAACATAAAGAATATGATAATCTTTCTTTAGATAAACCTTCATAATATACCTCTAAAGTACTAGACTATAGAAGGATTGAACCATATTGTAAGTTTTATAAGTAGGTCAATTGGAATGGATGAAGCAACAACCACCCTTAAGAGGATTTCCTACATAAGGATTTTATCTTAATGAAAATTAACAATTTACAACTAGAGAATATCCCAATCATGAGAATGTATAGGAATAGTGAATTATATGAAGATTAAATATAGGTCTTATACTAATGAAGAAACCAAACTTCCTATCAAGGCCAGGAATGGAAAGCAACAAAGAAGAATATCAAGATAGGTGATAAAATTTAGTGGATGGGAATTGAAAATCTGTAAGCTCAAAATAAAAATAATGATGTAGTTAAAAGTAGATCATTGATTATATAACCATATCTAATCACTCCAAGAATTGAGATGGATAATCACTTTTATAATCCAAGGATACACTCTATAAAGGTAACAGATGTAATCCCTAATCAGTAAGAGCTAAACAAAGAGGTTGATAATCAGTTAATTCTAGGAGATTTAAGCTTAAGATAGTAGGAGGAACTAATTCTCTATCAAAAATCAAGAACCCCCTCACTAATAGTACAAAATATCAAGATCCTAAAGAAAGACAAGGTCTATGATCACTCTTTAAAGGAACCTTTAAAGCTATAACGATAACCAAAAAGTAGTTAAGGAATTCACTCCAGTGGCACAGAGAAAGTTAGTAAGGAAAGTTTAAGGCTTTGGCCTTAAGTTTTAATATGGTGAATTTTCTTTGTTGGAATGCTAGAGGGCTTAATAACCCCTCTAAAAACTTTTGTTAAAGAATCATGTTTAGTCAATAAATCCTACTCTTGATGGGTTTTTTAGAAACTAAGCTTAGTGAATAGGATTGAAGCACTAAAATTTCATGAACAAAAGATAGACCATCCTCTCAAACCATATTGCCTATCACTATGGAATTATAGTAATAGCTTATGATCTTAAAAAGCTAAAGGTGTTAAGTACAATCCACATAATCTAGTTGATTCACCTAGAAATGATAATGTTGCATTCAATGAATACAAATCATGTATCTTTCATTTGATGCATCAAATTTTGCCTTCTAAAAAGATTTATGGAAAAAATAAAAGAAATTTACTATTAAATTTATGCTCCTTGGCTAGTGATGGGAGCTTTAATTATATACTTAACCCTCTAGAAGCTAAAGAGATTGTTTGTATGAGGAAGTTTTCATATGAGCTACCTAGATATGCCTCAAATATAGAGTTAATATATCTTAAGTTTGAAGGCAATTTGTTTAATTAAAGCAATAAAAAACAAAAATCCTAGTTTATAAAGAAGAAGCTAAATAACACAATGGTGAATTCAAGTTGGCTTTCCTCCTTTCAAGAGAATAAGGTAACACTTGACAACCCTTACTTCTCTAATTATTCCTTAACTTTTATAAAACTTTTGGACATTGGCATCACCCCATACTTCCCCTTTAGGTTCCATAACTATTTAGCCTTGGATAATGGATTTGAAGGGGAAATAACTAAAGGGATAAGTGTAAACATATAGAGTTCCCCATTATTCATCTACAATGCGAAGCTTAAGTGTATAAAAAAGGAACTTAAGATTCTAAACAAGTTTGGATATAGTAATATCAATGTCACTAAGAATGAATTGATGAATAGACTTAAAAAATTCAACAGTTCTTATACAATGATCAAATAAATCAAACACTCAAAATGAGGAGAAGGAGGTTATATATGCTTACTCAAGAGTATTAGATATTTAAGATTCATTATATAAACAAAGATCAAGGGTCCAATTAATGATGGATGGGGATAGGGATAACTCGTTCTTTCATAAATCTATCTTAGAAAGGAAAAACATAAACAAGATAACTTCTTTACAGCTAAAGGATGGTTTAGTAGTCTCAGCTTAGAAGGATCTTCTAAATACATCCTATGACTATTTTAGTAAAATTCTAGTTTCTAAAAATAGTTCCTTCTTCTAGATCTTTTCTTAACACATTCAAAATATCAATTAAACGTACAGGTTTCCTAGATTCTCCATTTACTTCTAATGATGTAAAGAAAGTTGTATTTAGCCTTAATCTAAAAAATCCTAAGACCTAGTAGGTTAAATAGTGCTTTTTTAAAAAACAAAACTTAGTACTTGACAAATAATTTGATCACTAAATCTGTGCTAGATTTTTTTAGTAGTAGATATATGTTGGAAGAGCTCAATAAGACATTCATATGTCTTATACCAAAGATCCTTAATCCCTCTTCTCTAGGGAATTTTAAACCTATCAACTTTCATAACTTCATTTATAAAATTATTTCAAAGTTACTGTCTATTAAGCTTAAAGTCCTCATAAATGACACACAAAAAACCTATATAGAAGGGAGAGACATAGGTGAAAATATTCTTCTTATCTAGGAGCTCTTTAATAATTACAAAAGTAAAAGTGCCTGAAGTCATATGCAATCAAGGTTGATTTCAAAACGACTTTTGATACTCTTCATTAGTCCTTCATCATTTATGCTCTCCAAGCTTTTGGTTTTCCATATAACTTCCTTGGATGGATAGAGTAGTGTCTCACAACCACCCCCACCCCTAGCATACTGGTGAATGGAATCCCTACTAATCTCATTAAAAGGTCAAGGTGATCCTCTCTCACCTTACTTATTTTCTCTAGTTATAGAGGCTCTATCAAGCTAATCAAGCATTATATCATAATGTAAAAGGCCTTAAAATTCCATAGAAAATGTAAAAGGTTAGAGATTCATAGTCTAGCATTTGCTAATTACTTGTTACTCTTCTAGGGTGTAGATGCTTTCTTACTAAAGGCTTTGATCAATGCTATGGAAATGTTCAAAAGTATCTCAGGATTAACAATGAGTAAAGAGACAAGCTACTACTTTTTTTTTTCTATCTTTGCATCACACTTATGAGGTAGGTTTGCTAATCTATCTGGGCTACACGAAAAGCAATTGCATTTTAATTACTTAGGAATTCCAATATCTCATAAAAGGCCTACATTTACTGTTTTTTTTTTCTCTTGATCACTAAAGTAAAGTAAAGGATAGATAACTAGTGTAATATATCATTATTCTTTATTGGGAGACTCTAATTAGACAATGATATTTTGAATTCTCTTCATGTTCACTGGACTAGACATGGTCCTTCCTTCATCTCAGAAAAAGACTATAGAGAAAAGCTTCAGAAGCTTCCTCTAGGATAAAACATCTAATTCCTAGAATATTATCAAAGTTGTCAAAAAGTGATTTGTCTTCTAAAGAAAGAGGGAGGAATTAGGATCACTCCACTAAAATTAACTAACATGACCCTACTAATTAAGAGAATATGGGGAATACTTATAGATAAAGGATCATTATGGGTGAAATGGATTCACTCCCACTACTTAAGACAAAGTAATTTTTGTTCTTATAGAGCAAACATAATGTTTCCTAGATAATGCAAAATATATTAAAGCTCAAAGGTTAAGTAAGAATTTGTTTCAAATTTAGGTTAGATGATGGCTCAAGAATTGCTTTTGTTGGATCGAAAACAAAAGCATGCAAGATTTGGTTGAAACGGTAGATTTCAAAACTTTTTTGAAATCAAAACACAGCGGAAATAACATAACCAAATCAACATGTTTTAGCCATACATGATATCGTATAAGGAAAATAATTTACATAAGAACAAGGTGGTAGAAATATACCGACTCCTTGCTACAACTTAGATTCCTCACTTTTGTATCCTCTCCGAATCCTTGCTATAGCTTTGACTACTCGATTTTGTATCTTTTCCTTTGTCAATGTATCCTCTCCTTGTTGTTGTATCCTTGACCAATCTGATTTACCACATATTCTTCTTGGATAACTTGGTTAATAAGACCCTTTGGTGGGAAAGGAGAAGAAATATTTTGAGGAGATTTCTCTTAGATAAAAGAAGCCAAAAATGAGACTCTTCTCATTCAAGTTTCGGCTATGCATGCATGAGAGGAGAGAGTGAGTCAAAAATGCAAGAACAACTTCTTTACCCTCTCTCATAATTTTGGTTAACATGAAAGAAAAAGTGTTTTGCATCCAATGCATCACTTCATTCTTTAATCAATCATAAAGAAGCCAATAAATGAGGCTCTTCTCATTTGTTTCAAGATGGCTATATGAAAAGACCAATTACCTAAATGAGACCCTCTCATTTTCGATTATGATATGAAAGAAGTAAAAGAGGGTACATCAAATGCACCTCTTCCTTTCTCTAATCAAATGAATGCTAAAAGGTTACATGCCATCATTAAAATACAACCATTAAACCATTTAATGATAAGATCATTACTCCATTTAATGAAGATAAAGCATTATAAAGACCATCTTTAATTTAGCTATAAAAACCTAATATATGCCCTCCTTTTTCTTTAATAACTTTGTTTCAATTTAAATAATCTAATTAATCAAATCAAACCAAAGTCGAGCCCAATATTAAATGTTCATTTAGGCTTCTAATTAACAATTAATTAAAGTAAGCCTAACCCACAGTTATTGTCCGATTTGGATTGCCCATCGAGCCAAGGCCCTGACAGTTTTGCTCTTCCCACACCCCGAAAAATGCGTCTAAGGGGGAGAGTTATCCATACTCTTATAAGGCACACTTCGTTCCCTCCATCCTATGTGGGATCTCATAATCCACCTCCTCTTAGGGCCCAATATCCTAGTTGGCACAACAGGTCAGGAACCGGCTCTGATACCATTTGTAATAACCTAGACTACCCGCCTATAGATATTGTCCGCTTTGGGCTGCCCATCGGACCAAGGCCCTCATAGTTTTGCTCGTCCTACTCTCGAGAAAACGCATCTTTGGGGGAGAGGTTTCCATACCCTTATAAGGCGTACTTCGTTTCTCTCTCCAACCGATGTGGGATCTCATAATCTAACCCCTCTTAGGGCTCAACGTCCTACGCTGTCACAATGGATCGGGAACTAGATCTGATACCATTTGTAACAGCCCAGACTACCCACCCACATATATTGTCCGCTTTAGGTTGCCCCTCGGGCCAAGGCCCTCACGGTTTTGCTCTTCCCACTCCTGGGAAAACGCATCTATAAGGAAGAGGTATCTGTACCCTTATAATACGTACTTTATTCCCCTCTCCAACCGATGTGGGATCTCACAATCCACCCCTCTTAGGGCCCAACATCTTACACTAGCACAACGGGTCGGGAACTGGCTCTGATACCATTTGTAACAGCCTAGACTACCCTCCCACAGATATTGTCCACTTTAGGTTGCCCCCAAAGCCAAGACCCTCATGGTTTTTCTCTTCCCACACTAGCAAAAATGCACCTTAAGGGGAGAGGTATCCATATCTTTATAAGGCATACTTCGTTCTCCTCTCCAACCGATGTGGGATCTCACAGCTTAAGCATCTACTCAGTATCAAGACAGAACACTTTTAACTGAAAGGCTATATATCCTTTGCTCAGAAAAGGAAAATCTCTAGGTCAAGTGGATTCATAAGTATCACTTGAGATGAGAAAGTATATAGACATTCTAAGTGAAAGCTAATCAATCTCACACCCTACAAGAAATTCTTTCCACTAAAAGTTTCATGCACTCACACATTAGACATTGCATTAGGGATGGGAATGAAACTTCTTTATGGTTTAAGAATTGGATTTTAATTGGCTCTCTGTACAAACAAAGAGAAATCAAATTCCTACAATCTATTCATCTTGCCTCTACTAAGATAACTAATCTAATTATAGATGGCAATTGGAATTGGCCTTTTTATTGTACTCAAAGTTCTCAAGAGATCACTCAACTACTATCTAAAAGTTCACCAAACACTAATAGAAGGGATCATATCTACTAGACAAAGGGAAGTAGCATAATATTCTTTAACAACACTTGTAAAATGCTAATTATTGCCTCTATTCTTAAAGTTAGCTGGTTTAACTTAGTTTGGGACTCAGTAGTACCTCCCTCACATACAGTCCTGTTTTGGTTGGCAGTAAGAAAGAAGTTGAACACTAGGGACAAGATCAAATTTATAATAGAAACAAGGGATTGCGTACTATATAGATAAGCCTTAGAGTCATTCCCATTTATTTCTTACTCTTATAAGCTATGGAACTACCACCTTGATCTTTTTAGCATCAATTAAAATAGTTAGGAAACAAATAGGATTAGGTCAAGGCAATTATGCTAAGAAATTGGTGGGATAAGAAAATCTTAGACTTTGAGCTATCATTCACCTCATTTAGACAACTAGGAACAACACAATCTTTAAAAAGACTCATATCTTAGTGGAAATAGCTTTATAGAGGCTTTCCCTTAAGATATGCCTTGCAGCTCTGGCTAGCAGATTACATGACAAGCTAAGTCCTCCCTTCTAACCTAAATTGTTAACTTATTAACTTTAATATTAAGTTAACTAGTTACTTATTGATAATAAGTTTGTATAGCTTTATGCTAGTAGCTGTATAGGATCTTTAGTTATATCATATAAGTATTCACTCATTCATAATGTATTTACTTGAACATTTTAGTTCCCTATAGTGAAGTATTTACCTTTCAAAAAAAAACTCTCTTAAGGATTTTAGACCCATTTCATGTTGTAATACCATATACAAAATAATTTCCAATTATATAGACCCTTCTCAAGGAGCTTTAAATGCGAGGCAAATTAGGGAAAACTTTTTACTTTAATAAGAATTATTCAAAAGATAAAATTAGAAGAATTATGCCAATAAAATAGATTTTCATAAAGCATTTGATACCTTAGATTGGAATTTCATCTTAAATACTCTTAAGGCTTTTTGGTTTCCCCAATAAATTTTTTCATTTAGATTTATCAATGCATCACTTTAGTTTCTTGTTATATACTTGTGAATAGTGAGCCTACTTAGATCATCAAAAGTGATAGAGGAGTGCAATAAGGGGACCCTCTATCCCTATAGTGAGGTATTGAGTAGAATATTAAACATGTTATTCTATAGGAAACTAATGTGTGCTAAATTGATTATACCTTCACTTTATAACACTTGGTGATTAATGCTATCAAATGCTTAAGATACAAATTAAAAGCATAAGAGCTAAAATAAGTTACAAACACATTCTTTGATCCATCCTCTTGATGTTCAATCTAATTTGTCTTTATGTAACAAGAAGGAGATTGGATTAAGGTGAAGATGGGATAAGAAAATGCAAGCAAATGAAGAATTTAGCATGACCTATAAGATGCATGGCTGTGTATCTACTTACAAGATTGTGTATAATCATGAAATGGGTTTTTTGTGATTCATAGTTTGATTCACAACTATGCATCTCTCAAAAGCCTAATTTTTCATATAAATAGACATGTGAACGGCCAAAGAAAGGATGAATCATTTTCAAAACATGAAAGGAGGTAAAAACCTTACTTCTTTGGGATCTGTGGAGAGCTAATCTTCCTTCTTCCAGTTTATAGGGGAAACTGAAGCCAAAGTACATCTTTGGTCATCTCTTTATTGTGTATTGTTAATTTTCTCTCTCTTTTTATAAAAATTGTTTGTGTTTTTCCTAGCTTAATGTTTTGTGTATTCATGTATGAATGATTAATATTCTCTTTCTCAATAGATTGTTTACATATGAATCCATTGTCAGAATATGAATATAATACGTAATAGTTATATTTTCAATTCATTTATGGTAAACTAATGGTAATGAATCATTAAGGATAACATGATATAGGTTAAATGGTTCAAGCTTGTGTGGTTGTTGCTTATGTTAATCTATTCTCCTAGTTCATAATATGACTATCCTGTTAAATCTTGAGAGAGATTATTCTAGGTTGTTTGATAGCTAGATTTAATTAAAGAACTTATTTTTATTAAACATAACCTAAGGGAGAATCGGGGTTAACAGAGCTTATTAACCTACGACTAATAATATCTAACAGAGCTTATGTATGTTTAGGTTGAGATTAAACCAAGAATGGGATTCTAAACTCATTCATTAATGTTCTCACTTTTATATTGTTTAAGTTGAATTACTTTTATTAGTGCAATTTTACTTCATTTTGTTTATTGAACCAAACCAAAAACCCCCGATTCCTAAACATTAATTCTTTTCATTACGAAAGCTATACATGTAGCACCCTCTTACCGTAAGGTACACACCGGGATGCCCGGAGGTCATTCTGGTACACAACCTACGCTAAGAGCGAGCTACGTTTAACCACTACATTCACTTCACATGGCATCATAACATTATTCACTTATAAAGCATCATAAGAAATCACAATATTTTTTAAACCAACTTTTCCTCATTCCATTTCTCAAAGTCAAAAGTCTACATTGTATCTTTCAACCTTAAATACATATACGCTAACAAAACCTAGTATAAAAGTACTACATGAAAGAGGAAAAGACATCAAATCTACCTAAGCCATCCAAAAATTCCCAGTTGACCGACCTTTGAGCCATGACTTCTCTTTGCCAAAACACAATTTACGCAGCTAGTAGAGCCTCTCAATAGTTAGAGTCATCTCTCGGTCCTAAAAAAGACAACGTTGCAATTTTGGTGAGTTTTGCGAACTCAATGAGATAACCATCATCGATGGTTCACTCAATTCATGCAGCACATCATTTTACATAAAATATAATTTCACAACTTTGCACTTAACATAATTATCACATTCTCACTTAGGCATAAGCAAATTTTTGCATCCCATTGTAGTAAACATACATAGCAATATGCATATGAAATGCTCATGAGATACTTTCCAATTATTACGTTGTTGTGACCGAATACATGTATTGTCCCATATCTATTTTGGATACCGGGCTCATTAATACCTGTCCCTTATCCGATGAGGATACAGGGCTCATTATACATAGTGAGCCTTAGGCTCTTAATCACTGTTTGAGCTCAAGGCTCTTGTCCACACATTGAGCTTTAAGCTCTAATTGGTTGCTACTCTGATCACAACTGCCATTATCTAATTATGCCTTCATGAATAGAATGCATTTACCAAAATCAAACACATTATAAAGCACATAGGTCTTCACATTCACATTCAAGCCGCACTTCAATATCTCAATCTACATCACACAATCATCGGACCTTCTGTTCGGAATCCATAATCAAATCACATTCATTCATTATTTCAAACATAATTATAAGCAAACAATAATTGAGAGAAACCGTCTTGGTTACTCACCAACTGCTCCCAAAGCTAGTGCCTGGAAGTTTCGGCAACGTCTGTGGGTTTACGTTCCAGTTGCTCCTCTATAACAAATAACATACACATATATCACAATTTGTAAAATCATAGGTGTTCAATAATGCATATGAATGAAATGAAATATGTACAATGCATGTTCATGACAATCCCAGGTATCATTCCATCAATTCCATCACAAAATCATTTTCATATCAAAACTCATCTTTTTTCCAAGTTACACTTTTAGGTCTACTATTCACATTAAATCAGAAAGTGAAGCTGAAGTAATTTGGTCATACTCTCTTCAATGAAAGTGTTCCTCTAAGCCTTATGAATCCATTGACACCAAAATCACTCAATTTGGTTTAGGAAATAGGAAGATATACCTCAAACATTTTTGGACTGTTCTTATCCAAAAACAGTGTACTATACCCAACTTCCATCTAGAAATTGAACACCTTAGAGATATAATCAAAATTTAGATTCTTCATATGATTTGTAGTACTATTTCTCTAATTTATAAAAATGAAAAATCATCCCATTTGGAATCCTACAGGTCCAAATATAATCAAAACATTGAAGTATGCTTAATAAAAATAATCCCATTTACACTTTTCCAACAGATTCCCACGCTTTCATTTGATCAATCTTTCTCAATTCAACACCAATTACTACAAATGTTCTTCAAGATATAGGAAAATGTGTTAGGAATCTATTGCTTCAATAATCAAGTCATTTAGTGTTGGATCCCGTTTCTGGAACCTAACCCTCTTGCTTAACCTGCTTTGATACCACTCATGTTGGGCACCGATTTTTGAACCCAACCTCTTGCTCTGATACCACAAATGTTGGATTCCATCTCCGGAACCCAACCCTCTTGCTTAACCTGCTTTAATACCACTCATAATGGGCACCGATTTTGGAACCCAACCTCTTGCTCTGATACCAAACATGTTGGGTCCTATTTTCGGAACCCAACTTCGGATCTTGAATGTGAGCTTAATCCTATGTAACTTCCTTGACCATCATCGGGTCCTCTTTTTGTGGAAAATCATAAGACTCTCAATTTTTTTTCATCACTCTTTAATACAATACTTACAATTAATAGTCATCATTCACATTTCGATACCCTCAACCCAAGAGTTTTACAAAACTATAATGGCCTCTCAAGTGCAATACAAAATAATCCGAAATCTCAATTTCAAAAGTTACAAGAACTATAAAAATAGCAAACGAAGTAATTCCCGTAGGCTCTTGATCACTTGATCTTCTAGCTATAACCTGAGGATGGGACAGAGAGGGGTGAGCTTAACAGCTCGTGGGAACAGTTTATAACAGAAGAATAAGCAAAATCTTGAAATCATTTTTTCTTGTCTCCGAAAATATCTTATTGAATCGTAAAAATATTTGCTTTTCAAAATTCTTGTCATGCAGTCAAAATTCACA
>JANZLC010000202.1:25760880-25785249 GCA_026413385.1 Erythroxylum gracilipes | reverse complement strand
TGTTATTGGGATTTGTTGATGTAGAACTTGGAGCATGAATATATGAAGTCTCATATATGTCTATTTGTGATCTTGTTGATTCTCTCTTATCTGCCTAGTTGTGTTTGATATTAAGCTAATTCTAGATCCCAAGAGACTTATTGGATTGACTTACCCATTACACACACTAAGAGCATTCTACAAGGTCCTAAGAAATGGAGTTCATTGATTAAGACCTTGGACTTAAAGAGTTCTTTAAGGTTTACTATTTGAAACTTAGTGATTTCAATCCCATCGAAAATTGATTTAGAACTATGATAGCCAAGCTCATTTTCAAGAGGATACTATCACCATTTGATCATTGTCTTTATCTTTATGTTTTTCCACTCCCAAAAATCCAAAAATACTTTTTAGACATTTTTCTTACAATTCAATTTAATTCTGTTAAGGATTCCAAAGATCAAAACCCCCTCCTTACTAATTTAGCTTGCATTTCATGACATATAGGTTAGCTTAGGTCTATTCGTTTTTGGTTCCGATTAAGTGAGACGACTCGAGGTTGCTTCCTATATTGCAATCCTTGGATTTTATTTTTGATATGACCTCCAAAGGAAAGAACTAAGGTCCGAATTAGCTTGTCAAATAAAATAACTAGACTACTACAATAGCAGTGATGAGTTTAGGTTGATCCTACAGAGAGTGTGTAAAGTTTCGAAATGAAAGTAAGTGGTGTTCAGGTTTAACGGGGGGTTTTGGATTTTTCAAACAAGAACATAAAATGAAACTAGACTAATAAAAATAAATTAAAGAAAACAAGTACAAAAAATGATAAAAGTGGGGATTTCAGTAGAGATCCGGTTCTTTGGTTCAATCTTGACCAACATCCTAATTAAAAAAATTTCAAAGATTTGTTATTCTCAAACCTCTCCTAGCAACTATTAATCGTGGGTTAATAATTATCCCAAGTTTTCTCTTAGCTTTTGCTTAATCAAGATACGATCATTAATTAAACCTAACCACTGAATAACCTAGGATACGATCTTTAGATTTAATTAGGCAGTAGCATTATGAATTAAGAAAATCGATTAATCAAGGCAACAACCACATATGTTGCATCATTTAACCTAGGTTATGTTATCCCTAATGATTACAAATCATTATTTGCTACACATGAATTTCAACATAACAACTATAGATTATATTGAAATTCTAGCAGTGGGTTTGCAAACAAACGATTCAATAAACACATTAAAATCATCTTTTCACAATACCCAATTCAGTCAACACAAGATAACATAATCAATTCCTAATGAGAGAAAGAAAAAACAAAAATAGTGAAATACACTTCACCCAGGTCGTCGGTATTGATGCCACCTCTGAATTGGCATCATGACATCTAGCCCTCTATAGGTCTCTCCCGAAAAATGCTTCAGCCCCCCATTATTAACCCCTACCGAAGACCCCTATCTCCTCTTCCCTAGTGCTCCTCCTCTCTATGCTACTGTTCTCTCCATTGTTCTATGATCTGACGAATTAATACATGGTCCACTATCACTATTTACATTTCATTTAAAACCCTCCTTTCTATTCTCATACTGTGTGTTTTAAGCCAAAAACACTCCTTACATCTGTATTAGATAGACGTCGTTTGTGTTTACGCTCAACATCTGCATGAAACACAGACATAGTTTGCGTTCATGCACAACGTCTGTGACGTCTTAGTGTTTTGTTTTTTGTGCTGAACGTCTGGTCGTTTTTCCTTGCTTCTTGTGCGTCTTCATCATGCTTCACTATCGTTTTGCTTCTCTTCCAACTGTTGGCTTATGCACTGCCATATTGGTCACCATTAAATTCACGTGCATGGGCCTGTCCCATCTCATGCCTTAATCTTCTTTATATTTTCAACATATATCTCCTTTCTTGGCATTTTCTTGTCTTCTTATTGCTCCATAAAGACAAGTGAGTATTAGCCTTCAAAAAATGGTCTAATTACAGTGCTTTCGACCTACTTTAGCTTCTTTGCTTCCGAGTTATGCCTAAAATCACATACGAGTCAAAGTAAGTATCTTAAGTAATTTATTGTCCTTAATCGCTAAGTGTTATGAAATAATTAAATAATCAATTATACCCATCAATTTCCCCCACACTTAGCTTTTGGCCTTCCTCAGGCAAAACATTAAAATTAAGCTCAAAGACCCAAAAGCATTGACTCATTTCCCATATGTTCCAAGAATGCATAATCATAAATAAAGATGAATGACTTTAAAAAATCATAGCAAGAAGTTAATCAAAGACCCAAAAACATTGACTCATTTCCCATATGTTCCAAGAATACATAATCATAAACAAAGATTAATGACTTTCAAAAATCATAGCAAGAAGTTAACATTCAAAGCTTTTACTCATGATCAATCAACATCCATCATTTTTAAAAACTGAGCAATCTAATGGTAGACTCAGAAAATATGTTTAAACTAAAATATATGCACGAGTACACTCAACACCATTCATGATCATGACAATCCATAACTTCGCGTATCATTTCATTTCTCCACCACAAAAATTCACATGTAAAATCATGAATGAAAGGACGTTTTAAAGTTGTAATGTGGGCAAAGGTAAGGTGAGATGTATTTCGGTTAAGTAGCATAAAGGCCATCAAAACTAATGTAACAAAAGTAACACTCAATGTGATATCCAGTGCACAAGTTAACACTCATCAAAAACTAGGTATAGTCACTTATGACGAATGAAACATTTATATTTTACAACCTAATTCAGCTTTCATACACAAAGCACATGAAACATATACCAATCCAAAGGAATCATACAATTAATGACAATACATTGAAGCCACAAAGAGTGACCCTTCCAAACAAACATCTACCTCATATTCAACACACTCTAATAACCCATTCAATACAACTTTAGGAGGATGCATTAATCTTGAATAACTTTGCAAACCACATAAGCATTTCTTCCTCGATACATTTATGCAAACCCTTTTCATCATTCCTTTTCTTTTTCTTTCTTTTTCTTTTCCTTGTCATTTCTTTCATTTTTCTCTTTTTTTTTCTTTCTTTCCCTTTCTTTCTCTCTTATAAAAATTAAAATAAACTACATCAATATGGGAATTTCAATGATAAGGCATAAAATAACGTCTCAACATTATAACCAACCCGCACATATGCATACCCCCACACTTATACTTTTGTATATCCACAAACTCAATAATCAACAAATGTTCCACTAGCTTTAAGGCTTGGGAAGGACATTTGGTTTGGTGAAAGCATGTAATATGGCTAATACACAAATAAAAGACAAATAAAGCTTAAGGGGCTTATCAAAAAGGAAAATAATATAATGGGTAGGCTATTTGGCTAATGTAGTTTGGAAAAGCAAAGAATGCATAATCATATCCATATTAATGCATGTGATAAAAAATGTGGTCTCAAATAGAAATTCAAGGCAAAATGAAGATGTACATGTCATAAAGGTCACACATTATCGAAAGACAATGAGACTGATATGAATGTGTCAGTCAAATAAGGCTCAAAATCTCATTGGCTATATCTACCACTAGTCATTACACTTCTAAAGATAATGCACATTGACTAATCACAAGAGTAAAAATACATTCTAAAGTTGCTATGAAGTTCTCTAATCAGTTCACACTCTAATCATGACTATATAATCCTAGAATCAACAGAAAAGAGAAACTGTTTGTTTTGTTTGTTTTAAAACAAGTAAAACAAACAACTTCAAAAATACATATGCATATAAAAAGTAATGTGGAAATGTAAAGAAAAGAAATTTACTTCCCTTGGGTTGCCTCCTAAGAAATGCCTTTATTTAGGGTCGTTGGCCCAAGTCCATACTTCTCCTCATCTGACAAAATTATGATATTCTAGTGGCACATGTTATTCCTCCACATGAGGTTCTTCCAGATAAGGCCTTGGTTGATAATCTTTCACCTTTAGCATCCTACCTATCTTTAGATTCTCAATCTCAACTAAGTTCATACACTCCGGAAATATTTTGAACGTCTCTTTTCCTTTTTCTTCTTTATTTAATTCTTTTAACCTACTAGGTTAAGGTAAAGATTCAGTCTCAAAAATAATTATCAACTCAGTTTTTACCTCCAAGCTAAAAGATTATCTTTTTCTGGTTCAAGCTCCTCCTCAACTTCTTCCACATAAGCAATTCCTTGAGTTGTCATCTCAAGATTCTTAAGTTCCTCATAATTTTTTACGGTTTTCAAACTAATGTCCATTGGGTACTCCTCAGTTTAATATGGCTACTCCTCTTCCATTTGTGATTCCAGGTAGTCGATCCTCGCTGCCATTTCACCCAATTGGCTTAATAAGTTTTGGTTTCTAGATGTTATACGCCTCATTTCCTATTGGAACTATTGGGTATTCTGTTGAAGTTATTGCATACTCTCTTGAAGTTGCTGCATATCCTGTTGAAATTGAAGATTGTTAGCAATCACAACATTCATCAATTCTTCCAAATATGTACTTGAGTTTTGACAAGAAGATTCTAGTCCATACGAGAATTGTTGTGTGTCCTAAAAACTATCATATGAGTAATTCTAATGGTTATCCCATCCATAGCCAAAGTTAAGCTGATCAATCTGACCTTGGTTATAGGATTGAGAATAAGAGTTTTAAAAAAATTACTTCCGTCCATGAAAGTTTTTTTTTATAAATCATAAACATGAAACATAACAAAGAAAGGATCACAAAATAACTGCACAGAAACCAATTACAAAAAAGATATATAAAACACCATTTAAAATCACAAAAAAAACTAAAACACCACACTCCCCAACAAATTGACAGCACGTCGTAACGCTTTTCAAAATAAAATAATTAAACTACTACTATAGCAGCGGTGAGTCTAGGTCGATCCCATAAAGAGTGTGCATAAATTTCTAAAATAAAAGCAAATGGTGTTCATGTTTAACGGGGGTTTTGTATTTTTCAAACAAGAAAATAAAATGAACATAAACTAATAAAAAATTAAAGAAAACATGTAAAAAATGATAAAAGTGGGGAATTCATTAAGGACTCAGTTCTTTAGTTCAATCTCGGCCTACACCTTAATTAAACACATTTCATTGATTTATTGTTCTCAAACCTCTCCTAGCAACTATTAATCATGAGCTAGTACTTTACCCAAATTTTTGTTTAGCTTTTGTTTAATCAAGACACGATTATTAATTAAACCTATCCACCGAATAACCTAGGATATGATCTCTAGATCTAATTAGGTAGTAGCATTACGAATTAGAAAAATTGATTAATCAAGGAAACAATAACATATGATGCATCATTTAACCTAGGTTATGTTATCCCTAATGATTACGAATCATTATTTACTACACATGAATTTCAACATAACAATTACAGATTATATCAAAATTATAGCAATGGTTTTGCAAATAAACGATTCAATAAATGCATTAAAATCATCTTTTCACAATACCCAATTCAATTAACACAACATAACATAATCAATTCCTAATGAGAGAAAGAAATAACAAAAATAGTGAAATACACTTAACCCGGGTCATTGGCATCGATGTCACCTTCGAATTGGCATCGGGACGTCTAGCCCTCTATAGGTCTCGCCCAAAATATGCTTCAACCCCCATTAATAACCCCTACCGAAGACCCCCTTTCTGCTCTTCCCTATTGTGCCTCCTCTCTACGCTACTGTTCTCTCCAATGTTGTATGATGTGACGAATTAATATATGGTCCACCATCTCTGTTCACATTTCATTTAAAACCCTCCCCTCTATTCTGCTACTGTGCATTTTAAGCCAAAAACGAGCCTTACATCTGTGTTACACAAATGTCATATGCATTTACGCCCACCGTTTGCGTGAAACACAAACATAGTCTGTGTTCAAACACAACGTCTACACGTCTTGGTGCTGTGTGTCTTTGCGTTGCGCGTCCTGTCATTTTGACTTGCTTTTTACTGTGCATCTTCTTTATGCTTCACTATCATTTTGCTTCTCTTCCAACTGTTGGCTTATGCACTGCCATATTGGTCATCATTAGATTCACTTGCATGGGCCTGTCCCATCTCATGCCTTAATCTTCTTTGTATTTTTAACATATATCTCATTTTTTGGCATTTTCTTGTCTTCTTCTTGCTCCATAAAGACAAGTGAGTATTAGCCTTCGAAAAATGGTCCAATTATCATACTTTTGACCCACTTTAACTTCTTTGCTTCCGAATTGTGCCTAAAATCACATACGAGTCAAAGTGAGTATCTTAAGCAATTTATTGTACTTAATTGCTAAGTGTTATGAAATAATTAGATAATCAATTAAGCACCTATCAGTACATTGCCATCTTGAATATTACAAGGAACAATATCAATTTCAGTAAAGAAATTATTCCGCTAATTAATCATTTCCACTAAATGAAAAATGTATTGTGGCTTAATTAGCAACCATTGTTACATTGGATTCTTTCCATTCTTGAATTATATTATTCTAAGTAAATAAACCTTAGTTGTGATTTACTTCTAAATTAAATATCCTTGTCTCCTTGAGCTCAAATATAAACTCATATATAGAATAATAGATATCTTTAATACTTCAGAAGTATCTGATATCTCAAATGCTAAACATCTTTAGTACATTATCTATATACTTGGACATAGAATAGGTGAGCAAATTCTAATCTATCTCTATAAATCTAATTCCTAGAATTAAGTGTAGCACCTACTCCCATCAGACATTTGTGCCCGTACGTTCTTCAGACATTCAAGCACATTCCCGGTAGAAGCAATGCCCTATAGCAATCATATTAACTTCTCATGGCATCATCATTAAACATAAATATCACAATATTAAAAAAAAACAATTCCTCATTTTCATTTCATAAAACCGAATATACATTGTAGCATTACATACTTCATCCTTATTACAATATCAACGAACTATCAAAGTCTACAACTCTATTACAAAATATGCTACATGCTACATGAATGAGGAACTATACAAAATTCTATTTAAATCCTTTAGTTTCAGCTGACCAACCTTTAAGCCATTTCTTCTAATAAAGAAGCAGTACTAGATCTCTTCTAAGTTGTTTTAGAAGCTAAGCCTGCTCTCTCACACCTACAAAGTCAACATTGCAATTTTGATGAGTTTTGTGAACTCGGTGAGCTACCCATCATCAATGGCTCACTCATAATACATAACACATACAGTTAATGTTTCAAGTTTAAAACAATTGATGTCATCATATAATGCACATTTTCACCAATTATCAAAAAGCACCATATAACACTTGGTTCACTTATTCACCTTTTATATTCATAACGGTTCATACAATTCAATTTAATCATTCATATAATGCATATTAAATTGTATATGCAATGTTCATGAGACTCGCATTCATTTATTAATTTGTTATGACCGAGTGCCTTTTTCACTATCCCGTATCTATTGTGGATACCGAGCTCATTAATAACTGTTCCTTATTTGTTGGGGATACAAGGCTCATTAAACATAGTGAGCTAGAGGCTCTTACCACATGTTAAGCTTTAAGTACTTTTTCACTAGCGACTCTGGTCACAACTGCCTTTATGTTATCATGCATTCATATAGTGAAATGCATCATATGTATTCATTCACTCACTTGTGCTCCTTTTTTTTGTATTCAAATTCACATTCACATTCACCATCGGACCTTAGTCTGAAATTCAAAAATTAAGTTGAGTATGATATATTCTATCAAATTCACATACAATGAGCACTTCCAATATATTATTCATGCATTAAACGCCTTGGACATTCAATATCTGGAATCAACACATTCACATCACATAATAATTCAATTCATAATTTAAACAAAACAATAAATCAAAGTGACACCATTTAGGTTACTCACAGTATGCTCTAGATAGCTATTGCCTCGACGTCCCGACAATGTCTAGATGTTGTCACTCTAATTGCTCTACTATATCATGCAATACATACACATTTACACATTACTGATTTGTACTTTTTCCTGAATACTTAATCATATACATATGTATATGTGATATGTATAATACATATTGTACATAGATTACCTTTTCTACTTCATTTCCTCTTTATTATCACCTCCATTTTGGCTAAATATCATTTATAAACACGTCATAAACCATGGTTGATTATAAACACAAAAATAGAACATCAACGTATACATACATTCATCAAATTTCTGCACATATTCTACTCCATTATCACCTTCATTTTATCTCTAGCTATCATCATAAAAGTTGTTCAACAAATCATGAAGAACAATATACTTACTTGATTAACTCAACTCTTCTTCAAATATCACACCCTAGCCTCCAAGCTTATACGATCATCAACTCTTCAAGGAGGAATAGGCTAGGTTTTTAGTAACAAGTGGAAGAGATTACAAAGATCTTAAAGTGGCTAGTGTTGAATATTAAAAAAACTCATGTTGTGAGTGAGGGTTGTCAAGGTCGTGAATGGAGAAAGATAAGAAGAAGATGAGAGTTTGTAACAAATTGAAGGACAATGAAGATGGTCTCGCAAGATGAAAATATCATGGGTTTATAACATAGAAACTAAATGCTTGGTGAGTGTAATTACACGTGTCATGACACTTACCATATAAAAAATCAAATTAACATCTTTTAATTATGGTACTCAATACCATTTAATCTCTAGTCCATTTATCACCCAATTTTCAATGTCACGTTCTCAACATATCCTAATACCATTTGCTAATTATCATAACTACCATTTCACACTTAGTTCTACTACTATAAATTAATTGTCTTACCACTTGGCATTTTTCTAGTCCCAAAACACTTATAATTTTAAAAAAATTTCCAAATTTTCACCAAAAATTCTAAATCAATAATTAGACTCACCAAATCATTTTAAGAGAAAATATTAACTATTCACATCATAATCATTTAAAAATCATTTATATCCCAAAAGAAGTCAAATGAGTGCATGAACAATCATTGTAATATGTACAAAAAAATCAATTTCATATATGTATGCTAATATTATTCATGAGCATGAAATGCATTTTCTAATTTTTCAATAATATCTCTCATATTCAGTATTCTAGGATTCTAACCCTTAATATGAGAAAAACGGGATGTTACATTAAGTTATTACCTTTCATATCCAACAAGAGTTGTTCTTGGACAGTTATGTTTTCAACAATTAAAAAATAGAATTGTTGTTCTTTATAAGCAATATGTCTCCATATACCTCCACTGAAGAGGAAAATTGTTCTACCACTAACCTTCTTGTTGATATGATCAATCAAAAATTATCTTTGAAACAAACTCTTTGAACTCATCATGAAAGTGAATCTTTTAATGTCTCATAGCCCTTCAACTATACATCAAATGTATCATTAAGAGCAATAGTTCCAATTGGATGTATTGTCATGAGATTTGAACCTTTTAACTTTCATCTTACTCCTATTAGTTATCATGAGAACTATTCTCTTATAAGTATACATTGAAACAAACAATTTGTTTAATAGGTCTATAAGATTATATCCAACCTTTTGGCTATCTCATAACCTTTTATTACTCATTTTAGTTCTAAACTTAATGGATAATATGTGCTTCAACTAAGCAACACATCCTTAAATCATTAACTTTGACTCTTTCAAAGACTTAGCATATCATATCTAATATGAAATCTTGCTAATTGATTCAATTGGAGCTATAGAAGGTAAGTCATTGTACTAGGCATAACTAAAGAAGAAATAATATTCATCATACAATATCTCATATTGTATTTTGCTACTTATATAAATCCATACTCTTATGGAATTTTGTTGTAAAGGTATTCACTAGAGAATCTCAGTCCTTATAGATAACTAAAAGTTTAAAACTCACCACAACTTTCTCATTGAAGTGCTTCAACATTCTCAATGCTTAATTTCTACATATATTTAAACAATTTGAACTTTTCAAAATTTTAAATTAATAGTTCATTTAATACAGGTGACTATATCACATAAAATTATTAGTAATATAATAAAATATATGTATTATCCTTTATGAATTTTTACTCCATCCAATATATCACATGTCTAAATTTAACGAATACCATTTAATAAATAAAGATTAGTCTAAGACATTGTATAAGCACATCAACCTTAGGCCTGTTTTTCCATGCCTTCTATAAACCTGTTATAATCTATATGAAAGGCCATCAATTACATTTTCATTTTCATTTGGTTCCACAGAAATCGGACTTCATAACATTCACTACTACTAATGGGATTTAGATTCTCTGATCCTTTTAGCCAATTCCAATCATATTCCATGAGTTTACATACACAAAAATAAGTGGGACAGACAGGAATTTGTGGATAAAAGTTAATGGCCCAGGGTTGGCATTGGTTAAATAAGGTAGAGGATCCGATCCCCTACTAATGAGCCATGAAATGCTGGTTTAAGCACTAGAAACGGAGTTGGGATATTAAGAAACTTTTCCTGTCTCAAGTCAAATGCAATTACACTCTTCTCCTATGAGACATGTTCCCTTTAATGGAGAAATTACCTCTCACAACCAAATCCTTATATAATTTGCTTCTCCTAAATCCATTGTAATGAATTTCATACTGTACTGGCCAAAAAACTATACAATATGGAATGTTCCAGTATCGGGTTCAAATATTAGCTTGTATCGGTCTGTTTCACCTGGTACCACCCGATACCACAAGTATTTGGAATACAGGCTATATATCGGTCAGTACCAAAAATTTAAAATAAACCAGGGGCATTTCTCCAAAAACAAAATTTTTTTAAAAACCTAACAATCCCCCCCCCCCCAAGGCCTTGGTCTACTGCTTTCTTCTTTCTCTCTTTATTTTTTCACACTCACTCTCTCTTCTTCACCATCACCATCTCTTTTTTATTATTAATAATATAATATTTATATTCATATAGTGAATAATAGTTATCTTTTTCTACAAAAATAATTAAAAATATGTTAAAATAAAAATTAAGAGGCCTAAAATTTTTGTATTTCTTTTTAAAATTGTTAACATAAATATAACAATATTTTATTATTCATAACAGTTACATATTAAAATAAATATATATTTTAAATAATTGAAAATTAAATATTAAGATAGAACTTATATTTTATTATTAAAATATAAATTATATTTTATTATTGATAATAATTATATTTTATTTGATATTTTGATGTAATTTTTATTTATTATATGATAATATTGTAATATTTCAAATACTTTGTATTGCTCTTAATTTTATATTTCTATGATAATAAAATAATCTTTTTTATATTAATTATGGTTGTTATTTGTATGTAGAATAAGTGAAAATATTATTAATATATATAAATAAATTGTTGTTATTTTAAATTTATATTATTATGATTTTTTTGGGATAAGGTTGGTTTAATTTATATAGTACAATACTGAAAGATTATTTTGTAATTTTAAAAAAATTCATAGATTATTTTTATAAATTTAAAGTGTTAACCGAAACAGTATTTAGCATTGACTGTCCAATGTAATACCAGTTTCGGTATTCGTAACGTTTCCTAAATCTCTTAGACAAATAGTAGTCCTAACAAATTGGGACGTGTAAAGTAATCGTGGACAACGGAATATGTACTCTAATTTGACTACTTTTTGTTGTTTTCCAAAACTTTCTTGTTTGATTAGACAATTAAAAGAAACTTATTCAGATATGATTTAATAGTCAGCCGGTGGTGATTATCCATCAACGGTAAATCTCAATATGTAATAAAAATAATTTAAAAATTATTATTTTAATTATTATACGAATAATATTTTTTTTAATCATATTATAGGGTCAGCGAAACTACACAGCATTTTCCTATTCGATTATGCTTTGATAAATAGCTTATGGTGCATTGCTCTCAACGTATACACATATTACGTTTGTCAATATTTACTCTTGTCGAAACTTCTTCTGGCTTAAGTATAAGCACCAAAGAACTGAGCTGAATTAGCATATAAGTCAAGAAGCAACACTTATGAGTTCTGCAATTGAAATTACGAAAATTCTAGGTTTGCCTTGCTATTAAGAGTTCAGAAAGGGAAAGGGAAAAAATGGAGAAAGTGAAGCAGGCTACCTTACATGCATCTAGGCTCAAAAGCAGGCATTATACTCTCCATTCACGAGTGGTTATTCAAAAGACACTAGAGGAACATGATGGTAATGAAAAATTGCCCAATTGCCCATGACCCCAGTTTGCAATGCAGCCTCAGAAATTTCACTTTTACCATTATTCTAACCCTACTTGTGTTAGGTAATTTGATGTCCACTGCCACAATTTGGAGCCATGAACTAAGCAAGTCACTATCCACTATTCCTGAAGTTGGTAGGAAACCGCACAAGCACACTCCTTTTTCAGAAAGAAAGTTTTTGATGGCTGCCTTTTATGGAATCTTCACACGTTGGACGAATTTTTATACCTAAGCAATGACCTAACAAGCCTATGCATTTGACTGCTTTAGAGACACTCTTTATGGCACTTGATCATCACTGCTTCCTCTATGTAAAGGGAGTAATTTCCTATTCCCTATTGGGTTATAGAAAATCGAAAGGAAAATCCACCACCTCCTCTTCAACTCAAAGGTTCACTGGGCCATTGAAGACACAAAGCGCTTTTGATATATATTCAAGTCCTGAGAAGGCATGCATGTCAAATGATATAGTGTGTTCGCAAAGCAAGACCTAAAAACTTCTAGCTAGCTTGACACAGAAATTATTTCTACTCCCTCATGTAGTGGAGACAAAGCAGAATAAACAACTATTAGCTGCAAAGAGAGACTAATTACAGAAATCATGATGAGGTTCACAAGAATATATAACGAGTTACTCCCAACAGAACCATCCTTTTGGTTTATTATGTTGAGCCACTTTATGACTGCAACAAGAAGATGCCATCTGAGTTAAAATCAAACATAATACAAATATAGAAAAAGAAGGCCACAAAAGCAAAGTTTGTTTTTATGCAAACTCAGACGTGTCATCATTCAAATGGAATCTGGTGACTCTGAGAGGTCAGTTCAGCTAAAAACATAGAAAGCAGAGTATCTATTGCCTCCAAATTTTGATATAAACTGCTAGCTGTTATATGACTGTCTAACGTGATTCCTTCTAAAGAAAAAAGAGCTAAATTCGATTTTCTTTTCATCTTCTTTGTTTTATCTTTCAAAGATTCTTTCTTGCCTTAACAGAAAGTCTAGTCACCAATGGCATGGGGGGCTTTATCTTGCTGCTACAATGTTCCATCTTTCAAAGACTTAGCTGGTCCAATAAACAACAATTTATGAATACGTGAACAAATTTTATATAAGATTTCCCACTTAAATTATTGAAAGACAATTGGGTCAAAACATTTCCAGTACTTGGGATTTTAAATGTACCAACGAGAATCTTTTTCATGGACTGAACCAAAGGAACAGTAGAGTCGACAAACTTTTTCATCTCATAATTTTCTATTTCCCAAGAAAATTCCTTCTGAAGGGAATCTTTCAACTAAGGCTAAGGAGTAATTAATCATCTCATAATCTATAGCTTTGCAATGATAGGGTATATTGAAGTGGTCTATAATATTATTTCCTCCTTTGTATTGTTTTGGTCAAAAGTGACTCATTGGAATCATTGATGGGGTGGGTGCTTATGACCAAATATTATAAACATTCTTTTCCTTACTGCTCTCCCCATTAACTGAGGTGTCTTTGCCAACAACATGGTTATGGCAGTAATCAAGTGATCGCATTATATCATAGATGTTGTGACTAAGAAAAGCAAATGAAGAGCCGTGGAATGGTTAGATTCGGTCTTCACGTTTCTTGTTGTGACTCCAATCAGATGCTTTTTGTTTCGTTTTTGGGTTTCCATTTTACTTTTCTGATAAGAGTGATTTCTGACTGACTGTCAATCCAAGCACGAAACATGTAGTTGTTCAACTGAACTAATTGTTTACATCTTTGCATTATTCAGTAGTCAATTGTTGGTATAATGGCAGAACGAAGATGCCATGGTTGATGATTTTAAGGGTAAATCAGTATCTAAGCCGATATGTGTATGCTTAGTTCAATTAACATATGTGTATATATATATATGCGAATTCGTCGCAGATGACTTTTAGATGTTTAGCAGTAAGATATAAGAGCTTTATCAAGCAAAGCATCTGCTTCTATTGCCAAATTTGATATGCCAACGGCACGTTCTGCACTTTGACGCGATTCCAAGGAAAAGAAAAACTATCAGTGATGAAAGATTAAGTTACGCATTTCAAAGTCATCTGATGGGTTGATAGCATCCTGCAGATATTAAAATAAATATTTGCTCCTTGACGGACATTGCATACGGGTGTTATTCTTTCTATTTATTCGCAAAGTCTATGTACGTATCTTTTAGGTTACTTCAAGACCTTCTCATAGATTTGTAAATTAGTACTCCTTAATATGAATTCACCTAAATCAATTCGCTTCACCAACGGGAAATAACCATCCAAAGTTTCAATGCTTGTATTTACTTGTGAAAAAAAAGGTATTAAAAAAAAAACCCTCTCTTTTTGAAGATTAATTTAAGCTCTGCAGCAGATTGGATACGCATACTATATTATAGCATACTACCTTGCCTGCCGGCAGGTATGGTGGGTTGTGGCTTCTGAATTCTAGTGGAACTCAAAGATCATTGTGTCAAGCTATGATTAACACCATGGATTTGACATCACTTAAAAAGGTTGAAATATAAATTATAGGGAAATTCTTTTGACTGCTGTATGATTGGAAATCGTATTAGAAGCAATTTGTTCCCTTTAATTTATGCTTCTTTTTCATATGTTCGATCAATCACAGGAAAATTCCCCGTGAAAATAAAATAATCCATAGTTTGATATAATAGAAAAGTACAGTTAGTACACAATTAGAGAAGATTAAATATATAAATCAGAGAAATTGACCAAATTCTAAGTGGAACATCAAGCAAAATTTGCGTGGTGGTCGGCTACAAAGTGCTGTGACTTATACCAGCAGAAATGATTGCTACCTTCAAAATTAAAAAAGAAAAAGAAAAAGAAAAGTGGCGGGCAAGTATAACTTGCCGAGTGATAGATTCGAGCATATACTATATTTTGGAATCATCTTTTTCTTTTCTTGAAAATTGAATTAATATTATTAATTCAAGGTAAAGCTTACACGTTGCTACAGGGTTCAATAAACAAAACCAACAAGTAAACATACCGTTTATTGCAAATTTAAAAAAACAAAAAGAAACCACTTTTATGATTTTTCATAACATTTAAAAACTGTAGGAAACCAAAAATAAGAATAAAAATTAAAAACTGAAATAAACATATTTTTATTGAATTTAAAAATAAAAATAAAAACAAACTCTAAATTGTATTATGTGACATTAACTAAGAGGCTCATGCTTTTGATTCTTCTGAAAATTGTTGGCCTTTAGGGACTAGTAGAAGGAATTTGTTTTTTCTTCCTTCATCAGTTAAAGAAATCTACAATTTCCAAGATGGGAAGTGATGGTTTATGTTTTACAACTAATTGATTAGTTATAGTTTAGTGACAAATAACTTAAAGATATTCTTTATCTTGTTCATATTTAGATATATATGATAAAATTCATGGGATAATTATATATTGCAAATGAAATTATAATGAGATTATCATTATGAAATTCATATTACATTTATGTATTATTCCTAAATTGTTATTAGTTATTGGTTTATTGAGGATAGATATTAATGTAACGTAAAAAGGATAGCACACATTATGTTTTTCCTTACGAAGGAAGTAGTCGATCTCAAGCTATAGTATGGAGATACTTAAACAAATGTGTAGATATTTGCTAAAGAACAAATTCACTAAACTGACTTGATATGAGAAATTCATTTGGAACATTACTTGTATGTCTATAGAAATTCTCATTGTGATGATTGTATAAGTAATCCTTTGACTTGATGTCTTAAAGTTATTTGATAGGGATTGATATGTTTTTATACTACTTATGACCTATTTAATCATAGGCCGTTCAGTTGTTAGTCATTGAATGTAGCACAAATTATATGAAGGTAGTTATGTGATCAAGATATGATTGATCACTGTAAAGTAATTAGGGATAATGTTCTGTTGTTCTCAATTAGTATTGATTTGGCAAATCTTTGACCAAGGTGGAATGACGCTTTGTAAATAGTTTACAAATGTCATTAATTGAATCAATAGCTAATGACAGAGAACTAATATGATTGAACTAAAAATGAGTATAAATTATTTCATGCCCCATGTAATCAAAACTTTATATGATGAAGGATTGAATTATGCTGAAAAATCATGCATAGAAAGATTAGTTAAAACTACATTGACATTCCTAAATATTTGGGTAGTTATAATGCATTGCTAAATGACAATTGATATATGATTATAAATTGTTTAATTGGAGATAAATTAAAAGGATTTTTAATTTTAGTGAGTTCATTATGACAAATCAAATCATCTTTGTTGAATGCAAAAATAAACTACTTTTATGCTAAAAATTGCAAGTATATGAATCGTTAATTGTAGTAAAAAGCGGATATCGTCCTAAAGAGATTGTGCTTAGGCATCACTTAATTCAGGTTGTGCTTTATTTAAGACTCAAATTCAAATAATAAAAATTGAAAAATGAGCTAAATCAAACAAACTAGCAGCAAACAAATAATGTAACAAAAATGCAAAAACATTGATTTTCAATATTAAAGATTAAAGATCACTTTTTTTCCTATCTTGTCTCCCTCTTACCTTGCTGATTGAATTATGCCTCACCTAAGATGTCCTAATGTTTCAGTCACCCTCTCTCAAGGTGTAATCAAATGTCCCAAGCCAAATTAAATTGAATTGACTAAGGAATCTCTCAATCTACAAAATCAGTCCACCAATTTAACTAGTTATAAAGCTATCCTATGGGTAATCAACTAATTAGTCAAGATCTTTCTCTAACTAATCAATTAACTTGATAAATGTAGGTCAATAGGGTGCCAACTTTCATTGTACATCCTTACATAATTTACCTAACTCAATTTCTCAATATATTGTAAGGTTTAAGCACAACATTTATCAAAAGCATTCATTCATTCAAAACAACAAAGTAGGAGTTCAACAAGTAGTTTGAAAGTAATTTCTACAATAAATTCAGCCACTCATAATAGGAACAAGTTCAACCATATCCATATTCACCAAAATACAAAACATACTGAGAAAAAAAACAAATACAATGGTAGCTTTCTTCCTTTTTTGTATCTAAAAATTTGGAAAATGGAAGCTTAATGGAAGTTCTTGATTATCAGTCCTGATTCCCACCTTTTTCATCTGGAAGCTTGTGACTTTGTATGAACAGTCCATGAAGAACCTAAATGGTTGCTACCGAAAATGAGTGTATATAAGGAAGGCTTTTTAATTTTTTTGTATTTTAGTCACCTAAGGTTTCTTCGGGGTTCGAAAAAACTAAAAAGTCACTTGAAAACTTGAGTCTAGAAGTGTCCTTGTTGGACCCCTGCCCTTGCGAGTCACGTGCCGACGTCTTATGTGACATCTAGGCGCGCATCCCACAAGGTTGGTGAGCCCTCACCAGGTCAAACCTAAAACATGAACTCATCTTACTCACTTTCGAACAGATTTTGGGATAGCTCATAAAGGAAATTCAGGAAGACTTCTTCACAACTCTTGTTCCTCATTGCTTTACGTTTCTAACGACTCCAAAAACACTCAATTTGTGTCAGAAATGAGGGAGTATTGGCCAAAACACTTTCGGCTAAAATTTAACCGAGACTGAAATTACACCCGAATTCAATCCATAAATTGAAAGTCTTAGGGCATAAATTGAAAATTTATTCCTTCAGATAATTATATCTCCATGTCTCAAGTTTGTTTAGAAACAAGAACCAACTCAATTGGAGCTCTACTAATAAAGATATCGCCAAAAGACTGAAGCCTGTTCAGAAAAATGTCCACTCATACTCTTTTAAACGATCCTCTCACTTTGATTTAATCCATATTTCCCAAATTAATATCAAAAGCTGTACAATTTTATGTAGAAGTATAAAAATGTCTTAGGAAACTAACGCTTTAAAAATTGGGTCAATCGGAGGTCAAACAAAGAAGTTATGGGCCAACAAGTGAAGGGAGGTCGGATCAACAAGAAAAAATCAGGATCGGGAGGCGCGCACTGGGTTGGCCGATCGATAAATCAGTCCAACATCCTATCTTCTAACTTTCATATCTTTTGATCCAGAACTCCAAATTTCACAAACTTGGTATCAATGGAAAGGTAAAAGAATGCTCTACAACTTTCATGAGATCTTAAGAACATTCCTAACTCTATGAGGGTCAAATATTGACTCAAATTTCTGTCCGAAAATGGCCATTTTGACAGCATCTACACCAAACTTCCACAACTCACATCTTCCAACTACCTCATCCAAAAATAGCACATTATACATCATTGGAAAGATTGAAAGACAATATACAACTATCATGAATGATGCAAAAATTAATTTAGTCTCTAAGGGAATCAAAAACCTCTTTAAAACCACTGCCTATAAAAAGACATTTCAAACAGTAACTGTATCTTTCCAAACCTTATATCTTCTTACTCCTAAGCCCAAAAATGACATATTATACATCAATGAAAATATCAAAATTTGGTCAAATTCTAACTTTATGAGGGACAAAACTTCCCTCAAAGTTTTTGCCCACGGATTTCATTTTGACAGCATCTCCCCCAAACTTCAACAACCCATACTTCTAAAGCATCAATCAATTTTTCAGCACCTGCATCACACTTCAATATCCACATCCTTCACTCCCAAATCCAAACACAATACACAATGCCTCATTTTCGGCCCAAAAATTGCATCAAGTACAACATACATAAAACAATCCTATGAATACATCAATCCAAAATTTGCAGCACCTGCACTCAACTTCAACAACTCACATCTTCCAACCTCCACATCCAAAGATAGCACATTATACATCATTAGAAAGCTATAAAGCTCCTATACAAATCTCAAGAAGACTACTTGATCCATTCAATCCACATCAGCTCAGAAATTGCATCAAGCACAACATACACAAAACAACCCTATGAATACATCAATCCAGAATTTGCAGCACCTACACTCAACTTCAACAACTCACATCTTCCAACCTGCACATACAAAGATATGAAAGTTGAAAGATAGGATGTTGGACTGGTTTATCGATCGGCCAGCCCAGTGCGCGCCTGGCGCCCGAGCACTGGGCGATCGCCTGCCGATCTTTCTGCCGATACTGATTTTTCTTGCCGATCCGACCTCCCATCACTTGTTTGGCCATAACTTCTTTGCTTGACCTCCGATCGACCCGATTTTTGAAGCGTTGGTTTCTTAAGACATTTTTCTACCTCTCTATAATAATGTACAACTTTTGTTATTAATTTGGAAATTATGGATTATATCAAAATGAGAGAATTGGATAAAAGAGTATGAGTGGGCATTTTTCTGAATAGACTTCAGTCTCTTGGCGATATCTTTATTAGTAGAGCTCCAATTGAGTTGGTTCTTGTTTCTAAACAAACTAAAGACATGGAACTATAAGACTTTTAATTTATGGATTGAATTCGGGTGTAATTTCAGTCTTGGTTTAATGTTAGCCCAAAAGTGTTTTGGCCAATACTTCCTTATTTCTGACCCAAATTGAGTGTTTTTGGAGTCGTTAGAAACGTAAGGCAATGAGGAACAAGTGTTGTGAAGAAATCTTCTTGAAATTCCTTTATGAGCTATCCCAAAATCTGTTTGGAAGTAAGTAAGATGAGTTCGTTTTTGAGGTTTGACCTGGTGAGGCCTTACCAACCTTGTGGGATGCACGCCTAGATGTCACATAGGACGTCGACATGTGACTCGCAAGGGCAGGGCCCAACAAGTAAATTCATTAAAAAGGTTCCTATAAGAAAGGAAACATCTATCCTATCACAGACAACTAGATTTTATATCCATATAAAAAATTATATAGTTATCTTTTCAAATAAAAGGAAATAATATAAATTTGAAATTTGAAATATTATAATGTTATCAACAAAACCATTAATATAAAACCTTGAGCTAACAAAGGGTACTCTCTTATACTGAGACACTTAAGGTCTTTTTTCCTTTTTTGGTTTTAGAATATAAGCAAAGAGTAGACATAAAAAGTGCTGGAACTTGTATATTTTATTGAGCATTAATTGACTTAATTTATACATGTAGGAGACTTAACTGTCAAAGTAAAAAATCTGCAACAACTTACTAAAAATCAAGCAATAACTTTGCTAAAAATCAGTTAAGCACTAACTTAGAAAATCTCAACTTTTTAGGTTGTTTCTAACTTCAGTAATTGCTAGTTTGATAGCTTCAAAGTCACATGTTTAACACTCCTCTTTAGCTTTGGAGCTGCAAACTCCAAGCTTTAACCTTAGATCTTCAAAAAGAGACTTCAATAAAGCTTTGGTCAATATATCAACAGTTTGGTATTTGATTCTGCAATGAACCAGAAGCACTTCTCCTTCCTGTTGTACCTTCCTGAGAAAAAAGAGCTTAATCTTAAAATGCTTTATGTTTCCGCGAAACACTGGGTTGTTTGCAATCGAATTTGCAACCTGATTGTCCACAAATTTTTTATGCCTTATTCGTGTTTCGTTTCCAAGTCAATCATGATTTTCTGATCCATAGGGCCTGATTTACTGCAACAGTGGCTGCCACATATTATTCCTTAGCGATGGAATGAGTTATAGCTGAACCAAAAATAAAATAGTAACCAGAAGTGCTTTTCATTTCATCAACACACCTAGCCCAATCACTATCGGAATAAGCTCTAAGGCTAAAATCCTTAACTTGATAGAACTTTCGGCTATAGTCAACTGTTCCTTTAATGTATCTAACAATCCTTTATGCTATTTATAAATGAATTTCACTAGCACAATGCATGAATCTTGATAAAAGACTTACAAATTACATAATATCTGGCCTGATTGCAGTTAGATATATCAGACAACCTATTAGACTTATGTATAACATTTCATCATCTTTCTCAGCTTCATCCTCTTTGCAGAATTGCTCTTTTTGATTCATTGGAGTTTTAGTTGGCTTGCACTCCTCCATTCAGAATATTTTGAGTATTTATTTGGCATAACAAAATTTTCATGTTATTTTTGTTGCACTTGCATACTAAGAAAGAATGTCATCTTTCTAAGGTCTATCATCTTGAACATATCTTTCATACTTTCTTTAAACTTACTGATCAACCCCTCTTTGCTTCCTATAACAAGTAAATCATCCACATATAGAGATACCACTAGTAAATCATCATCAACCTTCTTAAGATACAAAGTAAATTCACTTAGACTTTTTTCAAAACCTAAGTTCAGCAAGTAAGCATCAATTTTGCTATACCAAGCCCTTAGGGCCTGCTTTAATCCGTATAAAGCTTTTCTTAGCAAATAGACCTTGCCCTCTTATCCTTGGATAACAAATCCTTCTGATTGCTGGACAAAGATCCCTTCTTCCAAGTGTCCATTTAAAAAAGGTGACTTGACATCCATTTGGCAAATGATCCAGCCCTTTTGTGCAGCAAGAGACAGCAATAATCTTATGGTATCCAACCTCGCAACTAGAGCAAATGTGTGAGAAAAATCCACTCCACATATCTGCGCATACCCCTTAACAACGAGCCTTGACTTGTACTTGTTTATAAAACCATCAGGATTAAGCTTGGTCCTGTACACCCATTTGATTCCTATAGTTTTCTTATGATTAGGCCTGTCTACCAATACCCATGTCTATTTTTTTATCAATCATCTTAAACTCCTCCTTCATGCAACCACCTATCTTTTATCTGTTGCAGCTTCTTTATATCCTGCAAGTTCCAATATAGAGACATTACACCTCTCATTAATATCAAGTGATCTGGTACCTCTGACAGGAACATCATCTACTCTATTATCTTCATATAGAATTTGAACTTTAGCCTTTCTGTCATTTTCCCAACTCCTACTGTCTGATTCATAGAATTGGACATCTCTATTGGTAATCAGCTTGTTACTTTGTGGTAAATAAATCCTGTAGGCTTTTAAAATAGAGTTATAACCCACAAAGACTCTTAGTTCTGCCTTTTTATCAAGTTTGTCTCTCTTTACTTAAGGAATGTAAGAGAAACAAAGACAACCAAAAGTTTTTTGATTAAACAACTTTGGTTTGTAGCTATACAAAGCTTCAAATGGAGTCTTTTTCTGGAAAGCTTTCATTGGTAATCTATTCAGCAAAAAAACTACTATACTTATGGCGTCAGCCTAAAACTTCTTAGGCAATCCTTTTTCATACAACAAGCACCTTCTCATCTCTATAATGGTTATGTTTTTCCTTCTCGCTAAATCCATTTTATTGGGGTGTAAATTCAAGTTAGTTGGTGTTCAATGCCTACAGCTTCACAAAATTTGTTGAACTTTCCTAAAGTCTATTCAGTTCCATTATCAAATTTGATCACTTGTATCTCACACCCACTTTGAGTTTCCACCCAAGCTTTAAACTTCCAAAAGATATCAACAACTTTAGATTTATACTTCATAAAATAAATCTAACACATTCTTGTGTGATCATTAAGGAAAGCAATATAAAACTTACTACCATTCAGAGATGGTGTTTTTTTAGGTCTACCAATATCGATATGAATTAGTTGCAGTTTTTTTCAGCTTTCCATGATTTATTTTGAGGAAAAGGAAGCCCAGTTTGCTTTCCATATTGACAGGTAACACATGTATGAAGCTTCTTCTCAATTTCAGGCAAGCTCTTCACCAAACTATTTTCCTTCATATTTAATAGAGCACTATGGAGGAAGTGTCCAAATATTTTATGCCACAAAATTACACCTGATTCCTCTTTATGAAAACAACTTGCTCTTCTTTCATGAAGTCTAAGGCAAAACTTTTACATTGCATTTTAATTTTGAATACTTCCTTGTCTTCTTCATCTCCGATTATGCATAATTTATCTTCAAACGATACTTTATAGCCTCTTTCCAGTAACTAACAAACACATATAAGGTTTTAATTAACTTCAGGAACATATAACACATTTGAAATTAATTTCAAACCTGTTTGTTTGTCTTTAGATTATTACCGTTCCTATTCCTTCAACTTCTAAATGTGCTCCATTTTCCAATTCTGAATTTGGAAATAGCAATCTTGTCAAGCTCTTTGAAAAGCTCATGATCATAAGTCATATGGTTTGTACAATTGTTGTCAATAAGCCAACTTTTGTGCATGTGTTGGTGGAATGACATGATGTTGTAACTAATTGCTCCTCCTAAAATTGATCCTTAGCAGTTTTGGTTTCTCTTTGGTGTTGTTGAGACTTACATATCTTCTCCACATGTCCTAGTTGGCCACATTTGTGACATCTTATATCTGGTTTCCACTTATTTTGTGAATGATTTGTCTTTTTGCAATAGGAACAAGGTGGAAACATATCAGCTTTGTTGTTGCTATTTGTTTTGCTAGTGCTACTTATAGTACTAGGTTGGTAGTTTTGCTTCTTGTTTTTGTTCTTGCCACCATTGTTTTCCCGTGACTTGGGTTGAAAAGCACCTTCCATGTATGTATCTTGCCTCATAAGCCTCCTCTACTCTTGTGCCTTCAAGGCATTTAGTAATTCTGCCAAAGTAATAGTTAACATATCCTTTGTATTTTCCAGTGAGGAGATGGTAGCTTCAAATCTTTCAGGGATTGTAACCAAAATGTTTTGAACTATTCTAGAATCATCAAGATTAGAACCAAGAAGTCTTACTTTGTTTGCGATACCAAGGAGTCTGTCATAGTAGGCTTTAATGATTTCTGAATCTTTCATCTTTTTCATCTTAAATTCTCAGATCAAGTTCAACCAAAGTTATGAATACCGTACTGGACTCGGTACTAGATTGAGTTTTGTAACAAAACTGTACCAGTACTGGTCAACACTGGGTACCATTTCAGGTAATTTTTAAAATTCATAAAATAGTCCCTACAATTTTTTAAATTTGCAAAATAGTCCATTAGTATATCGTACAGTTGTACTGCATACTTTACTAGTTTACTGTTTACATAAACCATATTTTCAAAAATCTTAATAATAAATAATAATGACAATTCATATGAAATAGCAATAATTTTTAAATATTTCACATATAAATAATAATCACAATTAATATAAACAAAGATAATCATCATCATACAATTATAAAATTAAAAATATTACAATAATACAATTTCATCATTTTAATAAATAATATTACATCAAAAGATTCAAAACATCCAATAA
>JANZLC010000202.1:25750521-25760780 GCA_026413385.1 Erythroxylum gracilipes | reverse complement strand
CATCAATCTAAGCAATAAATCTTCCAACAATTGACATTCTAATTAAACGCTAACCCAAAACAATTTATCAATCAAAATCTCAAAAATATAATTTGAAATCATGCTTAAGCAATAGGAAATGAATTTGGGGCCAACAGTCCTCGCGTTTGTATCATCACTAGCCACGACTGTGGCCCTTGAGTAAGCTCTCTGTCACAATCGTGGTCTGTGTGCCACGAATGTGGGCTAATCATAGTGCTTCTGTCATGATCGGGGTCGATCATGGGCTTGTGTTACGGCCCGAGTTCTCTCTGAAACTCTTTCATTCTTCGATATTGACCCTAAAACACTAGAAAACACAAATAATTAACAAACTAACACAATTTTAACCTAAACACATACTAAATGATCGAATTAACAGCTAAACACAAATCAAACTATCCCCTAAAACACGATGCAATTTACACTTATCAATCTACACTCTTCATCTACTTTTGATTTCTTTATTATGTTGATTATGTTTGTAGGCTTAAATAATATGATGAAGGGTTAACTATTTCATATGTTTGGATATAAGGAAATCTTAGTTATTATCTTTGTATGGATTGATTCTATTTTATTTACAATTTGAAGCTTTATGTTCAGGAAATTTATTAAAGTGCTCTTATTGATGATTTAATTGAAGAAAATGATTGGATCATATTTTAACTTTTGTTTAGATGATTCAAAAGAACTTGTATATGAATGGATCATGGATTTGATGTTAATAGTTAAATGGGACACTAGATATAAACTTATATAAATCCTCTTACGTTAGGGTTAAAATTTTTTGGACACTAGATATAAACTTATATAAATCCTTATAAAGATAGGTGATTGCTAATTGAACAAGAGCAATTCATTACCTCTGGAAATTTCTTTGGGCTATATTATAAAACCTTTCAATAAAATGAATCACGAATAAAAGATGATACTAGGGAGAGACGCTTATAAATCTTGCATTAATCTCTTGATTAATGTTCTAATTTATTTCTAATGGTTCAATTTAACTTTGGTTTCAATTTATTTTATTTTATTTTTAGATCATAATTAACAATCCCTCTCTTTAATTATTTAGCTAGCAAATAATATCATACTTTATTAGTTTTCTAGTGGTTCCTTTAATTTATTTTCAAATCACAATTATTATTCAATCTCTTTAATTATTTCACTAGGAAATAGTAGGATAGTTTATTATTTTTCTAACTGTTCCTCATGGTTCAATACCTTATTATTTTGTTACTACCAAATTATAGGTGCAATTAACTTAGCTTGCGAGTAATAATTTATACAAAAGAAATTTAAGTAGTAGAAAATGTTCTTAAAATTTTTAATGTTATTATTAGGAAAGCTATTGGTATCCAAGAGACTCGACTACTATTACTTTGGTGCTTTATTTCTTTTTATTTCATTCTTTATTTTTATTTTTTATGCTAATTTTGTAATCTCAGGTGTATTCTTGCTGTATGATAAGGATTTGAATGTCCAAACTCGTTAAAGAAGATCTAGAGATTGATAAAAAGCTTCATTAGATGCTCAAACTATAAAAGAAGATAATAGTCTAAAGCTTACACCTTAACACATTAAAGGAGCACATAACTATACTGAAATAAGTGAAACCATCACTTAAGGGATCATAATCTAATATTACAAAGTAATCCTTACAAACTACTTTAAATTAAATTGAACATCATTTAGAAGTTGTAGTAATATATGTAATTTAATAGGATTTTGAATGAATATTTCAATCCACATATCATCATTTTTTGGAGATATTTGCAAGTGACAATTCAATTTGCCTGAGAATATTCCCATTTTTATTAAGGTATTAAACAAAATTAGTGGTTAAAGTCACTACTTATGGCTTAAATCACAATATAAAATAACCTAGCGTAGAATTTCTTTACAAAGTACACTGTAAAACTTAAAAAAAGATGTCATCCTACTTGTAAGTTGACAATAAAACACTTTGTGAAGCATGAGAGAGATTTAAAGATCTATTTAGCAAGTGCTCTCATTATAGATTTCTAATATAGATGCATATTTAGAATTTCTATAATGGTTTGGCCTACACAACAAAGCAAATGTTTGATGTAATAGATTTATAGTTGGTGGGACACTAAAATATGAAACTACAAAAGTTACCCTTAAGCTTATAAAAAAAAGCCATGAATAATTACCAATGGTAGTTTAACAAGATGAGAATAAACAAGCAGACAGGAGTACATAATGTGGATGTTGTTACTATATAGGTAGCTCAAATATAGGCTTTGACAAAGAAACTTAATAGCAAGAGTACACTTAAGATTAATTCAAGTATTATGTTAATAACTATATAGTAGAGGACATGTGAGCAATAAATGCCAAGTTAGAAATTTGCTAGTTGAGTAAGTTGAGAAAGTAGATTATAAGAGGAGTTTTTAATAATAAAAGAACCTATATAGCAATACCTACAATCTAGGGTAGAGGAGTCATTAGCATTTTCTTAAAGTAATCAAGCAATCTAAAAATGGCATCTACCTAGATTTTAACAACAAAAATGATATAAGAAATTGAGCCTCAAAGAGATAATGGAAAAATATATGTAAGAATGAAGCTTGTGTGCAAAATCCAATATGGTAGTTAATAGATCATAAGGGTCATTGTATAGTAATACAGTATCTAATCCTCAAGAAAATGCAATGGAAATTACATTAAGGGTGAATAAGAGAAAACTGATAACATTGAAAAGAAAGATATAAGAGAAAAAGTTGCTAAAGATGTAGTGTTAGAGATCACACTAGATGAAGATGAAATCAACATTCTATTTCTAAAACTAAACAATTTAAGAATTGTTTAAATTTCTTGTACCATTAGAGGTAAGTTTATAAAGAAGGCATTAATAAACTTATGGATTATTATTAATTAAATTTCTTATAAAATAGTTAAAATTAAAGCTGGGAGGACTTAAACCCAGTAAGATGATAATGTAATTAGTTTATAAATCAATTAGACATCTTAGGGGTATTAGAGAGTATATTTTTGTTAAGGTTGATTAGTTTGTTTTTTCTAGATTAATTTTACATCTTTGCTATGGAAGAGAAAAATGAAGAACCTCTAATACTAGGTAGCACATTCCTAGCTATAATAATAACAATGACACTCAGTATAAATCTCGCTAAAGCATGCATGGGAGGTCTAGTAGTACGCAACCTTACCCCTAACTAATAGAAAGGTTGCTTCTAAATAACCCACATGAAGTAGGAAGAAAAAATGAATAAATAAATAGTAGTAATGAAAAATACTAAGTAAAATGATAATAAAATAAATAAATACAAATTTATATAATAAAATGGTTAAAATGATTTTTTTAAAATACATAAATAAATAAATACAAATAATAATGATGATGATGATACATAATATAATAAAATAAAAATAATAACTATATAAAGATAAAAAATATATAATTCTAATAATCTTAATAACACTGATAATCATAAACATAATAATAATAAGAAAATGAATAATAATAATAATAATAATATTAGTGATAGTAGTAATGATGGTGATGAGAATGATGATGATAAGAACAATAATACTAATAATAATAATATTAATAAGTAATTATATCTTAGGCTAACTACAAGAGACAAAAGTTAAGAAATTAAAGAGGACTGTCAGAATCTCTTTACGAGGGATCCTTTACCTGAATCCTAGCACGCCAAAGTTTTTTATTGTGGGTCATGTCCTCGGTAAGTTCCAACATTGCTATATCATTTTTTATCACCTCCCCCTCAATTCTTCTTAGGCCTCATATTTTTCTCTTACAATTGTTAAGTACAATCCTTTCCTAGCTATATTTGGAGTAATTATAAATAGTAGAAAAGGTGAATTAATGCTTAGGATTAAAGAAGAAAAGGTTGTGTTCTTAATCTCAAATGAAAGGAAACAATTTTTTATCAATGATGACTTATGTTATGCTAACTATTCTAATCTTTTTGCAAGAATTTATCAAGCAAGACATTGAGGTGCTAAAGAAGACAAGGAAAATAGTTAAAGAACAAAATAAAGAGAAAATTAGAGGAGAAGAGCCTTTCTTGGAAACATAAATAATTAAGATGAAAGAAGAAGTAAACATACTACCTTACTAATGAATTAAATATAAAAATAAAGTCCAATTAGTTTAGAAATGCTTGTTAAGATGAAAGGCACAACTAAACTTTAAGAATTTTCCATTACTCTTTTTAGGGATTTTTAATTAAGAATAATTTTTTATTCTTATATTCGTTTATAGTTGTTTTCATAGGATCCAACATTAATTCAGAGCCGTCATCTTAACCTTATTTTTATTTTTTCTTTTACACATTGGAAGGAGAAAAGAGCACACAATCATGTTTTTCTAAAGATTAAAAAATATTCTAGTAAAAAACAAAATCTATAACACCTTTATACTCTAGTATGTGTTTTCACTTTTACCAAGCTAAAAGGAGACACACCCAATAACACATCCATGTTCAAGTTAATTTTAAATTTTAATGAATGTCAAGGCCTAAGACAAGTTTATTTCATAGCTCTTTTCAATTTGATATTATGAAAACTAGAACATAAAGAAAAAATGGTCTAGGAAGCTCTTGTATCCTAACTCATATTTTTTGAAAAGAAAGTCACATAATAAAATATAGAAAGATGCAGGCTTTTGAAACATGGTTTGGGAAATTCTTGTATCCCAAATCATATTTTTCTGAAAGAAAGTTACAAAATAAAATATGGATAGAGACACGCTCATGTCTCATCTAGTATTTTAGAAAATTTTAAAACATATTTGAGTACCAAAGAAACAAAAAACATGACTCTCTCCCATTTTACTTAGTTTTCTCTCAATCTTTTTCTCTCATTTGCTCTCATTCATATTTCTTAACACTATGTCACCTTTTTATTCAAATTTAAAGATTTTGGTGTTTTTGATAATTTCATCATAAAATCTTATTTTTGAAGAAGAAATTAAAGGAAAAGATAAGCAAGCAATATTCCAAAAGTAGTATAAATGTAAAAGCTAAAAGTGGAGGTTCTTCCAACTAACCACGACAGGGCAATCCTCCAAGTGAAAATTTTATATTAGCTTTCAAAAATCCAATCCATAAAGAAAGGTATGCCACTCTAATAGCTAACCCTTTTAAGCTAAATAGGTGTATGAATTGGAATGGCCTAGATATCATAGACCTGGTGAATGAGGTGAGGTTGATGAATGATAAGGTTGGTTGGACCCTATTCTTTGAAAAAATGGAACACTTCTATAGGTAGTTAAGCCTTAGATGTTTTATCCACTTTTGAATTAGAGAGATATATATAATGGATTACTTAGAAGGGATAAAGTTTAGACTTTAGCGTAGGCCATTTCAATGTCAAATACAAACTTTAGCAAATAGTATCGGTTTTATCCATATAAATATATAGAATCTGATTACTAAAAAACCTTTAAATTTTGATTTTTCATGACATATCTATACCTAGCAAATTTTAGAGTGAGATATTACATAAAAGGGATAGTATGGCCCCAATAAGACCAAGGTTACTTTTACCATCTCTTTTTCCATTGGTTTTTACATTACGTAATTTCCTATACTACTTTGGAAAAGAGAAAAATTGAGGGAGTGGTGACTCTTAAATTTTTTTTTACTTGTTATGTATAATAAGTATTTCAATTTTATTATAGGATGTTGTTTTGGTCACCATTTAAAGCACTTGATGGTGAGAAAAAGGGAGAATTTTATGGAGGTTCATACCTTATCCTCCTAACTAAGGATCTAGGTATATTCTATAACCTTAAACAACTAACACTTGCATGTTCAATGCTTTCCATCAATATAAAGGCATCGCGATCTAGGTTTTTCGTTAACAGAGTAAAGGAAGCATATATTCCAGTTAGGCATGCTTGAGATGCCTTTATGAGGGAGGCTAGGATATTAAAGCTAAAATATATAAAACTAAAACATCAACAACTTATTTGGGAGAGGATTGATAGGCTAATGTATATAATAGAGAACCAACAACCTAAAAAAAGATGGATCCTATAGAGAATTAAATTGATATTTGATGTGCATAAGCAATTAGGATAGATGTAGGAGTGACTATTGACTTATTTCTGCTATATAATGTTTCTCAAAGGCGCAACCACCATCTCTCTCACATCAAACATCGATGATGCATATTAAAGAGAGCGATGATGAAGACACAACTAAAGGTTGATTTGCTATTCCTACTCTTTTGTCCTTTGTATTTATTTTGGTTTCTTTTCCTTTGTAAATTTCAAAACTTATGTTTTAATTTAAATTATGTTATTTTCCTTTTATTCATTTTTCTTTTATTTTATTTTACTTTTAGTACTTTCTACGATTTTTGGTTTTCGTATTTAATTAGTTTTATATATTAGGTATAAAGAGGTTCTTGATTTATCTCACATCATATAGTAAGAGACATCAATAAAAAGGGCTCAAAGATATTTTTTGATATATAATTTCTAATCTTCTTCACTCATTTTTGTACTTTTATTTATTATTTTTACTTTATTTGTATCAATTAAGGAAAACATATAACTTATGTGTGTGGGAGTAATTCTTTTGAGCCTTAGCATAACTTTTTTAAGAAACATTACAAGTATTTAATCTAATTATATTAGGTTTAAAGAGTTATAATTTCATAAAATTAAATAATGACATTAAGTTAAATAAGTTCTTTTTGAAAAATAAGATATTTCATTAATAAACAATTATATACATTCCAAATGTTCAACTGTTCTAGTATTATACAAAAAAGAAACTAGATTTCAAGGTCATATGGGTCTTGGTGATTAGCTCAATCCAATGCCCATCTCCTTCTCATGTTTATGGATAAGCTATTTGCAATTCCCCTAGCTAGCAGGTTTAGTTTGGTTTGAAGAGTAACCTCCTAAAAAACCAACTCTATACTCCTAATTTGTTGTGTAAAAATCCTACAATTCCTTCCTTTCCAAACATGGTAAACCATTGAAACCGAGCTTATCTTGAGTTCTTTTTAATATGATAGTGGTACATTGCATAATGTTTTAGTGAGTTGTTTAGTATGTGTTTAGTTGTTAAATTGAATAATTAGTGCATGTTTAGGTTAGGATTATGTTATTTCATTAGACATTTGTATTTTGAGTGTTTTATGGTGTTAGAGTATGCCATTGAGCTTAAATTTTGTGTATTTAAGGTGCCTTAATGTGTTTGTTAGTGTTTCAAGTCAAATATAGAAGATCGGAGGAGATTCGGAGGAAGCCTAGAGCAAAATCTAGGGCCACTATCTTGATAGAAGCCTGGTGAAGGTGCCACGAACATGGACTCACCTGCCACAATCATGATAGAAGCAAAATTTGGTGCCACAATCATGGACATAGACAACCTTTTGGACTTAAGTTTTCTAAGGACCTTTTAGATACAAAAAAACCATAGGTTTACCCTAAATGGAAAATACTATATAAAGAAAGAAAAATGACCTAGAAAATAGCTTTCTAATCTGTCACTTTTGGGTAAACTACAAGAAAAGAGAGGAAGAAGACAGAGAAGAGGAAGAAGAGGAGAGAGGAGCCAGCTTCTGTTGCTGCTACTTTCTTAAGGCATATCGATCCCTTTCTAAAGTGTATTTCATTAATCTTTTTGTTCTTTTTCTTGAATGTTGAGATGGATATGAATATGTTGACAGATTTGGGTTTGATCATGATGTTCTAATTTTCTTTTAGGATTTTGACTTGATTTAATGTTAATCAAGCTATTTTTATGTTTAATCATTTGGGTGTTATGATAAATAGTTGTAACTTGCTTCGGTAATAAATCAAGAGAGTAAATCGAATGTAAAATGATTGGGTTAGGTTAATAAGAGTTAAGCAGTTCAATAGACCACACAATTAATCAAATCAGTTATTATATGGAGAGAGATCTCGTATAAGATCTGATTGTTTTTTAGAGAGCGTAAGAATTGATTAGGGTTAGAGCTATTCATAATTGAGACATTACATGTTTGGTATTTAACCTAATTAGGGACTATTAATTAGGGTTTGTGATTATAACTTGAGAGAGTATAATCCTCCCTTCGATAGTCTAAAACTGACACTTTACTAACACATTAATGACTAGGTTAGCATTAATGATAGGAAAAATTCCCCTTTCTTATAATTTGGAACTTCTTCTTGTGTGATTTCTCATTGTGAATTTGGTATAGTTCAATTTAAATTTCTTTTCGTGATAATTTAAAAATTAATTTTCTGCCAATTATCTTCATTTGTTTACTTTTCTGTCTACTTTTTATTTTCATTTTGATAATTCTTAGGGCCTTAGATAACTTAGAATTGAATTAATTCACCATTCCTCAAGGGATCGACATCTCACATACTACACCCATGACTTGTGTGCTTGCAGTATTTTGAGCGCTTATAAATTATCAAACTTTCCCATCAATAAGTTTTTCGTGTCATTGTCGGGGAGTTAGTATGATTAGTTTAATTCTTTTAGTATAAGGAATTTTCACCATCTCTTGTGATTATGGTATCCAATCATAAGAAATTAATTAAAAACAAAAAAGGGAAAGAAAGAAGAGAAGGAAATTTGGGCATAAAGTAGAAGACACATCAATTTGGACGTCACAAGACAACAATGAGGAATCCACAAAAGTTAAATGTCCAGAAGAGATAAAAACAATGATCATGGAGGAAAACCTTATAGGGAGCAAAGGACCTTTACAGACTTCAATAAGGCACAATTTGGTCAAGGAAGTCATCATGTTTATTTGAACACGTACAATCTGGGTTGACAAAACTACACAAATTTTTATTGGTCTAAGAATATAAGAACTCACATAAGACATCAAGACCTATTAGGATTTTAGCAAGATCAGTCCAGTTCACGGGATTCTAAATTAGACAAGATCATGGATAAGCTCATGAACATGTAAGAGGCTCAAAAGTGACTGGAAGAGAAGTTTGAGGAAGTAACGAAAGACCATGCCTCTTCTATTCAGAACCTATAGCTTTAAATGAGACAACTTTCTCGTGAATTTTGTAAAAGAAGTGTGGAAAACTGTCTGAGAAACATTGATCCCAGCTGAGTTTTAAAAAATTCAAGGTCAAGCTAATGAACATAACTTAGCATGTTTAGTAGTTAGATTTAAATTGTTGTGCAGTTAGATTTGTTTTAAATTCTATTAATAAGTCTTTATTATTTGGAATGGGTTGAATTACTAATTCTCTTAATCTTTTGAGGCAATTATAAGATAGGGCACCAATTATAGGCATCAAGTGCATTTGGTTTCAGACCCAACCCTGCCACCACCTCTATCACCATGACAGGTTATACACTCTGACCCTTTCCTTTTATTTTATTGTTATTTTTAATTTTTCTCATGTTTCTCTTATTTTGTTATTTTTATTCCCACCTTATATATTGTTTCTTTGTTTTGCTCACATTGAGGACATTGTGTTGTCCAAGTATAGGGATGGCTGTATGCATTATATGTTTTTTATTTGAATGTGAATTTTGTATGATGTATGTTAGTTTTTCTTAGGATTACATGGTGTTATTTGTGTGAATATGTCAATGACTAGGGCTTAACCGAATCGATTTAGCTTTGAACATAGTCTTTTAGGTTGTAAAGATTTATTAGCTTGTGAAATTAGTGTTCTAGGTTGTTTCGGTCAAATATGCATGTTAATTAGGACATGATGTTGGTTCATTCACTCTAGAATTTACCACATTCAATTATAATTCTAGGTCAATCAAATATGTAGCATTGTTAGTACCTTTTCATAAAAATGATTAGCTAAAGAAATGAGGTAGGCAATTAAAAAATGTATTTTTTGTTTAATTAATAACTATTCTACTGGCACTTTTTGAAATAAATTGGGTTATGAATAGAACTAGTAGTCAGTTAAGAATGACATATATCTAAATAACCGGGGGACATTCATCACAAATGTTTGCCTTCGCATCAAAAGGCTATAATGACATTCCAACCAAGCCTTTTAATAAAAACGTGGCCTAGTTAAGTAATCAAGAGACATTCATCACAAATGTTTGCCTTCGTATCAAAAGGCTAGGTTTATATGTTGGGCCCCGATTCCTTTTTACGTATGTTTAAATTCTTTTGAAGTTTTAGTTTGATAATTTGTTTATCTGGTTGGAATAAATTGAGGATTTTATTGTGTAGGTTAGGATTATTATATGAAGGGAGTTAGTGAAATGAGATTTGTT
>JANZLC010000202.1:25739948-25750421 GCA_026413385.1 Erythroxylum gracilipes | reverse complement strand
CGAGATTTGGGATTTATATGAATGGAGTTTAGATTGAGGATAAATTTCCAGAAGGGAACTATTATGATTAGTTTGACAAATGAGGAAAAGAAAATAAAAGTATGAGAATGGAATAAAGATGAAAAAGATGAGAAACAGAAAAAAAAAATTATACCAAATTTCGGAATGGAATGTCTTAAGCAGTTGGGATCCGGTTCCTGCGGATCGGGTTCCAACATAGGTGGTATCAGAGCAAGAAGAGTTTATAAGGAATCCATATAAGTAGTTGGATTTTGAAACGGGACCCAACATTATATCAATTAAAAGTAAAAACAAAATAGTGCGTTGGTTAATAAATCATACCGATCTTAGTGAATAGCTTGAATTTTCATGAAAAGCTACTTGAGGATAGCTACAATTTTGATTGACTGAATAATTATCAATGTGTGTATGAAGTGAATGAGTTTGACAATAAGGTCTTGATTAGAATGTATATTTGGTCTAAAACATTTAGACGCAGTTTTTAAAAATTAATAAATTAAAACAACTTGAGGGATCGTGTTTATTGTTAAATTTGTTTCGTGAAGTTTAATTTCATTGACCTATTATTACATATGTGTGCGTTTTGTTGTTAATTGTGTTTGGTGTGTTGTGTTTTGCTTGTTTTGTTTTTGCTTAAGGACAAGCAAAAGTTTAAGTGCGGGGATGTTAATAGTGGTAGATTACATAATGTTTTAGTAGGTAGTTTAGTATGTTTTTAGTTGTTAAATTGAATAATTAGTGCATGTTTAGGTAAGGATTGTGTTATTTCGTTAGGCATTTGTGTTTTCAGTGTTTTATAGGTTAGAGTATGCCATTAGGCTTAAATTTCTTATATTTGAGGTGTCTTGATGTGTTTGATAGTGTTTTAGGTAAAATATAGAAGAACAAAGGAGATTCAAAGGAAGCTTGGAACAAAACCCAGGCCCACGATTGTGATAGAAGCAAAATTTGGTGCCATGATCATAGCCTACAAGACAGAAGCTCGGAAAGCCTTCCAGACTTAAGTTATTGAGGGACTTTTTGGGCATGGTAAAACCCTAAGATTTACCCTAAATTGAAAATACTATATAAGGAAAGAGAAATGACCTAGAAAATAGCTCTCCAATCTGCCACTTTTGGGAAAACTCCAAGAAGAGAAAACAAGAAGAGAGAGAAGAGGAATAAGTGGAAAGAGGAGCCGACTTCTGCTACTTCTGCTTTCCTAAGGCATCCTGTTATGTCTAGTTTCTATTGCTTTTAATTGCCTTCATATCTTGATTTTGGTTACAAACCCTTATGTTTTGATCCAAATGTGAGATAAATTGAGTGGAAATTCTATGAATATTGCATGAATGTTAATTGGATTATTTTGTGAATTTTGCATGAAGGTTGAATGGAAAGTTTAGATAATTTTGAAAGAAAAAAAAGAAGGAAGGTGGTTACAAAATTTGACACCACTATGACTTTAGTCACAATGATGACATAACAAGTCACCATTGTGATAAGTGCCCTTATAGGGGTGACTTAACTTGTTACCCTTGTGACTCATTTTTCCTTTAATTCGTCAACTTATTACATGTCATGTGTAAGAGGGATGGCTCGAAACCCTAAACCTAGAGCCATACTACAAATAGCTAGAGAGTCAAGTGGACAAGTTCATTATTCCTGTGGACTTTAGGGTTCTTGACTTTAAAGAGGATAAAAACTATCCACTGATTTTTGGATGAACTTTCATGAATATAGAAAAGGCATTAATCTGAAGGAAATCAGCGCAAGTATGAAAATTGACATTATGGATAAAAGTGTGCAAGACTTAGTAGAGGGTTACGTTGCATAAGTGAACTTGGTTGAAAGGGAGATGGACAATGCAATAGAGAAGGAGAACAAGGCTGAGGCTGATGTTCAAACCCATCAAGACATATTGGTCCGAACTAAAGCACCTATACTACCTTCCTTAAAGAAACCACCGACGCTAGAGCTTAAACCTTTGCCTACACATCTCAAATATAACTTCCTAGGTGAAGTTCAATCCCTACCTATCATCATCTCTAATCAATTGGATGGAAAATTGTTAGAAAGTGGATGAAGGCCACAAGGTGGCAAATATCCGATATTCAAGGTATAAGTCTAAATGTGTGTATGCACTGAATAAACCTCAAAGAGGGCTATAGAGCGGTGAGGGAACGCCAATGCAGGTTGAACCCTAATATGAAAGAAGTGGTCAAGAAAGAAGTAGTAAAACTCTTAAATGCAGGGATAATTTATCCTATTTTTAATACTAAAAGGGTTAGCCCGGTACAGTTTGTACCAAATAAGGGTGGAATGACGGTAATGGAGAGCAAAATTGGGGAACTAATTTCAATAAGAATAGTCATGAGATGGAGGGTGTGCATAGATTATCGCAAACACAATAAGGTGACTAAAAATGACCATTTCCTTCTCCCATTCATAGATCAAATGATAGAAAGAGTGGTTAGTCATTCATTATATTGTTTATTAGATGGTTACTCAGGGTATAATCAGATATTCATCAACCCCGAGGATCAGGAGAAGACCACATTTACATATCCTTATGGAACCTTTGCGTATAGACGAATGCCTTTCGATTATGCAATGCCCCAGCCATATTTCAAAGATACATGATGTCTACCTTTGCAGATATGATGGAGGACATAATGGAAGTATTCATGGATGATTTTTCTATTTTTGGAGACTCTTTTGAGATGTGCCTAACTAATTTGGATAGGGCGCTCCAAAGGTGTGAAGAATAGCACTTCGTGCTAAATTGGGAGAAATGCCACTTTATTGCAGGAAGGGATAGTGCTCGAGCACAAAATTTTGGACCAAGGATTTGAAGTGGATAGAGAAAAAACAAAAGTGTTAAAAAAGCTCCCATCTCCAAACAACATCAAGGGTGTGAGAGGATTCTTAGGCAATGCAGGATTCTACTGTCACTTCATTAGAGATTTCCCACAAATTGCAAGACCCTTGGAAAATTTGTTAGTCAAGGATGTACCTTTCCTTTTTGACGAAAATTGTTTATCTGCTTTTAATCAATTGAAGGAGGCACTAATATTAGCCCCAATTTTAACGCCACTGGATTGGACGCTCCCATTTGAGGTTATGTGCAATGCAAAAGACCAAGCTATAAGTTACGTATTGGGTGAACAGAAGCATAAAAGGTTGCATGTGATATACTAAGCAAGTAAGGCTCATACACAAAAAATGAATTATTCGCTGTGGTGTATGCATGTGACAAGTTTTGGTCGAACTGATCATACTGCCTTAAAATACCTTTTTGCTAAAAAGGATGCAAAGCTGAGACTTATTCGATGGGTGCTCCTCTTATAAGAATTTGATATAAAAATATGAGATAAGAAGGGAGCGGAGAATGTAGTCCTAGACCACTTATCACATCTGGAAGGAGGGGAATGAGAGCAAGAAGATCATATTAATGAGAATTTCGCTGGTGAGACCCTGACATTACGCGATAGTCTAGCGACATCATGGTTCGCTGATATCGCCAACTATGTTGCCAGCAGTAAGCTTCCATCTGATCTATTCTATCAACAGATGAAGAGATTCCTATAGGAGTGCACCTAATATCTATGGGATGAGCCAATATTGTATTAAACATGTGCTAACGGGTTAATGAGACGATGTGTTCTAGAGGAAGAAATGTTGGATATCTTAAAATAGTGTCATGAAGGTCAACATGTTGCCATTTTGGAGCAAACAAAATGATAGCTTGGATACTTAAGTGATTTTATTAGACACAATTATTTAAAGATTCTCAAGCTTTCGTAGCACAATGTGATCGATGTCATAGAATAGGAAACATCTCCAAAAGAGTTGAGATGCCTTTATCCAACATTATAGAAGATGAAATCTTCAATATATGGGGCATCGACTTTACGGGCCCTTTTCCATCCTCCATGGGGAACATGTACATTATAGTGGAGTGGATTACGTATCGCGTTGGGCTAAAGTTATGGCATCTCTAACCAATGATGGAAGGGTTGTGCAAAAATTCATCAAACAATTATTCAATCGTTTTGGAGTGCTAAGGACTATAATAAGCGTCCAATCATTTGATGTTCTCCTAAAAATATATGGAGTCCACCATCGTGTTGCTACTCCTTATCACCTAAAGACTAGTGGCCAAGGGGAAGGTGTTAACCGAGAATTGAAACCAATTTTGGAAAAGACGGTGAACAACTCCAGGAAGGATTGGACGTTAAAGCTAGATGATGCCTTATAGGCTTATAAGACTTCTTTTAAGACATCGATCGGAACAACTCCCTATAGGCTTGTATATGGTAAGGCTTATCATTTGCTAGTTGAGCTAGAGCATCAAGCATATTAGGCAATAAGAGCGTTAAATTTTGATTGTAAGGAAGTGGGCTAAAAAGGACTTCTACAATTGGATGAACTTGAGGAGTTTCATTACAACACATACAAAAATGCCAAACTTTGCAAAGAAAAGGTGAAAAGATGAAACAACTCTCATCTTAAAAAGAAGGAATTTAAGTTATGAGATGTAATGTTGCTATACAATTCGAGGTTGAGGTTGTTTCCATGGATTCTAAAATTGGGATGGAGTATACCTTTTACGGTCATACAATTTTTTGATCATAGAGCCCTTAAATTGGAAAATGCAAACAAGGAAACCTTTAAGGTTAATGGGCCTCGGTGCAAAATCTATCTTGGTGGCGTGATCCCAAAGGAAAAGGAAGTAATCTCTTTCTTTTCAGAGAATTGAACAAGTTTCAGGGTTGTCAGGTCAAGCTAATGACCATAACTTAGCATGTTTAGCTGATAGATTTAAGTTGTTATGTAATTAAAGTTGTTTTGTTTCCATAAATAAGTATCAATAATTTGGAATGGGTTGGACTATTAATTCTCTTACTCTTTTTGAACTAACTATAAGATAATGCAGCAATCTCAGGCGTCAAGCACAAGTAATCTCCACCTCCATCACCATGACGGTTTTGTGTTCTAGCCCTTTCTCTTTTAAATTCTTTCTTTATGTTTTGTTTTATTTTATGTGTATTCCCATCTTATGTGTTGTTTCTTTTATTCTTTTCACATTGAGGATAATGTATTGGCCAAGTGTGGGGAGGGTTATGTGGATGTTTGTTTCTATTTGAAAGTGAATTTTGCATATTTTTATGTTAGTTTGTTTAGGTTGCATAATATGATTTGTGTGAATATGTCAATGGCTAGAATTTAACGGAATTGATTTAGCTTTGAACATAGTGTTTTAGGTTATGAAAAGTTATTAGCTTGCAAAATTAGTGACCTGGGTTACTTTGGCTAAATATGCAGGTTAATTAGGATATGATGTTAGCTTATTCACCCTAGGAAGTTGTCACATTCATTTATAATTTTAGGTCAATCAAATAAGTAGCATTGCTAGTATATTCTAATGAGAACGATTATCTAAATCAATAATATAGGCTTAAAAAATGACAATGAAAATCTTAAATAAATAACTATTTGGTTGGCCTTCAGGTTATGAATAGAGTTAGTAGCCAGTTGAAAATGTGATGTAGCTGAGTAACCTGATCAACACGCATAAAAATTGTATGCTTTCATGTCAAAAGGCTATAATGACATTCCAACCAAGCCGTTTAATAAAAACATGACCTAGTTAAGTAATCGGATCAACTTTCATCATAAATGTTTGCCAACGTGTAAAAGGCTAGGTTCATGTTTATAAAAATTAACAAAAACAATGTTTCGTCAAATAAAACCTACTAACCTTATGAATAACTTGCATTTTTATGAAAACTTACTTAAGGATAGTTTTAGTTTTGATTGACCTAATGATTATCAATGTGTGTGTGCCAATGAAAAGGGTGAACAAATTTTAACATTAAAGTCTTAGTTAATATGTATATTTAGTCCAAGGTACTTAGACACAGATTTTGCAAGTTAATAAGTTAGAACAACTTGAGGATAGTGTTCATAGTTAAATTAGTTTCGTGAAGTTGAATGTCATTGCCTCATTATTGCATTTGCATGTTTTTATGTTTTGTTGTGTTGTGCGTTTTGCTTGTTTTGTTTTTGCTTGAGGATAAGCAAACATTTAAGCGTGGGGATGTTGATAGTTGTAGATTGCATCATATTTTGTAAGTAGTTTAGGATGTGTTTAGTAGTCAAATTTAATCGATTAGTGCGTTTTCAGGTTAGAATTATGTTAGTTAGTTAGATATTTGTGTCTGGAGTGTTTTGTGGGTTAAAGCACGCGTTTGAGCTTCCCTTTTATGTTTTTGAGCTGCTGTGACATGTTTGCTAGTGTTTCAGGGAAAATATAGAAGAACGGAGGAAGTTTGGAGAAGACACAAAGCTGAACCCAGGCCTATGATCATGACAGAAGCAGATCGTGGCCAATAAGCCACTATGGGCTAGGACCGTGGCTTGAGTGATAGACAGCGGGCCCTAACTTTCCGAACCTCATTTTTTGGGAACATTTTGAACCTTTGGACCATGGGAACAACCCTACAATTGCCCTAATTAGAAATGTTATAAGAAGGAAAAAAATATAGAAAAAGGGAGCCTCCAATATGCCATTTTGGGAAAGACTCCAAGAGGAGAGAAGAAGAAGAGAGAGAAAGAGGAAGAAAGGAGAAAGAATCGGGTCTTCACAGTTGCTGCTTTCCTGAGGCATCTCGATCCCCATTCCATATGTATTTCTTTCATCTTTGTTTTGATTTTCTTGAATGTTAAGATGAATACCTATATGTTTATGGATATGGGTTTGATTAAGATGTTCTAACTTTCTTTCGAGATTTTACCTTGAGTTAACATTAATCTAGTTATTTTTTTGCTATTTTGATTGGGTGTTGTGATTGATTGTTGTATCTTCATGCTTCGGTATCAAACCGAGAGGGTGAGTCAAATGCCAAATGATTGGGTTGGGATAATGGGAGTTAGACATTCCAATAGACAACGAAATCAATCTAGTTGGTTATACCCGATTGTTTATTAGAGAGCTTAAAAACTAATTAGGTTTAGGACTGTTGGTAATTGAGAGATTGCCTATTCGGTACTTAAACCAATTAGGGATTATTAATTAGGAAGTGTGATTATAACTCGAGAGAGAGTAATCCTCTTTTGATAGTCTAGAACCGAGACCCCATTAACGCATAAATGGCTAGGTTAGCATTAATGATAGGAAGAATCCCCTCTCTCATAATTTGGTAACTTTTCTTGGTTGATTTCCATTGTAACTTTTGTGTTGCTTGATTTCTATTTTCTTTTTTGTGTTAAACATACATTAATTTGTTGATAATCACTTTTTGGTATTTACTTTTCTATTCAATTTTATTTTCATTTTATTAATTTTCTTAGCCTGAGATAATGTATGATTAGATTAGTTCACACCTCCTCGTAGGATTCATCCTTCACATACTACATTTCATGACCCTTGTGCATTTGCGATATTTAAGGGCTATAAATTATAAGCTTGCCACTTTAACATAACACCAGGCTTTGTATCTATTGTCTTCTGCTTAGGATTTCCTTGAGTGTCCTTAACATGTCCTACTTTTGCTTCAATGTTCAAATGCTACATAATGTTTTCATTTCATCTATAAGTCCTCCTTTTTGCTACACAACCACCATAGATACTTAACTAGGTAGGCTTTATCGAGCTACCTTGAAGGTGCAATCCCAATCCCCCTACTTCTTTAGTCTGTATATTTTTTTCCAACTAATCTTTGATTTACATCTTCCTTGGTTCGAATCATTCTATAGAAACTCCCATAATCTCTTATCTACTTCCTTGAGTATACTTTTGGGTATGGGTAGGTGACTGAACTAGTAGTTTGTGACATTAATCAGGATTAATTGTATTAGTAAAAGCCTACCTCCATAGCTTAGGAACCTATTTCTCCATTAGTTTGTCCTTATATAGATGGAATCTAGCATTGGTTTATAGTTAGCTGCACTAACTCTTTTTTGTGATATTGGTACACCTAGGTGATTGAATGGTAAACTTCCTTGGTTTATTCCCACTTCTCTTACTTTGTGGGTTGCTTCACTATTGGAATTGCTTGATAGATAATAGCAAATCTTATTAGGATTGTAAATGAATTTTGACATCTTCTAGAATTCTCCGAGGAATGTATGAGTATATTAGTATAGTTTCTCTTTTCCCTGTAGAACAACAGTAGGTCATCTGCAAAAGCTAGATGGGTTAACTTTATACCTTTGAATTGTAGTGGAATTGGAATTCAAGATGTGTTCTTATCTTCCATGCTAGGAGTGTAGTTAGGGCCTCTATGCAAAGAACAAATAGGTAAGGAGAAAGAAGGTCCCCTTTCCTAAGACCCCTCCTTGCTTTTATCATTTTGATAGGTTCAATGTTTACCAAAGTGGCCATTCAAGCAGTGATAACACACTCCTTTACCCAATCCTATAACAAATCTAGGAAATCTATAGCTCTTATGATATTAAAGAGAAAATTCTAGTTAACTGAATCATATGCCTTAGTTAAATCCACTTTGACTATGCAAGTTTTCATTTTCCTCTTTGAGTTGTACCGTTCTAGTAACTCTCGCATAAGAGAATATTGGTGCTTACTAATCTTCCTTTTATGAATGGATTTTGCTATGGGCTGACTATTGTTTCCATGCTTGATCTCAGCCTATTAGCCAAAATCTTTTTGATTATCTTGTATAAGAAGTTCCAACAAGCAATAGGTTTAAATTACTCAAGTCTTTTTGCATTACTTTATTTAGGTGTGAGATATATATATGTCTTGTTCCACTCTTTGAGGATAGCTCTTTTATGGAAGAACTCTTAAATTGGTCCTATAACTTCTCCTTCCAATATGTCCTAATTTTTCTGGAAAAACACCTTCCATTATATCTATGAGGCCCTAGGGATTTAGTAAGGTTTATAAAAAAAACATCCTTTATCTCTTCCTTTTTAACTACCTTGGTCAATTGTCTCTTGTTGTCCTCATCGACCTTTTTTATTCTTATGATCACCTTATCTGGAATTTTCCTAACTCGAGTGTCATATCCATATTGCTTGTAAAAGTAATTAAATGTAACCCTTTTCTTATCCTTCTGGTCCTCATGTTTCTAGCTTGCATCATCTACCAACGCCTTAATGGTGTTCTTGTTCCTCCTTGGAAACATAAAGCCCATGTAAACATTAAGGTAAATAATTTGATCTAATAGATGTAATATTTCTTTGTAAGTCAATTACATTAGTTTAATAGATATGATAAATAATGAGCAAGTTAGTTGAAATTTGATTGAACATTTTTTAGAAAGATGCTTAGTTAAATATTTATTGAATATATGATTTTAACATGTTTTAAGTTTTGAATTTAGCTCTATGAGTGTTTGATTTTCCTATATTGATTACAAATTCAATGAAAAATGTTAAAATAATAAATAAATAAATAAAGTGAGCATCAAATAAATCATTCTCCATTGGTTTTTACCTAAGCAATAGGTTAAAGTTATGCACAGTACTAGAAGCTAGTTAAAATTGTGACTTGACTAAGTAACTAAAGATACTGAATAGATAAGGTGTTCACCCTCTTATTAAAAAGGTACATTTCAACCAAATAATTTTTTAAAAAAGGTAAATGAATTAATATTGAAGGCCCAAATACTAAGTATTGGTCATACAAAAGTAACAGGCAATTTGGTAGGTCAATTTACTCAACAAGGAAAGACTAACTTAGTATGTTGAGAGTATAATCACAAGCTATAAATAGAGTTTTTAGGTTACAAGCCCTAGGAGGCCTTTACTTATTGAGATGATTTAGAGATTAGATCTCTTACTCCTGTAATGTGCTTAATCTTAAAGAGAACCTTATGAAATTTTTTTCATTTGTATATTAGTTATCAAATTCCCTACAATTTCTTTCAGATAAGGTTTCATTGACTAGTGTAGCCGCTACATATTTAAATAGTTTATAATTTCCCCTAAGTATTTTTTGCAATCTTCAATCCCACGTAATAATGTTGTCCAAAGTGTGCTAATTAGATTGGATACCAAATGAAGACAAGATTATTTCCCTATATCTTCTTTGAATAAATACAATTGCAGAAAAGGTGATTCAGGTCCTTTTAAGGATGAGAGCACAATTAGCATGATCTTTCCTCTATTTGGAATTTCGTTGAGCATCTTGTGTTTAGCATGCCAATGGTGGCCATTGAAGTGAATCACACGTTAGTACAATACTTAATAATGAAGTATAGATGCATAAGAAGGGGAGGGGGGGTTGAATTGTGATAAACGTTTTTGTTAATCCGCTTTCAAAAACTAATTCGTTAAAGAACGCTTATTTCTTTCACAAAAACTACATTGAAAACAATGTTGTGAAGTATTTTTGAAAACTTAGGTAACTCTAAGATCGAAAGTTAAGAGTTAAGAGAGATTGAGAGTTCGAGAGGTTTTGACACAGTAGTTTTTATACTGGTTCACCCCAAACTGTGGGTTACG
>JANZLC010000202.1:25689799-25707301 GCA_026413385.1 Erythroxylum gracilipes | reverse complement strand
GTTGAAGAAGATAACACAATTCAACCCCCCCTTCTTGTGCGCTGATTATCATATTACTAACGTGTGATTCACTTCAATCATGATAATAAGATTCCTATCATGTGTAATTATGTTAGTATCTAAATTATCTTTAGTCATAGGATTAATAAGACTGTACATTATTAATCCAAATAGACTAGCATATGTTATACTCCTTAATTATATCAAACAGTGGATCTCATAAGTTGTAAGCACGAGTTGTTTAAAGTTAACATGTGGATGCTTGCTAAGAGTAGTAAGTACATTGGATGACCTAACATGAGACAATCATATGGATAATCTATTCTAGTGTCAATGATAGTCACATCATAGCAATGGTTTAAATATCCTTAGACTTGAGGAGCTTAAGGATATTATTATCCTTAGGCTTGAGGAGCTTAAGGATATTATTATCCTTAGACTTGAGGAACTTAAGGATATCTTGGATAATAATCCTATACTTTAACTGCATTCCTCGTTGCCTTTTAAAGGTTACTCATAAGGAGGTGATTGGGTATAACTTAAGGTATTCGAAGGTAATTGAGTAGTCAATAAAGGATTCACCACTCTTGATAGAAGGAGATGATACCCACGGCCTCTTGTCGGGATCATTACTTGGGAATCTCTGGCCAGAGTGGAAATGTCATGAAGATAGTCTTCAATGACATATCCAATTGAGTAATGAGCCTCAGGGACAAGAACTAATATCACTTAGGCTAGATATGACATAGTTAGTCTAATGGGAGTTGACACTTTAACCATACTCTGAACCAAGTGGGGTATAGATGGTAAAAGGATGAATTGCATAAGAACATTATCTATGGAAGGGTTTGTAGTCAAACCACTAACTTTCTGGTTAATTAGGGGTCTTAATGTGGTGCTAGATACCGCTTATGACTTGCTTGAAATAAGTGTTAATTCAAGTGACCAACATAACCGGGAACCTAATGGGTCACATGCATTGAAGATGCGAAGAATGAGTAAAATGGTTCTGGATGGGGAACCAAAATATGAGAGATGCATGACTAAGCTAATTGTGATAGTTTAGGATCATTTGATTGTGAATCATATGACACATATGAATCTTGCTTATTATGTAAGATGACAAAATTACCCTTTAATAAACAAGATGACAAAATTACCCTTTAAAGAAGGGTTGGAAGTTTCATGCTAAATTAAGTGGGATTAAAAACCACTTAATTCCCACTAACTCTCCATTGATGTTGGGGATTAGAGGAAGGCCAAAGGGTGTAAGAAACATCAATTTTCATGCAAGTGTTGTGTAAAACACAAGAGACTTTTTGGTGAAGTGTTAATCATCTTCTCTCACTGTCTACAAACACTCTCTCAAAGAATACATCACAAATCTAACACTTTATGGGTGTTATAGCCATTCTTCCTAAAAGGTTTCAGGTTTCACTCTTTGTGTGGATATCATTAGAGACGTCCTCCTTTGTTCGTTGTGGTTTACGACAACCAAAAGAGGTGAAGACAATGAAGAACGAAAGAGATTGTAAGGTACACATCTTAAGTTCATGTTTTGTTAAAGTTACATCTTATGGCACTTGAAAGTTCTTGGCTTTTTGGTTTTGTTTTATATTTCCACTGTTTTTTTTTCTATTTTTGATGCATGTGATGCAAGATCAAAATCCAACACTTTGAATGTGAGCAAGTCTATTATTATCCTAAGTAACAGACTATTAAGATGCTTGATATAACACAACTAGAATGAGGATGCAATTAAGTTAAACTTAGGCCCATGTTTTTTAAAAACTTGACATAAAAATTGTCCGTTGTAAACTTCATACCATACCTATAGTTGCTATCATAAATGCTTATTTTCCCAAGACTAAAAAACATGCTTTCTTATGAGTCTATAGTTTTCTAATCATTATAGATATATAATGTTAAATCTAATTTTATATTGCTTAAGTAATTTCTTATTATAAGAATAGATGCATACGTAGTAGCAACAACTATGAGAAATCCTACCTTGAATTTTAACTTGCATTTTTAAGCTCAAAGTCTTTCATAAAGCGAGGGACAGACAAGATTCGCCAACCAATCATTATCAGTGCCAGATCCATATTATTGACAATGATAGGTTTTTGTCTTGCTAACCTTGACTCGATGTTAGATTCAATTATATACTTGACAATACAAATCTCCACTTGATTAACCATTATATGCAAACACTATCTTAAAAGAAACAAACCAAGGGTACATTACTACATGAAGATGACAGACATTCACGTAACAACATTTGATTAAAATAAATTGCTTGAAATTTGGGAGGACCACATTCTATGGACATAAAATCCTTGAAAATTTTGAATCATCACAGCTTCAACTCAAACACCTAAGTTCAAAATTGAATTATAGATATATTATTAAAGCCTAATCACCCTGATTTTAGTTCAATAACCTCAAGTCTAAAACTTAATTTGACCTTATTCTTAAGGTAGGCTCATTGTTGGTGAATAAAGAGACAATATGCCAAGAGATTGTCTAACAAATTGATTAAAAAAAAGGAAGAAGAGATAATAGATCTATAATTAAAATGACATATATAATGTGAGCTACCAAGCTCTTAGACACATGCCTAAAATTTAGTTAAAGATTTTTAGCCTTAACCTCAAAACAATCTTACAATTGAAATAGACTTGAGCTAAAAATCCTATAGACCAATATCTATTGAATGACCCAAAAAATTAAGAAAATTTCAATATTATATTTGATGGAGAAGTGATACCATCATATGGACCTACTATTTACTATAAAAGTAATGACAACTATGGAGAATAAAGCCACTCTTTTCTTACTCATTCTCTTTTATTAAATGTTATATTTTCTTCTTTTAATATTACTAACTTGATAGTGGAAGATGAAACATGAAAAAAATTAATTCAAGACTTGGTTATATAAATTTGTTAAAAACAGAACTTGCAAGTTAGACCTAAATTATAGTCCAACCCATTATATTAGATTTAATTTCAAATGCTTGAACCTAGATCCAAAATTGAAGAATTTGGAGCCACTAAAATTTTATACATAACATGCTACTTTATCTTTGATATCAGCGACGTTAATAAAAATAATAACACATGTAATTGTTTTTACTCTTATAATGTCAAGCTGTGGAAACGAGATCTTGTTCAGAAACAACCATCGAAGTTAAGCACTAGTGCTTCTCCAGGATCATGTATTCAAATAAGAACAACAACATACATTGCTCAAATTCATAAGTGTTGCACCCATTATTGATTCCCATGTATCTACACTAATATGAGAAATTGATTACATAAACCCGAATTAAGGAGAACCCTAGCAGATAGCTAGCAACTGATAACAACTAAAAACTAAAAAACAACTACCTCCGCATAACTTTTTTCGTGGTTTGTCCACTTTTATTTTAAAAAAGGCCTATGTTGTTTTTTTCGCCTTAAAACTCATGTTGTACGGCCCTAAGACATTCTAACAAACAAAAGCCTTTGACCATGTTAAAGAAAATGCTTCACCAACTGTCAATAACCATAACTATGGTACTGTAACTGCGTTTGGTCATAACCATTCGCAAAATCTCCTCCTCCTCGAAGTGGCCCATCTTCTTCCTCATGCAATCCATCAAAGTGCTACAAGGACAAGATACCAGTCCATGAGACTTGACTCATTTAAAGTACCTAATTTTTGCATAACGTAAAGACAAACTGAAAACAAATGATACCCAGAGCTCATCTTCGTCTTCATCCCTAACAAAACATGCAGCCTTGGGAATCTCACCAGCCTCGTCATTGCGTGCGAATCTTCCACGTATTCGTGGTCGGTTGTCGGCTAGTGTTTTACGACACGCATACTTGAATCAACAAAAACATAAAGCATAAGCCCATTAACATCATTATACTCGTGAAAACATTGGCTTCTTGAAAGAGTCCATATATGTGTTAAATACTGAACATCCTCAATTGAAATATTCTTGGTCTGGAAAAGGCAAGTTTTGTTGTTTAACATTCGGTTTATTACCTTGATTGTCTTTGTGAAGTTTCTTTGGTTGCGCTTGGCTCTGTACTTTGAAATTCTCTCCTTCCTCTCATCAGCACTATAGCGCCCTACTTTGAAGTTTGCTTCTTCGATTAAGGACGTCTCTGTAGCTGAGGGGCTTGAAAAGGACCTCTGTGTTGGGTGTGCTGTTTTAATATTCTAAAACAAGACAGAAGAGATGCCCTTTTGTAAGTTATGTGGGTGATGTGTAACAGGACAAAAACAAGGGAGTGAAGAGAGAGTAATCAGAGATTGACGCAACCTTCAAATCTCCAGTACTGCAAACCCTCCTGAGGTCGCTTATAAGAAAGCTGTTTTCAGGTGAGCTCAGGCCTTGATTTTCGTAACTCGAAGACTCCAAGAGAGTATCAAAGTGAGGTTGATAGGCAAAGCTGGGTTTGCTATCAAAAGAATTGCTGCTGTAGCTTCTTTGCATCACTTTTGCCACATTTTCTGAACCACTATAACTGTTAGGCACAAAGGACCGGTAGTTACAAGAAAGATCAGAGCCCAATTCAATTTTCACCTCCAAAGCATCCAATCCAGGGAAATCATAGTACCCATTTGTTAAATTAGAAGTGTCAGCAAAATCTGAACCATTTGCCAGAGGCTGCATATTGGTTGTCTGGTAAAGAGTCAAATTTTTCAGTTGATGAGTTGGAGGTGAAGATGAGAGGATATTTGTGCTAAAACTGTCTACAGAGTTGGAATTGAGAACTGGGTTTTGAGTGTCTTGGTTGTTTGAAAGGTGTTGGAAGATGTCAATGGCAGAGTCATGAAAGGGAGAGAAAGGCTCAGGGAAGAAGATGTCTGCATCATTGGAGACCATTTCTGGGGTAGAATGTTGGTAGAAAGAGCCATCAAAAACAAAGAGTGGAGAAGACATTTGACTAAGCTGAAATCTTAAAACTGACGAAACCTGAGAAGAGCTTTTGTTGTTGATGTTGCGTGTGCGGATACCCTCTCTATTGATAATATTTGTTTGTCTCTATATTGAGAATGGAATGAGCAGAAACCAGTACAACTCAGACTTAGGCCTCTCATTTATTTAATCAAGTTTGACATCCATAGCAACAAGGCAAATAAATGCCAAACAACTCTCTCTTTCTCAAAAGAGTCAAGATGTAGTCTTTGAGAGTTGAGAGAAAACACACATGGAGCTAGTCCGCTTAAGCTGTGACTGACGGCTATATAAAGGACTTAAATTTTCACATTTTCCCCTTCCACCCCAACATCTTTTGGAATTTTTCAAGTTGATCCATCCCATCTCCAATTGTAAATAACGTGTAAAGGTGTTTAGATATTTAATTCATTTTTCCAACTGTGAAAATGAGTTGTCCCCGTTGAAGTCGTCGTTTCCTCTCGGGTACTTCGCCATTGAAGTCAGCCTCTTTACTCTTTCCTACGCCTACGAAATTAGGATTTTGTGTCTTGTTGACGAGAGCTTTTACCCTGTGAAACAAGGATTGAATTCCTTGAAAAGCTTTGTTTGGGTTTAAAAGTTCCTTCCCTTTTCCGCTTGACAGAGATCTTTGGGACACAAATGGCTTCCCAAGCACACTTGGAGAAGATGGAGCTTCGCCAGAACTATCGCAATCTCTGGCACACCGATCTCATGAGAACAATTCAAGCTGACACTCCATGTCTGCGTATTATCTATATACATCATAATTAATTGAGATTTATGTGCGTTGTTATTGATGTTGATTATATTTCTATTATTGTTGTCTTTGTCTTTCGGGCTTTGGGTTTCTGGTTGGGCGCTCGTATGCAGATTGCTGCTTTGCTTTGTGGTGGTGAGTGCTCTTGATCTTTTGTTTGTTTTCTTTTAAATTTGGATCTGCCGATTTTCCTAGTATTTACCTCTTAGATCGTGTTTTCTTCCGTTCGACGTTGTGTTCTTGATGGGTTTATACTGAAATAGTTGGCGTGCTTACAAGAGCCTTGGTTGACTTTGGTAGGTCATGATTTTGTTTGAAATATGGTGATTTTAAATCTATATATTTACACACACACACACACTTCCTTACCTTTGATGGTCCTTTTTTCTTTTCATATTTTTATACATAGTAGATTTCTGATTGTTTTTCTCTTTGGGGGCAAAGTACCGTTATTCAATATTTTCTATCATCCTCCATCATATCCTTCTCATGATGATCAGAAGAAGCAAAAATTGTTGTTGAAAATGAACTCCTCTATACTAGTTTTTGTCCCTCATTTCATTGAGCCTTGTACTTGGGCGTTTGTGCCATTGAGTTGTCACTGTTCCCAGAATTCTGCGGGCTTGAGATTTTACTCAGTTAGCTTGAACTAGATTATATTGTGCAAATGGTGATGGAAATGGAATGAGCTTCCTTAGATTTTACTTTTCAATTACTTCATTCTATGATATTCTCCACTGTAGCTCTTATAAACTTATTCCTGTTGTTACACATAGTACGTTCTTGCTTCGATTGATAAATATACACATTCTTGCCAGGTCTCCTTCTGATTCTCTTAATTGTTTCAACATAAAATAGACCCTATTTCTACCCCCTTTTTCTGTTCTTTCAGCAATTAAACATCATTTTTCTTGCTTCATGTTTGTTGGAGGGTTTTTTGTATTGTGCATGTAAAGGTTAGAAAGCTATGCCACATCTAGTGCACATCATTTTTGCACTTCAAAGACACTGTCAAATTAGCATTGCCGTGTTTTTTCCCTTATTGTATTCGAATTCTTCTTTAACTATGTGTTGTATGTGACTTGCATCAATTACAAAAAGAGCTTATCTATTGTTAATTATTATTGAGATATAGCTGTTGTACATTCTTCACAATGTAATTGTCGTGATCTGATTACTATTGTGGCATGATGTTAGGAGCAGTTTTAATTTTCACAACATATAGGAGTGATTATAGGAGTAATTATAGGAGTAATTTCCATAACTCTATCTTCTGGTAATTGTATTTAAGCAGCGGAAATTCATAAATAAAAAGTAAGTTGGAAGTTTTTCCCAACCTGAAATTCTTCTTATGGTATCAGAGCACGACTGTTACATTGTGAAGAATGTATAGCTGCTATATCTCAACAGTTATATGTCAAGAGAAACATACATGGAATTCAAAATGTATATGCATACTTTTGTTCACATTGACTTTTAGCTAATGATAGGGAAACCTTCTAAATCACTTTTGGACATCTTGAGGTTATAATTATGATGGATGTTTTTGACAAGGTAACTAATCATCTTTCATTCAACTGTAGTGCGCCATGTGTCTCATACTTGCTTCGTAAGAGGGCGCTTTATAATGACATGTCAAGGTAATTGATGCACAAATTCATTTATAGCTCTGAAGCAAATAAAAGAAATGTCCAACATAGACTATCTTTGGTGTAGATATGTTTGTTGTGCTGGCTATATGCCTTGCAGTGGAAGGTGCGGCGAAAGTAGGTGCCCTGAGCTTTGCTTGGCAACTGAGGTATGAAGTTCATTTGTCTTGGTTCATATGTAGCTGTTGTTTTGATGTGTTTGATGCAAAAGAACTTAGAATTTATAAACGAAATAAAAGAGGACAAATTAATCAACCACAAACTTATAATTTGGTGGGATGAAGAATGGAAATTGAAGTGACAGCAAGGGCAACTTACTTTATGCTAAGTTTTCTTTATTAAATAGGAAATAATAATAAGGTATATTGTACTAGTTTATTTAGGACTTAAACTTATTTAATAATAAAAAATCTTTATTAGGATAGGATTCAATTTTGAATATTTCAGTATTCCTAGTTGAAATTCAGCCATGAAATTTGATATTCCAACAATGTGATATCAATCATATTTCCTATATTAATACGGTATCAGAGCTTTGGTTCACAATGGCAACACATAGGACTTGAGAATTTTTAGTGCAATATAGCTTTGTTATTAAATATTGAGCAAGAGTTGAGAACAAGGCAGCTGATGCATTAAGTAGAAATAGTCATTTACTTAACACTGGACAAAGGGACAACCACTTCCCCTTTGTGATCCATGATGATTACCTTTTTAAAGGAAATTGACTTTGCTTACCCAATTCTTCTATAAGGGAGTACCTAATTTGGTAATTACATGGAATAGGGGCTGCGAGACACTTTGGAGGAGATAAAACTATAGCAATAATTGAAGATCACTTTTATTGGCCTTCTTTAAAGCGAGACAAGTTTAAGGTTATATGAGAATGTTGAATATGTCAATTAGTTAAAGGAAAGAAACAAAACTCTGGATTATACATATCACTGCTTATGCCTCATGAACCATATTAGGACATAAGTATGGATTTTTTCTTGGGAATTCCTAAAGCTATAAGAGGTTATGTTTCTATTTTCTTGGTGGTTGATAGCTTTTTTAAGATTAGCCATTTTATTCCTTTTTCCAAGACGTATGATGTTGTCTATATTGCTAAAATCATTCCCAAAGAGGTTGTACGTCTCCATGGATTACCTTTATCCATCATATCTGATTGTGATCTGAAGTTTATGAGTTTTTTTTAAAAAAATTATGGAAAACATTGAACACCAAGCTTCAATTTTCAAGTTCTTTTTATTTCTAAACTAATAGACAAACGGAGGTGGTGCATAAAAGCTTGATAGATTTATTAAGATGTTTGGTTGGAGAAAATGTGAATAATTGAGGCCTAATTCCTCTTATGACAGAATTTGGATACAACAATTCTATAAATAGGTTAATGGGTAAGAATCCTTTTGGGATAGTTTTAGGAGTTTAAGAAAGCCTATTGATTTGATTCCTTTACCCCAAACAACATGAGTTAGTGTTAAAGCTGAAGGTTTTGCATAACACATGAGAGATACTTTTGATTATGTATGAAGAAAGATAACAAGCAACTTGACTTATAAAGAACATGCTGATCAACATCATCAATTGGTGAATTCAATGAAGGGTATATGGTGATGGTAAGGAATTCAATGTTTTAATATTGCGGACTTAACTATTTATTATGGACATGATCATATCCAATCCCCTACTGCAGTTGTGAGAATTCTATCCTCATCTTAAAGAAGAGATAGAAGATGTTCTTGATGAACAAATAGTAGTCACAAGAATTAGTGGGTATTGACAGTTTTTTGTCAAGTGGAAAGGATGATTAATTTCTGATAGCACTTGGATTTTAGAAACTGAATTTCAAAAGTTGAATCTAGACTTATATGAGTAGTATTTGTCTCATTCTACGTCGGTGATAACTTAGAAAAGCCGGGGATAATTGATGCAAACGAGCTTAGACTTCATAAACAAAATAAATGTGGACAAATCAATCAATCACAAGTTTTAAATTGGCGGGATGAAGAATGAGAATTGAAGTGACAGCAGGGGTAACTTACTTTATGCTAAGTTTTCTTTATTAGCTTAAATCCTAGTTTGTTTAGGATTTAAGCTTATTTAAAAATAAAGAATTTTTTATTAGGATATGATTCAATTTTGGATATTTTAGAACCCTTTCTTATTAGAATAAGGATTCAAAGAACTATAATAAGTATATATTCAATCCTTCAGTAACAAGTTATTCTGAAATTTTTCTACAAACATAAGTTTTCAACTAGAAGTTGTAATGCTTTCTTCTAAGAGTGATTCTTAGACCTTAAGAGTGATTCCTAGTTTCTTATCCTCCCTTATTTGTGTTCTTCACTAAATTCAAACAATTCTAACCTTAAAATTCCAGCAACCAAAGCCCTAAATTCTAACTATACCAACCCTAAATTCCAGTCATATATTCCAAATTTTGTGAGTTTAAATATTGGTTAATATTTCTTCCATTTGTCCTATATCAGTGTCCTTGCTGAATTTAGAAATTACTTTCTCGAAAGTATAAAGGTTAAGGACCTAAACCAACGTATCAGGTGGATTTTCTATTGAATTCTGAAAATTGTTAGATAACTTGCCTAGTTTAAGAGAGTATGACCAAGGTGAAAAAGAGAACAGTTAAAAACTTTCCATGGATATAAACCAGTTTTTGTGGTCATCTGGTTTCTTCATCATGGGAATGTCAGGACTCATGAACAACATATTACATTCAGCACAGCTGGAATTTGAATGTCTAGAATTGTTTTTGACTCTTATTTTTGTGAAATTCCTAAAGTTTTTACAGTTCTCTCTCTCTCTGTAGCGAGTGTCTTATTACAGTTTTTTCTGCGATGAGCTTCAGTTGAATTAAGAATTGCAGCAGTCATCTGAGTCCCTGAAACCGTAGATATTAGCTATTTTGCCAGAGGAGAAAGTGATAAAGAAAAGAAAGGATTGACAACTTTGCTGAAAATATAGCTTGTGCTCTGAAAGAAATATTTCCTCAGTAATTATTCAAAAGAAGGAAATATCTTATCATGCCATGGCATTGTTGATTGATTTTCTTGTTTGTTTTATGTTATAACACAGTTACCCGAGCATTAACATATTTGAAATTCAATGCCCAGGTATTCCTCTGCTTTGGAAATTCAGTAGCCTCTACCCGCTTTTTGTTGCAAGATGAATTCAATATTCAGACAACACAATGTGACAATTGCATCATTGTACTCTCTCTCTCTCTCTCTCTGTGTGTGTGTACTCATAGACATTGTTGTATTTAAAAATTCATTAAACATGCCTTCATTTCATATGCAGGGTTTCATGTTCTGCCTGCAACAAATTGCATGCATATTTTCCATAGTTGCAATGATTGTTGGAAGTGAGGAAATTCAAGAGGCTTCTCAGTTACTTTCATGTTTGGCAGATATGGTGTATTGCACGTAAGCATTTATTTAAATTTCTATCATACTATCAGCCATTAAGCAACTTGATCGGTCAGCCCCAATTTAATGTCAACTTAATGATTATTTTTCTTTTTGGTGGTCAGGGTTTGCGCTTGCATGCAGGTAGGCACGAAATCCACATAATACATTTAGAAAGCTTGACCGTTTTCTCTATCAAATATGAAAATTTCTTATGTCTTGATTGTTTACAGACACAGCACAAAATTGAAATGGACAAACGAGATGGCAAGTTTGGACCCCAACCAATGGCAGTGCCCCCAGTTCAACAGATGTCACGCATTGATCAACCACTTCCTCCCTCGGTTGGATATCCATCTCAAGCATCATATGGGCAACCCTACAGTTATCCACCTCCTCAGCCTCAAGGCTACCCAGCGGCTGGTTATCCCCCATCCAATTATCCACCTAATGCTTATCCACCGCCTGGCTACAAGTGATTTTTCACCTGCGCTAATCTCCTTTGAAAATCCAACGTGTGTTTAGTTTCATCAACTCAGGTGTGGAGGGGATGAACTTCAAATATATGAACATTAACAATTGCAGAACAAAAGACGTTTTGTGAGGATGTATAGGTACTGAACAATCTTCGTATTAGATATTGTTTTCTGTGCGCTAAAATTACTATGTTTCGGATGACATCATTGTTATCTTCATATGAGTATTAGACATTGTTTATGCACTAGAATTAACTAAGTTTTGGATAAAGACATCATGACTATCTTCATAATCTTCTCTTATTTTGACCCTATCAGTGCTGGTGCGTGCGCACAAAACTTTCTTGCCATACCGATTTCCAAACTTTAAGCTTATCATAGAATTTGAGTCAAATTGGGTTGATTACTAATGTTGAATCTATTATCTGCACATCAATGTAGCACTGGAGTAAAATGAAAACTCTTGCTTCTCGACTTGCTGGTATACTGCGGACTTGTACAAGAAAGTTAACGCGTATCAAAGGCTATCAGACATGTCTTTGGACACTGAGATGTTGACTTCAGATTTTATCCATTTGCTATCAACTCAAATCTTCTGCAGCTTTGGTGTTGGTAGTAACCGTATGACCTCATAACTCTTGAGATATAGCAGCTGTACATTGGTGTCAGTGTGGCTGCCAATATTAGGCACAGGTACATCACTATCTTGTTCCTGCTGGGTCTGTTGAGAGCATAAATGGTCCATGTGAGGTGCTGTAGTGTCCGTGGGTGTGGAATTTACAGGATACGAAATTGGGTCAATTTGTAGACTGTCAATTTGCACTCCTTGTACTCCTGATGTTGAGAGGTTAGGCTGGCTAATCGACTTGAAAGGAAATTCAGTCTCATAAAATATCACATCCCTGACACAAGCATCCCTTTTCTTTCCAAATCCTAAACTTTGTGGCCCTTTTGACGATGAGCATAACCAAGAAAAATGCATCGATGGGCTATAGGATAATTTATCACGTGGTTTATCGTGATTGTTAGCGTAACAAAGTGATCCAAACACCTTTAAATGATTATAATCAAGCTTTCTTTTGAAAAATACCTCATATGGACTCTTGTCTTTAAGAATGGGAGTCGGCATCAAATTGATAAGGTGAACTACAGTCAAAACACACTTTCCCCAAAACTTTAAGGGTAAATGAGCTTGAAAATGCAATGCATGCGCCACCTCAAGAATGTGGCGATGTTTACTTTCTACTCTCCTATTTTGTTGTAGAGTGTCAACACAAGAAATTTGACAATTAACCCTTGACTAGCAAAAAAATTTATCATAGGCCTCTTAGAGAAATTCAATTCCATTGTCACTTCTTACAGCCTGTACTGGCATCCAAACTGATTTGTGTAAAATGACAGAACATGGTTAAAAAATCATAGGCTTGAGACTTATTCTTCAAAGGGAAAACCCAAGTACATCGAGAATAATCGTCAATGATAGTTAAAAATAATGGGCACCATTAAGTGAAGGGACTGAGTATACACCCCAAAGATCAACATGAATAAGTGCAAAAGGTTTAGCACTGTTCTTATTACTAGCTGAAAAGGGTAGTCCGGTTTGTTTAGCCTTATGAGACTCGTCAAAAATATGATCAAAATTGTCGGAAACAGAAATGTTAGGTATTAATTTTAGTCTACTAAAAGAATGATGGCCTAAGCGCATGTGCCACAAGGTGATATCTGATTCAACAACACTATGATCTGCTAATCTATGGCCACCTTCTAATTTGTAAACTCCTTCTCAAAGTCTACCAACTTCAATCAGCGTACGCGTATGTAGGGTTTGAAAGACACAAAAATCCAAAAAAAAAAAAAAGAAGTTGCCGAACAATTTAATTATTTAAGTCCCTTGTGGCTTTGGCAATGGAGAGGAGGTTGCATTTGAAGCCGGACACAAAAATAACATTTCTCAGACTGATATTTGGTGAAAGTTGGGCATCACCAATATGAGATACGGAGCTTTGGTATTTTTACTTTCAGATAGGTAAAGAGACACTTAACATCATCAAGGATACTTTTGTCCCAAACATGTGGTCAGAGACACCACTATCTAGGGGTGTACAAGAAAACCCGCAAACTTGTGAATTAGACCTGAACCGTATGAACCAAACTTGCAAACAAGGTTAATCGAACCTGAATTCATGTTCGATTCAAACTGAACTTGAAAAATCAGGTTTATGGTTCAGTCAGGTTTTTAACTTACAGTTCTCTTTTAACCTTGTTTAATTATTTGAACTATAATTTATTTAATTGTACCATAACTAAATTTAATTTGATATTACTAGAAATTATATTGACTCTTTTAATATTTGCAATGAATTTTATTTTTATAAAATAAGTCAAATAAAATAACAATGTAAATATATAATTACTCATTTAATAACTTGTGAATTGAGTTGTATATTTTACTTATTGACGTTAATTACTTTTTTTTACTATAATATAAGCTGTTAAGTTTAATATAACCTCTAATTCATTGATTTACTTTTTTATGATAGTTGGCTACATCTAAATTAATTTTTAAAAAATTATTGGAGCCAATTAATATAAATAGAAAATTTTATCCTTTTATAAATATTTATGTCCCTATTATTCTTTATTATGTAAAAAGAAAAAGATCTTTTAATCTTTTTTTAACTATTTTGGTATATACTGTAAATTATTTTTCAAACTTTTTAGGTTAAAATTACGGCGGAGAATAAGAAATCATTAGAAAAAGATTCGATGAATATGGCATCCTTTACTCTTGATAAGTTTGATCTAGCTTTGAATTATTTTTCTTCTTAAGCATCTGACGAGAATATCCAATATAATTGTACATTTTGTGGTAAAATATTTAAAGGCAGAGGAATTTATAAATTAAAAGAACATCTTATTGGTGTTAAAGGGTAATATTGCTTCTTACAAAAACGAACCATGTAATGTAGTGAGAAGATTGGAAATTATTACAGCAACAAGTAAAAAAGAAAAAGGAAAATGAAGAGGCTCATGATATATATTTTAGAGATGATGAAACACTACAAATATTAGACAAAGGAAAAAAGGAAAGCTAATATTGACATAGATTCTTATTTTTCTCCAAGAACTAGTCCTAGTTCTCAACCTAGTCTAAAAACTATTTTGGTTGATAAGGATGTTGTTTGGGATGTAAACAAGCATAGGCTAGATGGTTTTATCATTCATATATTCCTTAAATGCTTTAAATTCACCATTTTTTAAGAAGCAATATATGCTACAACAATTATAGGTCTAGGATTTAAGGCACCTTCTTACAATCAAACTCATACACCTTTGCTTCAAGTTTTAAAAAAGGAATATCAGTTAATTGTGGATACATATAACTCTAGTAGGGAATCAACTTGATGCACTATTATGGCAGATGGGTGGACTGATCAAAGATAAAGAACCTTAATTCATTTCTTGGTTTATTATAATATTGGAACAAATTTTATCAAGTATGTTAATGCTTCTAATATGGTAAAAAGTGCTAATGATTTATCTAAATTATTTTTTCAAATTGTCAAGTGAGTTACACTAAAGAATGTTGTGCATTTTGTTACAAATAATGCAACAAATTATATATCAACTAGGTACTTATTACAATCAAAGTATGGGCATATCTATTAGTCTCCATACACTGCTCATTGTATAAATCTTATTTTAAAAGATATTGGTGGTATGGACCATATTCTTAGTCTTGCTTCACACACATATAAGATCACAATTTTTGTGTATAATTATATCACATTTTATTAGTTAAGAAAGGAAGAAGATTGGGTTAGGATCATGTATCATGCTGCTACGAAGTTTGCAACTATATTTATTACTTTGAAAAGTGTTTATAAACATTAAAAAAGCTAGTTCAAAATTTAGTGACAAGTAAACCTTTTCCAAGTCATAAGTTATCTAAGAGTTGAAAAAGGAAAAGAAGTTTGTACTATTATTTTTAATTTATTTATTATTTACCGATTTTATAGTCGTTTAATATCAGTTGAACCTTTAGACCTTAAACCTTTCCTTTGACCTATTCGATGTCTGGTCTAGTTTTAAAACATTATATCGAAGGAATTATTTCTTTAATATCTAAAATTGTCTACCTAATGCTCCTTTAACACACAAACTAGCTTACTTTCATAATTGGGAGTCAATTCTATTGAAATATTCACTGGAAGAGTTTGTTTGTTCCCTAAGTACGCATATTTGAAGTGAGAGGGAAATGGTTTTAACTCTACATTAGGTAGCAACCACTAGGAAGAACCAAGCAGCTGTATTAAAGAAAGTTCACGTCTCTTAGGGATTGGTTTCGAATAATACACGACAACCTTAGTTAGTTCTTCTCCTAACTTAACATTGTTAGTGGTTTCTAACTCCAAGTGCTTAGTGCTTCCAATCTATTGCTAAAATTCATCTTAAAAACTTCCTATGCTAAAGGATAAATCACATCAGTCACTAAAGCATAATGATCATCTTCATGATTTCTTATGGCATAAAAAATATTTACTTTCCCCATCAAATTCCATTATGAAACCCTCACAAATATCTATCTTAGTTTAGGCAATGTCAATGAATGATCTACCTAATAAGATAGGTGTAGGATTAAGGGAAATATAATCATCTATATCTACTACATAAAAATTAGTAGGAAATACCAAATCATTCACCTGCATAAGAACATCCTCAATCACTCCATCTATATAACTGAAAGCACCTAATTATATGATAATATTAGTTTCTTTTAAAGAGACCAGATTTAATGAGGCATAAATAGAATGAGGCATAACATTAATTTATGCTCTTAAATATAGTATATGTTGTTTAAATATAATGTTACCAACCTTAAAGAGAATAGTGAATATACCTAGATCCTTATACTTAAGAGGTTTTTTCTTTTGGAAACCCACAGAAATATTCTCACTCATCATGATCTTCTCATTAACTCTCAACTTCCTCTTATTGGTATATAATTCCTTATGGAATTTTCCATCCTTTAGCACCTTCTTGATCACATTTAGCAATATTATTCACTTCTAATTTTTGAAATGTCTCGAGAATCTCCTTATCCTTTTCCCCCTTATTTGACTTCACTAACCTACAAGGAAAAGGTGGAGGGTCAATCTTTACCACATTTGAAGGGTCAAAATTCACCTTCAAAGCAGATGAGGTATCTCCTTCTTTTTCAAGCTCTTTCTCAATCTCCTCTTTATATAATCACAAGTATTGTCCTCTTAGGATCCTCAAATGTCTTACCAGTCCTTAAGGTCATTGCAGTTACATTATTTGGATTTATCTCAGGTTGAGATGGCAATTTTCCTCCACTTTCTGTTTCTAAATACTTGATAGCAACTGCCATTTAACTCACCTTATTCTCCAAATTTTGAATACTGGACCTTGTCTTTTGAATTTGAGATCTTGTCTCTTATTGAAACTGTTTCACATCTTGCTAGAGTTGTAAGGAATTAGTAACAAGAGACTTAACCATATCTTCTAATGATATACCTGAGTTAGAGGAGGAAGTTTGTGGTTTAGGTTGAAATTGATACATACTATGTGACCTACTTAGGAAGTAACTCTATTGCCTATTGCCTCCATAACTTAGGTTAGTATGATCTCTCTAACTTGTGTCATAGGTTTAGGAATATGGATTATACTATTAAGTCAAAAATTGACTTTACGAATTGAATGATTTTGATGACAAACAAAAAGAAGACAAGAAGAAAAGCAGACGAAAGCTTATGCGAAGAAGAAAAGCAAACGGAAGCTTTACAAAAAACAGACGAAAGCTAATACGAAGAAGAAAAGCAGACGAAAGCTAATGCGAAGAAGAAAAGCAGACGAAAGCTTATACGAAGAAGAAAAACAGACGAAAGCTTTACAAAAAAACAGACGATACTAAAAGTAGACAAAGGAAGACGGAGGTATCAGTCTGTTGAAGTTATAGAGCGCAACTGCCTACATTGTTTCTTTAAAGAATCAAGAAGCAGTTATTCAAGAAGTAGTTGAAGACTCAACTATAAATAAGAAGTTCGAGTCGAAGACACAGATTTTTAACTGAGAGACTGAATAATTTTCAAGGGATCTTCATATTCGTATACTGTTAAACTCAAGAGAGTTTTTGGGCAATCATTGTTAGAGCAATATCTTTGTAAACAAGCTCTATATACCTTTCTACTGTGAAAGTGTTACAGATAGCCTG
>JANZLC010000202.1:25658393-25679631 GCA_026413385.1 Erythroxylum gracilipes | reverse complement strand
TAATTATAATCACCGACGGAAATTTCCTATTGCCCGACGGAATATTCCGTCGGTAATGGACGATTTTCTTGTAGTGAGTATACTTTAATAGGTTTTCATATATATATATATATATATATATTTAACTGTGATACTGATATATTTTATACAATATCTCTATACCTGTATCAGTATCACAGTTAAAATAATTCTGCATGTACTGTTACCAAGATGTGAGTTTACTACATAATGGAAGGCGGCAGTTACAGAAGTTTGAACGAGAATTCACCCTAAAACTTTAAATAGAGAAAAGATGTAAGACTAATTTTTCACGTATCAGTGATGAAAACTAACAGGCTCTAATAAGAACATGGCCTACCTGCGCGCAACTTGAGTCCGACCAAGTTCTCTTACTTTCGCATGAATTATTTATATGATTTTATTCTTCTTAATATGTTTTTAATTCACCATTTTTTGTTCTTATTTGTTTCCTTGTTAATGACATTTTCATCCAAAAAATTTTCAATGCATTTATTTTCAGGTCCTATAAAATACAAAATTTGTGAGTTAGAATATCTGTTTTCTAAGTTAGAATGATAAAAATGAACAAGTGAAGAGAAACCGTTTTCAACCCATAATCCCTCTTTCTTGCTTAGTTTAATGAACTAAGGCTTAAAGTAAGCTATACAATATACACATTCATTCAAAAACTCTCTCTAGACTTAAGACTCTTGACAACTCTCTAATATACTAAAGAATCTTCTTATAACTCAATTGTGATTTTATTTATATCTAATGCTAACTAAAATAATCTTTAAACAAACAAATTAGGTGTTAAAACAAATTAGGTGTTAAACATTGATCGATTAATTAATAAACTGATTAATTTTTAATAATAAAATTATTAAAGTAAATCAAACTAAAAAATTAAAAACTAAACTGAAAAATCAGTTAGTTCAAAATTTTCACGGTTAAATCAACAAAATTGATTGAGTTTTTAATCATTTGTTAGAACAATTAATTTTTAGACATATTTATCTAGTCAAACACCTAGTGTTAGTTATTATATATTTGTTTGGTTTTTAGACATATTTAGATAGTCAAATACTTACCTTTGATTAGTATATATCTACATGGATGGAGGTTCGACTAGCCAATCCGTTAACATAATACACAATACCTATTTTGTAACTTTCTATTTTATTTTTTTCCTAATCGATCTTGCCTCTTAGGCTAGCCAAACCTTTATGTAAACTAAGTAAAAAAGTTCAAATCTCAAGTCTTTTCAAAAATAAAGTACACCGATTTGATATAAATTTTGAATTTAAAATTAATTTAAAAGTTCATTAAAGTTTGTTTGGAAATCAAAAAATTTCTTTAAAGATCAAGATAAATTGTTCCTTAATTATGAAAAGATTTATGAATTGTTTTCTACATATAAATATTCATGTAATAATTGAGTCCTTAATTCTTTAAAGTAACTAAGATAAGATTACAAAAAGGATCCTAATGATTTTTTAAATCTTAAAGTGATTGATCCCTTTTCATTCTTTGTTCTTTACCTCAATTTTCTTGAAACTCTCTTGCTTACTTTCTCCACTTTACTTATTTTCTTTATCCTTTGATTACTCAATTGATTTATTTAATTTTTTTATACATTTTGTTATTCTATTGAGCTTGATTTTTTTTACATATTGTTTATATTCATTATCACATATAGTTATTAATATCATTAAAAGTACATTTGTTAATAATAATATATATTTTATAAATAAAACAATGATGATAATATCACTTAATCTAAAAAAAATGTGTTAAATATCTTTTCTAGATAATATGTAAACGATTTAATAATCAAATTATGTATAATTTGTTAGTTTATGCCCTATAGTCAATTGATTGGTTGTAGTTTAGTGACAAAATAATTTAAAGACATTCTTTATCATGTATATGGTTAGATGTAAATGATAAAGTCAATATGATAATTATACATTGTAAATGAAATTATAACCAGATTATAATTATGAGATTCACATTGCATTTATGTGTTATCCCTAAATTGTTCATATTCATTGTTCTATTAAGATTGGACATTAATAGAACTTATAAAGACTAGAACACATTATGTTTTTCCCTATGAAAAAAATAGTTGATCTCATAGGCTAAAATATGGAGATACTTAAACAAACATGTGAGTTCTTGTTAAAGAACAAGTTCACTAAACTATCCCGATATGAGAAATCTATTTTGGACATTATATGCATGTTTATGAAAATTCTCATTGTGATAATTGTATAAATGATCCTTTGAATTAAGGTCTCGTAAGTTATCTTGTATAGGAATTGCTATGTTTTCATACTACTTATGACCTATTCTAATCATAGGTTGCTTAATTAGTAGTCATTGAATGTAGCATAAACTATATGGAGGTAGTTGTATAATCAAAATAGGATTTATCACCTAAAAGTAGTTAGGGAAAATTTTATGTTGTTCTTGATTGCGATTGATTCAAGAAATCCTTGACTATGGTAGAATAACATTTTATAAATAGTTTACAAATGTCATTAATTTAATTAATAGCAAATTGTGGAGAACTAATATGATTGGACTTAAAAAGAGCAGACATTAATTTCATGTTCTGTTTTATCAGAACATTATATGATGAAATGATTGAATTATACAAAATAATAATACACGGAAAGGTTAGATTCATGGCTTATGAGTATTTGATATTAAATTTACATTTAACATTATTATAATGTTTTAAGCATGATAAGACATAGATTGTTAAGTAAAATTAGTTGATCCAATTTTATAGAAATAGTTTGAAAGTGTTGGATCAAAGGAAATTTATGCGTAACATAGAAGGCAAGAATAAAAAATGGATAACTGAGACTATCCTGTTACGCCATGTTAGCTAAATCAATATAACAAGAATCATAAATACATACTAGAATATATCTATCATTTTAATTATAAATCATATGAAACTTATCAAGTTGAAGAATAACAAAATCAACCTTTGATGATAAGGATGATGATGATATTGAATTGTTAAATCTTATATGTGTGATGTATTAGATGGACTAACAATTCATAAAAGGATAATCTTTATATTTTATTAGATTACTAATGACTTTATGTGATATAGCCATAAATATACATAGAAACAAACAATTTGTTCAATAGGTTTGTAAGATTATATTCAACCTTTTGGATATCTTATAATTGTTTATTATCCATATAATTCTGAACTTAGTGGATAATAGATGTTTCAACTAAGCACATATTCTTAAATCATTAACTTTGACTCTTTCAAAGATTTAGCATCCTACATCTAATATGAAATCTTGGTAATTGATTCAATTGGAACTATTGAAGGTAAGTCATTATCCTAAGCATAGTTGTAGAAGAAATAATATTGCATCATACAATATCTCATATTGTATTTTCTTTCATACATAAATCCATACTCTTATGAAATTTTGTTATGAAGGAATTCATCATAGAATCTCATTCCCTATAGATAACCAGAAATTTAAAACTTAACATAACGATCTTATCGAAGTGCTTTAACATTCTCAATGCTTAATTTCTACTTAGATTTAAACAATTTGAACTTTTCAATATTTTAAATAATTATTTCATTTAATACATAGAATGGTTATCAAGATAAGTAGTGGGAGTAAGATGAAATTTTAAAAGTTCAAATTTTATAATAATTGGATGTACTATTACTTTTATTGTTACATTTGATGTAAAGTTGAAAGGCTACAAGACATTAAAAGATTCGCTTTCATGATAAATTCCAAGAATTTGTTTTGGAGATGATTATGAATTTATCATATATGCAAGAAGGTCAGTGAGAGTATAGTTGTCCTCTTCAGTGGGAGTATTTGGAGACATATTACTCATAAAGAGCAATGATTTTAGATTTTCAGTTGTTGAAAATATAATTGTTCAAGAACAACTCTTGTTGGATATGAAAAGGTAACAACTTAATTATGGTAATTAGATTTATAGAGATAGATTAGAAGTTGTTTATCTTTAATACTTCACAAGTATTTATAAAGATAGATTGGAAGTTGTTTACCTATTATACTCCAAGTATATAGATAATGTACTAAACGGGTTTAGTATTTGAGATATTTGATACTTGTGAAGTATTAAAGATATTCATTATTCTATATATGAGTTGATATTTGAGTTCAAGATGATAAGGATATTACTTTAGAAATATATCCTAATTAAGGTCTATTTTACTTAGAACAATATCATTTCAAGATTAGAAAGGTTCCAATGTAGCAATAGTTGCTAATTAAACCATAATACATTTTTCATTTAGTGGAAATGATTAATTAGATCATTAAGTTCTTTAGTGAATTTGATATAGTTCCTAGCATTATTCAAGACAATAATATACTGTGGAATATTAGAGACATTAAACATGTAAAGAGCTAAGGTCTCATCAAAGATCTAAGGATTTATTTAGGTAATTTTAATTAATTATGATAATAATTAAGATAAAATTGTAAGTTTTAAGCAAGTGTTCACTATACAAAATCTTATAGGATTATCTTATTAAGCCATTGTCCCAGTAGTAGTATAATTATCATATGGAGATATGGTATATCATACTTAAACGATTGACTTAATGCAAGTGGGAGATTATTGGTTTATACCTTACAACTAATCGATTGACTGTAGTTTAGTAACAAAATAATTTATAGGTATTCTTTATCTTTTACATTTTTAGATGTATATGATAAAGTTCATAGGATAATTATATATTGAAAATGAAATTATAATGAGATTATAATTATGAGATTCATATTATATTTATGTGTCATCTATAAATTGTTGCTAGTCATTATTCTATTAAGACTAGACATTAATAAAACGTAAAAGACTAGCATATATTATGTTTCCCCTTATAAAGGAAGTAGTTGATCTAATAGGCTAAATGTAAGATCCTACATCGGTTGAGGAGGAGAACGAATCATGCCTTATAAGGGTGTGGATACCTCTCCCTTATAGAAGCGTTCTCCCGAGCGAGTGTGCGGGAGGAACAAAACCTTGATGGCTAGGACAAAAGAGGACAATATCTGGATGAGTGGGTGGTAATACTAGGTGTCAACCTAACCCTGAAAGACGCGTTCTCCCGAGCGAGTGTGTGGGAGGAACAAAACCTTGATAGCTAAGGCTCAAAGTAGACAATATCTATAAGCGGATGATCTGGGATATTATAAGCGGTATCAGAGCCAGTACCCGAACCATTATGCCAGCTAGGCTGGACCCCAAAGAGGGCTGGACCCTAAGGGGGTGGAGAGTGTGAGATCCCACATTGGTTAGAGAGGGGAACGAAGTGCGCCTTATAAGGGTACGGATACCTCTCCCTTACAGACTCATTTTTCATGGCCTAATGCACCGGATCCCATCAGAACTTCGAGGTTAAATGTGCTTGGGTGAGAGTAGTTCTAAGATGGGTGATCTCTTGGGAAGGCCTCGAGAAAAACAAAATCGTGAGGGCTTGGCTGAGCCAAGGCCCAAAGCGGATAATAGCAGGTAATCTGGGATGTTACACTAAAACATGTAGATAATTAAACAAACGTGTGGGTGTTTGTTAAAGAACAAGTTCATTAAATTGTCCCAAAATGAGAAATTCATTTGGGATATTACTTGTATGTTTATGGAAATTCAAATTGTAATGATTGTATAAGAAATCCTTTAACTTGAGGTCTCAAAAGTTATCTTGTATAGGAATGGCTATGTTTTGATACTACTTATGACCTATTCTAATAATAGGCTGTTTAATTGATAGTTATTGGATAGCATGAACTATATAGAGGTAGTTGTGTGATCAAGATAATATTCATCACCCTAAAGTAATTAGGAAGAATATTTTATTGTTCTTAATTAGTATTGATTCAGAAAATCCTTGGCCAAAGTGGAATGACACTTTGTAAATAGTTTACAAATGTCATTAGTTGAATCAATAGCTAATTGCAGAGAATTAATATGATTGGACTAAAAAAGAGTATACATTAATTCCATGTTTTGTCTAATCAAAACATTGTATTATGAAAGGATTAAATTATAAACAATAATTATGCTAAAAAAGGTTAGTCAAAATCTCTTTGCTATTCCAAAATATTTAGGTAGTCACGATACGTTGTTAGACATTAATCTTGATATATGATTATAAATTATTTAATTGGAGAATTAAAGATAAATTAAAATGATTTTTAATTTATTTATTCTAATCATGAATTAGAATTAGAATTTATAATTTTTGCCAATATATTTGGAAACCTGATGGGTCACCCGTAAAGAATGGATTGAAGAGAGCAAAGATATTTTTAATCAAGATGGACTTAATTGTAAAGTTTGAGAAACTTTATGATTAAATATGATATATTTAATAAATAAGGATCAATAAGAGATATTGGATCTTATTTGGGCATAATTGATATTTAATTAGAATTATTTGTAATTCTAATTAAAGTTTAATTGAAATTAAAATTTAATTTCAATTAAATTACTAAAATGTTCAAAACTTATTATTAATAGGTTTAAACTCTAACAGAGCTAACATTTCTTGCTTAGCTCTCTCTGTAAGAATTATAGACTCAACCTATTATGTGGATATCATTAGAGGTCGGATACCTGTACAGTTACAGTAGTTGAGATGGAACGATTTTGGAAACGGTTCGAGGGATACGACAAATGGAGATTAAGCTTCAGAATAAGGTACGATTAAGATTCATGTTGTATTATGATTTTGTGTTAATTACTTTATAAAATTTTAAGTGATCTTGGTTTTTTAGAAAATCAAAATACACAAAAGTTTCATAATTATTTCATTGCAATTGGAATCAGATCTCGTCATGATTTTCCAACATATTCATCATTTATACTTAAGTGTTCCAAACACTTTTTAGGGTTTATATATTTATAAAAAAGCAAAGCTTCTTATTAGTTAGACAACCTGATTGACCTTATTGATTTTTACGGAAACTTAATTTGAATAAGTTTTTCTATTGTAATTATATGTTAAAATTTATTTTTATTGATACTAATAAAAGAAACATATTTCAATTATTTTCATAAGTGTTAAATTTAATTGTTTTATACAACTGCCTTCGTATAAAAACATTGCACTATTGTATTAATATATGAATCCAAACCACTATAAATTTTCATGCACATTTAAAAATCTATGTTGATTTGGTTTGAGAAATAACATTGAAACTGTAATTTATAGTTACAATTTTAATTTCAACTCCCACATTATTATAATAATTATTTGAAATAATAGAGTTAGACACTATTTAAAATAATTTACTAATGAGTGAGTGATGTTGAATTGAAATTCCTTTTTCATGCCAAAAAAATAAAATTTCTATGAAAAATCGGATAAGATGTTAGAATTTGGATTATTTCATAATGGTATACAACTAGAGAGCTATAATTGATAACCCTAATTCTACATTTAACGGTACCAAATTTGGCCTAAATTTTAGAAAAATTGAAATGGCATATGTCCCTTTACTAATGAGCCATATTCTTATAGGAAAAAAGGGGAAGTTTCATGGAAATTTTGATAGAAAAATTAAAAACCTCCAACATGAGAGAAGAAGAATTTCTAAAAATTACTTACTGGTGATTTAAAAAGTTCAATGGTACAGATATATATTTGTAACAAAGACTATTATAAATAGAATGGGTAAATAAAGGACTGGCATTAGTTATATTTAAATAATTTGTACAAATAAATCTAAATTACATACTATCACCTTCTTTGTCTAGCCTCCTCCATTTTAGCACAAAATATATGATTAAGTAATGAAGAATAAATCTAAGAAAATAATCAATCTTGGACAAAATTCTCAATAATTTTTTTAAATTTATGAAATAGTGGCCAAGAAATTGATTATGTCCTTAAATTTTAATGAATATGCTATAAAATATTGAAGATTATGTGTATTTTGCTGATTATAAAGTTGGTTTAAGTCATAATAAGTATTGTTAAAAAATAACAAAATCAAAAGTGATGTCGAGAAATAGAGAGTTGAGAGACCCATGAACTTGCCTAATTTAAATCAAAATGGATTTAATTAAGCCACGTTAAGTTGATGACAACTTGCCAACTTTTACAGGGCAGAATCAGTTAAAATGTCAATTAGATAGAAATTCAAGGAACCAAATCTTCTGTCCCATTTGTCTAGGACCTACTCTGTCCTAGTCATGCACAGCCATAGATTTTGCTAGAGCCCACTTAAATTTATGGCTGTGCATGAGTGAAATAAAGTAGGTTATGAATAAATGGGACAGAAGATTTAGAGCCCAAATTCAAGACGACAAATAGGAAAGCAAGCATGAAAACTTTATTAGTTTATGTATTTATCAAGTAATAGCTTCCTAATTTTGACTCAGTTGATAATGCAACAATACTTTTGGGCAAGATGCGTAGATTACAAGCAAAGGTCTAACTAATGAGAGCATAATGAAGTCCAAAATCTTGCAAACTTGGATTCAGTTTTCCAAGTAAGAACTTTGAAAGGTTATATTGTAAATAGATATTATAAGATAATATGCGACCAATCATCTAAGTTAATCTAAGAGTATTTTATTAAGCAATAAAAAAAGAATCTAATTGACTATAATAAATTCCAACTACATTAAAGTTTGTGACCCACACTTAAAACAATTTAAAAATAGCTTAAACTTTTTTAAAAAGAAAACTTAAGTTAGTCTATTTATAAAATCCACATCTGTTGTCATGTCCTGATAAAATTATTTCAAATTTGGTTATGATCAAAATTATGGTAAGAAGCAAAATCTTTTACCTTATAAAAAAGAAATTTAATTCTTTTGATGAGTTTTTATATAATTTGCTTTATAAAAATTCAAAAGTTTAACTAATTTGCGTGTTGATATGTTCTCGCAAGCGCAAGTAGGGTTTAGCCTTGGTTCTGCTACCCCGCCGTTAGGAAAACGGCAACGCCCACCGGACCTCCCGGAGAGGGGTGTCATTCCGCCGCCAACTACAGGGACCCATATGGTTGATTCTTCGAACGAAATTTGGGGAAGAGATAAGTCGACCCTAATAGTGGAAGACATGGACATCGATCACCTTCTGGATCTCTGCGAAGTACAGACGATGAGTCTCTAGTACCGAGATCAAAACTTATAGTTGCCCTGTTTCTCCTTTGAACCAGGTTTTCGAGAGGAATTGGAAAAACCATTGAAAGAGCCATTAATCGTTAAGGTGCTGGGTAAAACTGTCAGGTACTATTTTTAGTATAAAAAATCAATCAGTTATGGAAGCCCACCGGAAAGATTGAGATTGCTGACCTGCAGAATGATTTCTTTCTGATAAAATTTTCTAACGAGGATGACAGACGGGTTGCCCTTACTAAAGGTCCCTGGGTCATCCAAGATCATTACTTAACAGTTAAGGAATGGTCGCTGGGATTTCACCCTGCTACGGCTGGCATGGACAAGACCCTTGTATGGATTCGGATACCTGAATTGCCAATGGAATTTTATGATGCCAATGTTCTTGCAACTCTTGCTCGGTCTATCGGCAAACCTATGAAACTGGATGGTAATACTTTCTATGCTAATAGGGGAAAGTTTGCCCGGATTTGTGTGGAAATTGATTTAACTAAAGCTCTTGTGCCTGTGATTGAAGTGGAGGGGGTGAGATATAATGTGGTCTACGAGGCTCTGTATACGATTTGTTTCTGGTGTGGCGTATATGGACATACCATTGTTTCTTGTGAGGTACAGAAAGAGGGGATTCCAGAGAGTGCTGGAGCTACTAAGGAAAATTCTACATCGGATGTTGTTGATGTTCCACGACAGGAAGCGAGCCCGATTCATGGCGAGTGGATGGTTGTCACCAGGAAGAGAAACCCAAAAACTGTGAACCGTCAACCAAGTACTGGTTTCAGAAGCAATAGATTTCATAGTCTTCCGACAGAAGATGCAGATACCTCCCTTGATGGTATCAGTGATTCAGCTCCGAAGAAAAGTTCAAGGAGGGATCATCTGTTAGAACAGCATACAAGTAATGGAGGCAGACTTCATCATGCTTCAAGGAACCTGAAAGCGAAATCGGCCCAGGGCCACAACAGAGCTACTCCTCTGGGGGCATCCTCTCAATTGAGATTTTGGGCCTCAACATCGACAGTTCATCCCCCAACTGTCTAGGTCCCTCCCTTCTAGACGACTCAGCTTTCCCCAGGACAGAACTTCAGTGAATCTCAATTTGTCTTCCATGCCAACTGACCTCCTAATTTAAAGAAGGGAGAGGGTGACACGGACGACTGTGGGACTGGCATTAAAGGTGTCTCTCCAATGGTCCTACATAGTGCCTTGGTGGAGGAAGAAATTCCAATGGAAGTTAATGTGAGGGGCCAGTCCCATATGGATTTGACAGCATGATGTTCTTGTTTTATTTATTACGTTACTGATGAATTTAAATATTTTAATGTGGAACATTAGAGGCGCAGGAAATAAAGTGGCCCGACGTCATCTTAGGGAATTTGTCCAGTCTAATAACATTGATTTTGTGGTGTTGGTTGAGACTAAAGTAACCTTTGAACAACATAAGTTCCGTTGGCAACGTATGGGATTTGATGGCTTTTTAGTTAGAGACCCGGTTGGTCGTGCAGGAGGCATTTGGATTTTATAGTGCATGTGCATTCTCTAAATTGTGTTCCACTTCTCAGATGATTACCGGATCGGTTGTTATGGCTAGTGGCCAGTCCTGGACTCTTACAACTGTATATGCTAGCACCAATGCAAGTCTCCGAGAGCAATTATGGAATGACCTTTATGATGCTTTTGCAAACTGGTGTCTACCATGGCTTATAATTGGAGATATGAATGATATACTTTCCCGTGCAAAAAAACAAGGTGGTCGTTTTTCTCAAAGTAGAGCAGATAAATTTAATAATCATCTCTAACGGTGTAATCTTATAGATTTGGGATACATTGGCCAAAAATACACTTGGGTTCGCAATTCTTTCCTGAGAATTGCAGACCGTCTTGATCGCGCCATTGCTTCTATGGAGTGGATGGTATTGTTTCCCGAAGCGGTAGTTTGGCATCTCCCCCGAGTGTATTCTAACCATTCTCCTTTGCTGGTCAAGTTGGGTGGTGTGTCGAGTTACGGGAGTGTTCGACCTTTCAGGTTTGAGGCTGCATGGATTACAGATCATAGGTTCTCTAACATGGTTAAAAATAATTGGGATATTGTGAAACATCCTTCTAAATCTTTATGGCTAATGGAGGAGGCATGTAGGGCATTCAATCGGTATGTATTTGGGAATATTTTTTGTCAAAAGAGAAGGCTTAAAGGTCGGATTGATGGGATTCAACGCAATTTACAACGTTATGACTCACACAATCTTAGATTTTTAGAAAAGGAGCTCATTTCATAATATAATCATACTCTTGCTCAGGAGGAAATCCTTTGGTTTCAAAAAAGTAGGGAACATAAACTGATTTTTGGAGACCGTAATACCAGATTTTTTCATACCTCCACGATGGTGTGTCGGAAGCGGAATAAAATTGAGAGATTAAAATTACGTGCAACTGAGGAGTGGTATGACGATCTTGTTTAGGTTAAACACAAGGTCTTGACTTATTTTCAAGACTTGTTTGCGAGTTCTGCAGGTAGTGGGGACAGTGGTGTTAGCCAGAATCATTCGAAACTCCAACAGGCTTCTGTGGATATCTTGAGTGGGCCGGTAACTAGCGATGAAGTTTGGCATGCTCTGGCTTCTATGGGTAATCATAAAGCTCCAGGACCTGATGGTTTTCAGCCAATTTTCTTCAAAACATTTTGGCATGTGGTGGGTGGTTCGATGACTAATATGGTCCGACAAGCTTTCGAGACAGGCAACATTGATGATTGGCTAGCGGAGACATTAATTGCTTTAATTCCGAAGAACCTTCTCCTGTCTCTATTACACAATTTCGACCAATCAGCCTATGCAATGTTAGTTATAAACTGATTACAAAAATCATTGTGAATAGATTGCGTCCTTTCTTCAAGATATTGTGCATCCTTTTCAGAGCAGCTTCATCCCGGGTCGAAGTACAGTTGATAATATTCTGATAGCCATGGAATTGATTTATACGATGAAGCGGTGTAAGAGCCGAAAGGGTGTAATGTTGGTCAAGATAGATCTTGAAAAAGTGTATGACCGCATTAACTGGGATTTCCTTAAAGGTGTGCTATCTGATTTCGGTTTTTCAACGGTTATTATCTCTCTTATCATGAGTTGTGTTCGGAAATCTTCTCTCGCTGTCTTATGGAATGGTGAACGTCTTCCTTCTTTTTGCCTACAGAGAGGTATCCGTCAAGGTGATCCTCTTTTGCCTTATCTGTTTGTTTTGTGTATGGAGAAACTTGGTGCTATGATTAATTCTTCGATGGAAAGGCAGGAATGGACCCTGGTATCTTGCTCTCGTGGGGGTCCACATTTATCTCATTTGTTCTTTGCGGATGACGTCATTTTGTGTGCTCAAGCAAACATTAATCAAGCTCAGGTTATAAACTCGATCCTTGAGAAATTCAGTACGGCCTCGAGTCTGAAAATTAATGTGAATAAGTCAAAGTTTACTGTTTCGAGTGGGGTCTCCAGCTCTCAATGTGAAGCACTTGGGGGGATTCTTGGAATTAAGTCGACCGATAACATTGGTAGATATCTGGGTTTTGACTTGGGGGAAGGCAGGAGCTTTGTTGACAATTTTAGTCAGTTGATTAGTCGTATGAGTCAAAAGCTGTCCAGCTGGAAAGCAAGCCTTCTTAATTTGGCTGGGAGAGTTACTCTAGCTAAAGCCACATTGAATGCAATGCCTAGTTATTTAATGCAAGTTACTTGGTTCCCTAACAGAGAGTGTAATGTCGTTGACCGGATTGTGCGATATTTTATTTGGCGCTCCTCTGATGATAAGAGAGGTGTGCATTTACTCTCTTGGGACACAGTTACCAAGCCGAAGGCTGCTGGTGGCCTGGGAATTCGCAAATGTCGACCTATGAATATTACTTTTCTGGGTAAGCTTATGTGGAGTGCTCATGAAAACCAAAGGAAGCTTTGGGTCCGTATGATTTGTGGGAAGTATGCCCCCAATTTGACGATTTTGGACTGGACTCAAAGGCGTAACTGTTCTCCACTTTGGCATGATTTACTGAAAGCGAGGGCTGAGATTATTGAGGGCTTTCGGTACAAAATAGGTGATGGCCGCTCGGTTTCTCTGTGGCACGATCCTTGGTTACGTAACGGACGACTGATCGATCATGTTCCTTTGGTGGATGATAGTGACTGGGACTTGATGGTTAGTGATATACTAGACGACACGGGCATCTGGACATTCCAAGACCTTCGTACAACTATTCTGAGTGAAAACAAAGACGAGTTTCCGTCCATCTGTCCTCCAGTGGGATTTTGGGCTTCGGATGAGATCATCTGGGGAAATTCTACCACTGGTCGCTATTCCGTCAAGAGTGGGTTTCAATGGTTAACTGGGGTGGACTCTGAGGGAGATGATAATTGGCGGTGGATCTGGAAGATTCGAGGGTCGAAAAAAGTGAGGATTCTTAGTTGGCTCATTTGGCATGGCAGAGTTCATACCCAAGAACTTCGAGCAAGGAGAGGAATTGAAGTTTCAGATGTTTGCAAGCGGTGTGGGTCTGGGGCCGAGACAATTTCTCACCTCTTTCGGGATTGTGAGAAGGTAACTGGCATTTGGCAACAGTACGCTGGTTTTCTATCCGATAGCTTGCTAAGCAATACTCCTTTTTCTTCTTGGTTTAAGATTCACTGTCAAGATGGTTCGGTGTTGATGAATGGTTGGCGGCTTGATATTAGTTTTCTTGCGATCATCTGGTCTATCTGGTGCCTTCGTAATAGAGAAGTTATTGCCAATGTTGAGTTCAGTCAATTGGAACAGGAGCATTATGTTTATAATATGATTCATGAATGGAATTCATGTCTGGGGTTAGTCAAGAGTAGTACCTCGAGAAGCGCTCGTTTGGTTGCCTGGAAGCCTCCGCAAAATACTGTTGTTGCTTTGAATGTGGATGGGAGTGTTTTGGGCAACCCAGGAGATGCGGGTATTGGTGGCGTTCTTAGAGATTGCTATGGTAATTGGTTGGGCGGTTTTTCTGAATTTGTTGGTAAGGATTCCAATATGGGTGCAGAGTTATTAGCTATTCGAACTGGTCTGCTTGTTGCCTGGAATCAGTCTTATAAAGATGTTTGGTTATTTTCGGATTCGTTAGAAGCTCTCCGCTGCTTGAAAATTACAGACTGGACGTTTCACCCCCATGATAATTTAATTTGGGATATCAGAGCTATCCTTAGTTGGGACTGGTCTGTCCGGTGTGAGCATATTCTTCGGGAAGGCAATAGCGTCGCTGATATTCTAGCTAAACAAGGAAGCCATGGACGGGAATCGTTTCAATTTTGGCTCAATCCTCCGGCGTTTGTGAATGCTGCGGTTCTTGGTGATGCTGTTGGCGTCATGTTTGTCAGGGACTAGTTTCTCTTTTTCTATTGTATTTTCTTTCCTTTGCGCCAAAAAAAAATATATAGCTAGGTAAATTTAGAGATCAAATAATGTGCTTGAATATTAGAGTTAAAAAATTCTTATTTAAAGTGATTTTTTTTTCATTTTACTAAATATTAATGGAAAACTAGTCTTCTCGGCATTATTGTACAAGTTCTTTTATACTTTTAAAATTTCAAACTAACATTAATTTAGATGCTTTATACTCTATTATATGGTGTATGCCAATTTACTTCATTATGGATTCTATTTTAAACTGTTTAGGCGTCCAATCTAAACAGACACGCACGCCTAGCATTTGTCTATTTCCATGTCTGGAAATATTGGGAGATTATTTTCAAGTTAGGTGCTCCATTATTGTCTTGTAGATAAGAATAATTATCTTTCTTTTTGGGATAATGGACTTGATGAAGAGAATAGGAAATTAAAATGATTATTCATAACTATTTGAAATAAATTACAATCTATACCTTTTTTAAAAAGTAATTTACAGTCTATACAGCACAAAAAAATTTAGTAGCTAGGAATCAATGTGTGAGCAAAACGTGACCCCAAACAATGGGCATTATCATCAACGGTTTGGTTAATTATGTGTTTACTTCAGGAAGTATATATAAAAGATCTACAAAATGAAGATTAATTGGTGCAGAGTTAGTCTAAGGTTTTAAATTTTGTTTTCAAATATTTTCGGTCTTCTGTAAGCAGAGATTGCACCTAATTGGTATAGTTGAAACTAAGTTAATTATCGAAATGAACTTTAATTCAAATATTATATAACTTATAAATCCAAGTCCTTTTACGACTTACTGAAAGATGGATAAAAGAACATTCTACCTTACAACTGATATGGAGACTCCTATTTCACCAATGTTCAAAACCTTAGCTTGGAATCGTACGTCATAAGCCATCTTGAGTAATTATTAAAATATGTTATCTATCTTATTTATATGCGTAAAGTCCAATTCAATATTGAAGTACTCTTAATTTGTAATTTTACCTATAATAGCACCTAAACTTTTTAGTATCTTGGAAGTAAAAAATAAATGACAACTGGCAAGATGCAAGATGCCAAAGAACATGCATCTCAATTATCAAGTGATGAACCAACGTGAGGAGAAATGGTCAAATTTTGTTGAAATGTCCTAGACATAAGCAGTGGATAACGGTTCCACCCATATCCACTCATTGAAAAACCCTAAATTTTTTTGAGGAAACAATAAATCAAAGTGAAAGATCAATCAAGTTAGTCTATGTCAGGCTTTGTGGGGAGTAAGGTTTGGTGCCCTTCACACATCATGGTGTCCTTGTCCCATCACATATGGGGGCACCATTGAAGCATGAAATGGCCTGGTGTACACAGATCTCAGACAAACTTAGATTGCTCTATCTCTTCCCTGTGGGATTCTGAACTAAGGTTAAATCTATTTCAAGATGTTGCACATACACCCACTTCTCCTTTTCTTTTTTCCTTTCTAAATATCTTTTCTTCATATATACATTTTTAAGGGCTTTACATTAACTACAAACAACATAACTATTCTGACCCACATCAAGGACCTCGAACAAATATAATTAACTCACTGCACTTTTTTTTTCTTTCTGTCCTTATAATATAGGAGAATTCTTTTCTCCATATATACGATATACTGAGTTTAGAGTTTACACTCATTGTGTCGCGTTCTGATTTATTCACTAAAATTAATGAAGATTCAAGTTTTAGTCTCTATAAGGAAAATAATTCTTTACATGGAATTGCAAACTTGAATCCATGACTCAAATCCAGCCAATCGGATACAGCATAAACATGACTTAATGCACCGTAAAAGAAAAGATTACACATTCATTCATAATGAAGTGCAAGGTAACTCATAATGTAATTCATTTAGACTCTGATATGAAGAAGTAATTTTGTTTTCTATCTACACAGGTTATTACTGGTCTCACGCTAAGAGACTTGGGACCATAAATAGTCAGGCAGGTACTAAACTTGTTCAAGTTCTAATAATAATGATAAGGTACCGTATCCATATGAAGACACTATTCAAATTTATAAAATGATTCTCATATAAAAATAATTTGTCATATTATATATATGAATCCATCAAAATTTAGATTATTTGTGAACAGATAATCATTGGAATTTTAAAAATGAGAGAACAAGGCCTGTCGGTTAACCAACAAAAATTTGGGTGATTGAAGTGGTGTGAAGAAAAAAGTAGGGAGGGTTCACTAACTTATGCAAGGCATGAGCATGACTACCATGCACACCACCACTACCGTTTGATGCCAAACTATATCCTCTGACCATTTTGTCTAGATACTGCCACGACATGGCGATGGCCCACCCAATAACAACTCTCCACGTTTGCGCCATGCCTCCCAGACCGATCGGGTTGGAGCTCTCAGAAGTCACAACCACTGTTGTCTCGTTTCTTGTCTTTGTGCACATGCCGTGGAGTCCCAATCCGAATCAAAATCTCTTCTTTTACCTTGCTTCTTTTCAGAAAAAGGAAAAAAAAAAAAAAACTACGGAGATGAGCATGTTGTCTTGAGTACTTGTTTTGTCTTATGAGAAATGTACAAATACTGGTAAACCTTGCCATCAACTTTCAATTTGCAGTTCTGTTTTAAATGTAAAAAGTTCAATTGAAGTTCTAATGGCTAAGTGTTACCAGGACTTCCCTAGAATGTCGAATCACAAAGGTTAGTTTGGAGTTGCGAAAAATTCTTAAGAGATAAAATATTGGTGAAATTTCAAGCAAGCTCTAATGCTTTCTTGTATTGATTATTGACGTAGGCCAAAAATTAGTGTTGAGGTAAATAATATATAGAATATCGCCTTCCAAGTTTCACAATTCCATGCAATTCTATGGTAAAAGCTCAAGTTCATCTGCAAAGATTTTTTCTTTTTTAATGGTTATAGCCTAAAACTTGATTGACCAGGAACAACATGTGTGTGGCTTCTTTTCCCTAATTTTCAGTAGTTGCTCATCAGTAATGCTGCATGCTTCATCTGATCGAGTTACCATATTTAGTTTAGTGTTATAGATTCATCGACTAACTTTGCTCTTGAAGTGTACAATCTATTCTTTTTCTGCTAAACTTGCAGCTGGCATTTGGCTCTGTTAGGATCAGATTTACAGGTAGGACAGCTATCATCCCACGTTACCCATATTTTAAACAAAATATGATAACCCACTTTTCACAGCCCAAAAAGTTAGTTGTCTGTCAAACAACGAAAAGGCCGAGGAAAGCATGATTTGTATGCCCTTAACTTAACACCAATTCTAAGTCAATATTATTTCTTGCTAATCAGAAATTGCCTGCTATGAATGACTTAAGTTCACAAGCTGTCTTCAAAGGAGCTAAATATGAATTCACATTCCAACTTTTGCTTGCCAGACATTGTCTTTGTTTAGAGACAAATCAATTATATATTCGTATTCAGCAACTTGGAACGTAAAGATAATTTATAAATGTCGTTTCGGGTCACGCTTAAATTGACATGTGAGGGCATGTTGATCACTGGGGATATAGACTGACAAGGACCACATGACTTTTTCTTTGAAGTCCTTTTTCCCTTGCTTCCGGAAATTGAATCCTTGGCTAATTACAAACACCAAAGACTCGTTCATTTTTAATCAATCCTCATGTCCATTTTTAGTTGTTGATTACTGACTGACTATTAATTTAATTAAATGGTAGTCAACATTTTCATTACTAGTTCTATTTATGGAGACTCATTTTGCTCAAATTAAACTGCGCATTTATTTAAAAGCATGTTAGTTTTATTTTTTTAAAAAAGAATTTAAACGCCTATCCTTAACCACATTCTCCACATTGTTCAAATGACTATTTAATTATAGTGAGGCATGCTCCAGGAACCTGGAAAAGGTAAGGACGAAAATGGTACAATACAGCTTGGCGTGTCTAAGAGAAATGTTACAGAGAGATGAAATCGTAGCTAGCTCTCAACTGGTATATCTAATTCACAAGGTGCTTAAACATTTAAATAACGGTATGAAACTACAGAGAGATGCAGTGAGGCAACGGAGGTAATTTACCTGCTCAAGAACAATTTTCAAAAGAGAAGCTATGCAATGTTAAATGTTCCTGTAAGAAAAGAATAATCTACATGCATGTCTCCTTTTAACAAAAGAATGTGGTTTCCAGACAGGTAATTCGTAATAATGTTTGCTCCGACACTTCACTGCAAACCCACGTTTTGTTTTGTGACGATATGTGGAATATTTTGGGACAAAGGATCCGATTTATTAGTTCAATATCAATTTTCTGGCGGCAAAGCGACAAAACTAACTTCCTATCTCCTTTCACATTGATTCTTTTGCTTGCCTTTTGTCAGATTTTCCTTTTCTTCTCACTTGTTACAGGAAAACAAGAAGTAAGACAAATTAATACTTATCTTAAATCATCTCTATAATCTATACTATTGGCCTACAGAAGCATTAACACTATTTTAAAAGTGGATTTGCACTCCTCTTTACTATTTCTTTATTCGGATTATGTTCTTAGATTGTTATAGTCCAATTCTGCCTTCTTTTAAGTGGAAATAATATCCGCATCATTCTTCAATTCAGCAGTTCAAACTTACAGATTGAACGTTTCTTTTCACTTATTCCTTATATACCTCAAGAACTGTATATTGATAGATGATCAATATCATGATGTATGTTCTTATATTGTTATACTATATCAAACACAAAAGACTTCTATATTTAATTTTATATTTAATTTTCTTTTTAAGTTAATGTTCAACTGTGTCCTCACTATTTTGTAATAATTTCGAATGACATAATCCTCCATGTTGCTGCAAGATATACAGTACTGTGTTCCTTATCATAGCTTAAAACCGACTTAGAAGTAAACTGGCATTATACGGTACGTAGAGAAGCAAATTATTGGGAGAATTCTAGATTACCAGTACATATAATGTCATTGTTACGGGCCAAGACAGGAACCTGAATAGTGGGGTCAAATGGGCATGTGAGATGTCTGTGGTTACACTGCCTAATCCTAACCCTAAAATCCAAAACCCATTCCGGTCGTCCCCTCTCTACTGGGTCCTCTAAATGACTAAAACTCATATGAAGAGTAAGTGTACAACACTGCCTATCGATATATAAGAACCCCATGTGAGTTTTGCCTGTCTGAAGTCTCTCCCAATAAGTGCATGTATGTAGTAAAGATACAAGATTATAGCCAATAAATGAGGTCATGTGTCATACGGCTTAGTACTGCATGCGTCAACAAGGTTATATCAATTCATGTAAAGAAATTGCTTCATTGAAAGCATACACGTAGCCACACATACAGGAACTCGTTCTTCGATCGCCATTACAACCTCATCTCTCGTGCACATAGGTCGGAATTCCATGTGATATGTCGGTTATATTATTGAGGGATCTATAAACTTTCATTTGACCTTTAGAAATTACATGCCTGAAAATAACTAGTTCCTTATATAACCTATTCTCCTATTCTTGATATGAGACCTCCTTGAAGTCTTAATATTCAACATCGTATTAGCAAAAGTTTGCTTTATCATTTATAACGCTTTGTCTAGATTTATTATTAAATTGGTTAGGAATTATTTAGTAATCTAACACATATTCCTATGTGAAATGCCACATAATTTATGTAATTCAATTTTTCTTTGTAAGTTTAAGGATAAAGAGTTCAAAGGAAACATCACGGTCAAGCATGAAATGTCCTATATGTTATTTTCAATTTTTAATTTTAACTTCATCTCACCTTCTCAAACGATTTCAGTTTTTTTTTTAAAATTGAAATCACGGGAGGGGGAACGAATGGCACATTAACTTGACTTGTTTGGAGTACTCTAATTCTTTCAATAAAAAGAAATATTTATCCTAATGACTTAATGAAGACATTAAAAAAAATTCCTTAAACGGGTTTCATATTTTAGGAAAACTTTTATGCTTTCCAATGAAATAAAATAAAAGGGTATCTTTTCTTTTATGTAGAATCATCGTGAAGAAATGAAAACGTTTATGACCTACCAAGTCCTTTGTCAGTTCTCTATCAATCCCAACAATATGATGGGTGTCAAAATTTATAGTATAGATGGAACTCAATAAAACTTAATTGGGGTTTCGTTGTGTGTAAGTTTTAATTATTAACCATCGAAAATCGGCAAGTGCACTGTTTGTTAGCGTAGTACCAAAAGTGTCGATCTTATAAGGAGAGAACTAATCTAATCCTAAAATCTAAGGCCAAAAACAAATAACAGAAATTCAAGATGTAACGAAACTAATATGAGAATTTAATTCAATTAATCAAATTAAGAATCAAACACAAAAATACTAATTATTAAGAAATTTGCAACACACCCAAGAATCAACTGAAAGAAATTACCAATTGAGAAAGAGAATTTTATCTATCCTTAATGCTAACCTAACTGATTATGAATTATTGGATTGTTAGTTCTAGACTATCCTAGGATTGATTACTCTCTCTCAAGTTATAACCACTAAACCTAATGAAGTAAATCACACGTAAGTATATACTTTATATTTGATATACAAAATGCACAAGAAAGGGGGGGGGGGGGGTGTTGAATTGTGTATTATTTTTAGTAAATAAAATACCCTTATATATTTTTTAAAAAATTTCTTTATTAAAATATAGG
>JANZLC010000202.1:25602183-25628900 GCA_026413385.1 Erythroxylum gracilipes | reverse complement strand
AGGTCGCGTGAACGGAGACGTGTGAGAGAGAGGTGGAAGAAGCCGAAGGAAGAAGACGATCTGCGACATTAGACGTGCCTATGTTCAGGAGAAAACAGGGTCATTTTGTATTTTCCCATTCTTGTCCGATGCTCTATCGTCTTCGTACCGCATTTTTCAAATGGACGGTATTTTCTGTCCAAGTCCACTGAGGACAGAACTGAATTTCATGAAGACACCAAACAAACGACATTACGGACAGCACTTTTGTGTCTTTGTTCACTGTCCTCATCCTTGAGCTCAGTAACAAATGTAATTACATACAATTTGTAATTCTAACATTTATAAATGTTAAAAAAAGTTGTACGGGTAAAACTGTCGGCAGAGGTAGTCTAGTCTACCAGTGAAAAAGTAGCAAGCAGCAAATCATGATGTTGTGGTCAACTTCTTGCCGCACAAACCAATTATTTTTATCCTTGTCAGACATTGTCTAACCAGTGCAAGAATGCCAAGCTAAGCAAGTACCATGATAGAAAAATATGTTGAATACAGCTCAAATGACACAATACCCAACTTTTATACACCAACAATTTTCTTTCTTCTCTTCTAGTGACTGTTTTTGAAATTCTTGTACCTAAGGCTGGAATACACTTACAAAATTGGATAAATTAATTAAACTGGAATTTTAAAAGTGAATAAAGAAATGTCCCAATTGCATCTACATTTCACTAATCTCACCGTCCCTGCATACACCCACATCAATCTTCATGCTTCCTTTATTCTTCGAGTTTATCACTCTGCAACAGTTTCTTCTTGGAGACTGTCCCAACACGCATGTACAAAGAAAACCATATCGATCACTTTGGAAAGCAATTTCTTCATGAAAGATAAGCTAAATTCAAGGTACAAGAGTATTAAATGCATTCGTTTGAGGCAACTTACCCTATCCCATAGATGAGCGTCGGGCTTTTTGAAAACCACTACACTGCTCAGATTGGCCGGATCAACCATCTTCCATTTACAGGCAGGGTGAGGAACAAGATGTCGGTCATAGTCGGTCACTGTTGTGTTTAATAAAGAATCAAATCTTGCCTTTGACAAGTAAAACACAAACGGTTTTTGACAAGGGTTTCGGCTAAAAGGACGCGTGTTAAATGCGTATGCTGTATAATCTGCTCTTCTATACCAATTCAAGAAAGTTCTTGAAGGCATTTCTATCTCACGAGGCGAAAACAATCCCCGGAAAATTTGAACAGCAAAGCCCCAGGAAATAGAAATTGTCCAGCTCTTAGATTTATCATAGCAGATCGATTGCTGCATTAGCGCTGCTGAGTCCAGTTTCATTGGTACTGTTAAGCGTTGCAGTGCTTGAACCCGAGTAACATTGGGGAAAATAGGTTCAACCACGTCAAGGTGATGAAGCGACACCAAGGGGGTAACTGGATGCGCCGCAAGTAGTCCAAACAGGTTCCCATAAACATCATACTGGATGCAAAAGTAAACTGATGGGATCAGCAACTCTATACAAGTATTTCTGTGATAACAGACTCAACGTCATTACCCATTAGGAGGACAACATACAAGAATATGTTCAATCGAATACAGACACAAATCCCTTTTCCCTACAGTTTGTCTACCCAACTCTTTAATTGGGAAACCTATAATTTGTTTGCAATACATCGCAGTTGCAAATAAGCTCCACTGGTCAAAATAAACTGACTGACCATACGTGGAAGCCAAGAACGAAATTGTCTAATAGTTTATTCCAAGTCTACTCTACAGTTCGTGTGAAACAGAAATGAGAATGCTATAAAAACAAACTTCCCAGCTGTCTGCATTTTTGACTCACGAACTTTGTATAGCGGTGGACACGCCCCAAAACCAATGTCACGTCACGTGGGTCTCATCCCCACACCTACGCCACGCCGACGAACAATTATGGAGCTAGCCTAAGTGTTGTTACACCTCCCCAGTCCTCCCCTAAATCTTACCGGAACCCGAAACCTATGCTCAACCCAGACCCAGTTCATTAAAATAAACGAGTTAATAAGGCAATGAGAATTGGACACAAACCTGATGAAACCCAGCTTCCTTTGTGAGTGGGACACCGAGTTCAGCCATGCAAGCCTGCATTCTATCATCGGACCCGTACAACCCAGGATACCTCTGAATACACCTATCTTGCATCTTATCAAGCGCTTTAGCTAAAGGGTAACTTATCGCGAAACCACCGCCACCATAGGCCATACCGTACGAGAAATATATGTTCTGCAAATGAGATTCTGACAGGCTCCCGATGTAATAAAACTGGTTGTGGTCGTATTTCCTCAGCACTCTTATCAGGTTTTCCGTCACAAATACAGTGTCGTCGTCACCCATCACGAACCACCGCACGTTATTCAGCCCCAGCCGAAGGGTCTCCGACACGATCCGAGAGATCCGGATCGCCGATCGGTGACCCTGCCGGTTTCTGTACGAGAACCTGGAAGTGTCGCCGGATATTTTCACCGTCGGGACGCCATCGTCCTCCCGGGCCTCCACGGCATCGTCTAGCCACACAATGCCTCTCATTTTTTGAGGCTTATACCAAATCTTGATGTAATTTTTCCTCTGTTTCCATAACTTGGCCGATGCTGCGATGCCGAACACGACGTGCTCTATCTCTGTTTGCTGGCTGATTTTATGGCCAGGTATTTCCAAAGCAGTTATATTTCTAATTGAAGTGTTGTTGCTGCTGTTGTCACGGATTATGGAAAGCTGACGGTGGATCGCGAACGGCTCAGCGTTGCAGGCACGTGAGGAGGAGACGAGCTTGAGAGTGTAGACAACGTAAGTGAGTGACACGAAGAGGATTAACCAAACTAAGAGCTTTGGTAGGTGTCGAGCTTGTGAACCTGTCCCAGAGAGCGCGTTCGCTGAAGGGCTCCTCATCTGATCCCAAATTAGCTTCTCTGAATCTTTCTGGGTCACTTTCATATTGTTGGTTTCTTGGCTTATTGTTGTAGTAATTGATACAAACAATCCACAATTTGCGTGTTAGAGGTTAAAGTCTTAGGAATCTAAGTAGTGGGTTTTACTTACCAGATATAGAAGTCAGAGATTGGTGATGAAATCCGACAAATAGAAGCAATGGAGGTGAAAATAAAAGAAGAGAGTTGAGTTGCAGGTTGAGAATGGTAAAGGTATGCCAGGTTGCAACATTTTGGCCAAGTGTTGATATTTATTCTTGTGTCTCTTTGTTTTTCTTATTCATAGTGGAGGGAGACGCGTATCTCTCTGGTGTAAGTGTAACTCACTGTGATGCTTGAAACGTGTGAGTGAAACTCTTGGCCCTAGAGTGGTATTTGATTGATTATGTTAACTCACTGTGATGCTTGAAACGTGTGAGTGAAACTCTTGGCCCTAGAGTGGTATTTGATTGATTATGTTGATTTGCATCATGTCTGGGCACTTGGTCCCACCTAATAAAGTCATGTCTTGGTCACTGGACCTTTGCAGTTTGTGTATCAGGCAAACAGATCCCTGTTTCCGATTATCCATTAATATGAAGATGTTAATGGAGCTAAAATCAGACTAAAGCAGGACGGGCAGACATTATATTATATCCACAGATATTATATCCATGTACGCGTCTCTCTGCAAATCATTCTCTGACTACAAATTTCACATTATTTGTTTGAGTTATGGGAGTCTTTAAGATTAGATTATTAATTACCACATTTACATCTCCATCGAATCATCAACAATTACCACATTTACATCTCCATCTAACCAAATCAAATTTGATCTTGGATCATCGACACGTGTTGATGGATGAACTGAAACCCAAATTTGATTGTGGTCCCTGTGAGGTTAGTAATGTACCTTGAAATTTACGAGTTTTATTTCATTTTCTGGGGTTTCCCTTTCAATCTTCTGCTTCCAAATCCATCCATTTCTAAACCAGTTGTCGTCTTAAAATGAAAGCAATTGGTAATTGTGTAAGCCAGAATAAATTAAAGATAGCGCGTGTACAAACAAAACTCATTGGATTTATCCACTTACTCATCTAGCTGTTTTAATGAAGAAGATAATTAATTTTTTAAAAAAAACAAGCTAATTAGCATTTGCTTATTTGGAACCACTTCATTAATATCTATTAAGGGTCTGTGTAGTTTTATTGTCATTTTCACCTTTTATACTTTTTTAAATTTATTATAGAAATTTTAATGTTTTTGGTTTTAGATTGTTCTACTTTTTGAAATTTATGAAAATTATAAAAATTATTCTTTATTTTTCTAACCTAATTTGCTGTTATTTAATTTATTATTTAATATTAAGTTCTAATAACAATTATCAATAACATAATTTAATTATTTATATTTATATTTACTTTACAATTTTAAATTATTTTGAAAAACAAAAATATTTCTTAAATTTAATAGTTATTTAATAGATATGTTTAAATATTAAAATTAAAGTACCTAAATTTCACAATTTTAAATCAGTTATCTATTAAATAATTTCTTAAATATAGTTCTGAATAATAAATTATTTTAATATGTATATAAATAAATAAATATTATACACATAAATTTCTATTAATAATTTATTTTAATAGAAATCACATAAAATTTATTAATTATTGTTATATAAAATTATTTAATTAATTTATTTATCTCTATGTTTTATTTACTAAATTAATATATCTCTATGTTTTATTGATATTTAATTATTATTAATTATAGAATTATAACTTAAAATTAATAATTAAATATATTTTTAGTGACCTATATTAATTTCACTAAAAATATGTAAGAAAAACTAGCTGGTACTACAATTGATTACATATCTTTTTTCTTTTGTTTTCCTAACAATTTCTTCAACAATACGTTGGTAATTTATGGGAGTGGACATTTGTTAAATCCACTAGCCACTAGCCACTTGTCCAGGTTCTAATTTGAGTAAGTCTTATTTGAGTTGATGGGAGTGGACACCTATTAACTCCACTAGCCACTTACCTGATTCTAATTTGAATAAATCTAAGAAAGTTGTTATTTGAATTTTGAATTAGTCAACATTACTATTTTTGTTCATGATATGTAGTTGCTGAAATATTGGAGAGCGGTTGAACTATTCCCCTATTTATTACCAACGAATAAGATGAATAAAGTGGGAGCATTCTTTCATTCACTAAATTAGCTTTTTGAGTTCCTGAGGAGGTTTTGGTTCCCTCGAAGTAACCAGCTATTGCTTATTTTGTTCTTTGTCTACTCCATATTTCTATGTCCAGTTAATCAAAATTGGGAAGCATAAGCAATATCAATTTAAGAGAGATCCTTCTTCTCTTAACTGGCTAATCGTAAAATCTCATGCACAAGACAACCTTAGATCTCATGCACATGACAGCTTGGTATCAGAGCCAGGCATGGAGGAGCAATGATTAGGACAATTAGAGGATGAAGTTACCACTCTGCCAGTAGGCAGGAAAAGATTCTAAAGGAGATGCAGGAGATGTTTGCTACAATCAATGCCCGTTTAGATGTTATCTCTACAAATAAAAGTCAGGCAGCATAAAACTCCTATGGCCAAACCTGAAATAATGAAGGGTGGCAAAATAATCATGCATTGACTAACCGTCAAGGTTCTTCCAACAATGCCTACATGCCTAAGTTGGTGAAATTGGATTTTCCTTGATATAGCTGACAAGAGGACCCAGCTGAATGGATTTGCATAGCTAAACAATTTTTTGAATTCCATAAGACACCGGAAGAGGAAAGAGTGTCATTGGCTTCATTCAACCTGGAAAATGAGTTGTAATTATGGTTCCAATTCATCAAGAACGAGATGCAGCAAATGACATGGTAGGATTTCAAGCAAAGTTTGCATGATAGGTATGGCCCCACACAATAACAAGAATTTTTGGTGACTTAACTAAGTTGCAACAATCTGGTTCCATAAGAGACTACCATGCGTAATTTGAGAAGCTTTTTATTCAAGTATAACGACTTTCACCCACACAATAAGTTAGTTGTTTTGTGTGTGGCTTTAAAGAGAGTATCAAAACTAACATTCAAGCTGGTAAGCCTACATCTCTTTCTACAGCAATTGGCCTAGTGAGACTGTACGAGGCAAAAAATAATTATGCTTGTCAAAGTACTCAAACTAAGTAATGAAAGTCAAACCTAATTTCTTCAACCATGTGATAAAATACTATTATGCCAATTAAAAAGTTAACTCCATTTGAGCTTAAGGAAAGAAGAGAAAAAGGACTATGCTCTAATTGCAACGAGAAATTTAGCCTTAGGCATAGATGCAAAAAGTTGTTCCTTATTGAAGGGAAATGGTCTGATGATGAAGATGAAGATGTGGATATTGATTTGGAGATTGAAGAAAATCAACAGTTAGAGACATCAGAGATTTTAGTTAATGTTATTTATGGTGCTATAGCTCCACAAACAATGAAGGTTCATGGTCGATTAGCCCAACAACAAATTATCATCCTAATAGAATCTAGCAGCACCCACAATTTTTTGGATAGTAAGGTAGCAAGAAGATTGGGGATCATACCTAATGCAAAAGAAAAGTTTGAAGTTACAGTGGCCAATGGTGAGAAAATTGCTAGCATAGGACGTTGTAATGAGGTAAGTTTAATTATTCAAGGCAATTTATTTATTGCAGATTTTTATTTAATCTCCTTAATGGGTTGTGATGCTATCTTTAGGGCTCAATGGTTGAGCACATTAGGCCCAATTCTATGGGATTTCTCTAAATTATCAATTCAATTCAAGATGAATGGAAAAAAGATCACTCTCATAGGGTTGGCAACTTCCATTAATAAACTAGTGGATGGGTTGGAAATGAGAAAGGAAATCAAAAAGAGTAAGGAAAGAATCATTATGCAGATAAATTCCATTAACATGCTGGCATTAGGTGCATGTGGCTCTTGTTTCAATTTGGGTTTAACTAACCTAGAACTGAAGTCTTTTTTTATAGTATTATCATGATATCTTTGAAGAGCCTCAAGGCTTACCTCCACCATGAAGTCATGATCACAAAATTATCCCAAAACAAGGATGTGAACCAGTTTTTGTAACCTATACCAAATGAAATCAAAAAACTAGTGAAAGAAATGCTGACATCTGGTATCATACGTCCAAGCCAAAGCCCATACTCATCTCCTATTTTGCTGGTTAAAAAGTATGACGATTCTTGGAGGTTCTGTGTTGACTATTGAGCACTTAACCAGGTCACCATTAAAGACAAGTTTCCTATCCCTATTATTAATGAACTACTAGATGAGTTACATGGTGCTATTTTTCACAAAACTAGATTTGAGAATAGGTTACTACTAGATACGAATGAGGAATCAAGACATCCCAAAGATTGCTTTTCGGTGAGTTCACGGTGATGCCATTCAGGTTGAAAAATATCCCCTGTACTTTCCAGTCACTAATAAATGAGGTATCTAAACCTTACCTCCAAAAATTTATTCTGGTATTTTCTGAAGATATTTTGATTTATAACAAAACTTTTTTTGAAAATAAAAAATTCATTTATAAAAGGTAAATAGGTACAGAATATCAATAACAAACAAAATAAAGGGAGAGATCCTAGTTAAACCAAAATTTACAACTCCTCAACCTTAACTTCGTATAAGGTGAGCAGAATAAAGAACAGAGGTAAATGAGTTAAACAACACGTCTCAGCATTAGAATCTCATGGATAGTTTTCAGCGTTTCTTGTATCAGAAGGGAGAGAGTTTTTTGCTTAGTTTCGAATCTTCGGGCATTGCGCTCCTTCCATACGTTTTATACACAAAGTTCGATAGCTATAAAATAAACTGATTCTATAGGGGAACAATGATTAGCTAACCATTGTATAACACTTAAGAGCGAACAAGTTAGCAATGACCATTGAAATTCCCTTTTAACAACTTGCCAAATCCAGTTGGTGATCTCACACGTGAAGAATAAGTGGTCATATGATTCAGCCTCTATTAAACAAAACAGACAATCTCTGTCAATAGTTAAATACCTAAGTCTATCAATTCTACTGAGGCAATTTTGGATAGCTAGCCATAAGAAGAAACATAACTTTGGAGGAATGTTCTTGTTCCAGACAATTCTAGACCAATTCACTACCAGTTTGCGCAACTGTAACAATTCTCTCATGCTTCTGTTCGACAACTGATGGGTTGGGCGAGTGTACCAGAAGAAAGTGACTCAATGGGACGGGCTTGGATTGTAGTTTGGTTGTAATTGGTTGATACCTTCAGGAAAATGCCAAGTTGTTCCACTAATGAAAGCTTCCATCTTTGTATTAAGTGGGAAGTGAATAGAAAGCCTTACTTCAGTCAAGGAGTGTATAAGAGCTCTTCTTCTCGACCAATTATCAAACCACAGCGTAGTGAGCTTCCTGTTGCCAATAGAACACGATATGTCTGCTTTAACATCTTGCCTTATCTTGAGAAGTTGGTTCGAAAAGAAAGAATGTGGTGTTTTATTATGAAGCTCGTAGATTCATTTTACCTTTGAGAAAATGAGAGTGAAGCCATCTAATCCATAAGGAATTACGGTCTTCCATAATCCACGAAAACCGCTTCAATAAGACCGTTCGATTGATGAGTTTTATCGAATATATGTTGAGACCTCCTTCTTCCTTTAGATAGCTGATATCAGGCCATTTCACTTTTGCATGACCTTTAGCTCGATTTGAATAGTTCCATAAGAAGTCCTTAAATAGCATCCCAATTGTCATAGCTACACTTTTTGAAAGAAAAATATAAGAGCTCCAATATATATGTAGTGAGTTTAGAACATATTTTATGAGATGGAACCTCCTTGCATAGGACAAAAATTTATTCACCCATAAGCCTATCCTCTTCTATATTTTTTTCTGAAAGGGGAATGCATTCTAAGAAAGTTAATCTCTTGGTGGAGATTGGGAGGCTGAGATAGAGTAGAGGTGGCTCTTTCTCCATCATTATCATTAGAAGAGCAAGTTGTGAGGCCATCGGAGAAGCTCTCTTTCACAGTAAAAAGTGAATCTTTTGGAAATTGATGTGTAGACCTGAGATATCTTTGAACGTGTGCAGGGCATGCATAAAGCATTTTATAGATTCTAGTTTGGCGCTACAAAAAAGAAGTAAATCATCTGCAAATACAAGATTAGTGAGACCAATTTCCTTACATTTCGAGTGATATTTAAAGACGCTTGATTCCACTTCTTTTTCTATGATTGAGTTCAAAACTTCCATGTATATTATAAAAAGTTAGGGGGATAGAAGATCCCCCTACCTTAAGCCTTTTCCTACTTTGAAAAACTTGGTAGGGCTTCCATTGATGAGGATAGCATAACTTACCGTGGAGATGCATTCCCTGATCCATCCAATGAACCTGTTTGGAAAACCATACACTGACACTAATTTCCATAGAAAGTTCCATCTCACACTGTCATATGCTTTATGGAAATCAATTTTGATAGTGCAATTTGAAGCTGAATTCACTTTAGAATATCCCTTGAGAAACTCTTGCACCATTAAGAAGTTGTCTCCTATCTTCTTTTGGCTGATAAAGGCTCCTTGATTGTCACTGATTAGCGGATTTATCACCTTCTTCAATCTAAAAGTTAGGATCTTGGAGATAACCTTGTAGAGAAAATTTGTGCAAGCAATGGGATGGAATTCAGAGAAGTTTGAGGGATTAGCAGTCTTTGGTGTCAAGGAAATAAAGGTTTTGTTAATTTCCTTCAGGGTAACACTAGTGGAGAAGAATTCTTTCACTGCGTTTTTAACTCCATACCCTATAATGTTCCAAGATTTTTAGAAAAAATACCCATTTAAACCATCTGGACCAAGTTTAGAATCATCCATGTTGAAGACTGCTTCGTCAATCTCTTTATCTTCCACTGTTTTGATTAATAATTCATTGTCCACCTGCGTTAATTGTTTCAGCTGGAAAGATTCAAACTTAATATTTGAACCAAAGTTAGGATTTGTTGGGCCTAATAGGTCACCAAAGAAACTAACCGCTTGCTTTTTAATGTCATTCATATTCTGAATCATGTGACCCCCTTCTGTAGTGATCAAGCTTAATTTTATTATAGTTTTTCAAGATAGAATAGAATTGGAAAAGAATTTTGAACTTTTATTTCCTTCTTTCAGCCAATGAACTCTAGCTCTTTGTTGTAGCAAAGATTCATGATTCTTAGTGGCAAGTAAAAAAGTTGATAAAGCTTGTTTCTCTTTTTCTAATAAAGAAAGATCTGTGGGTGAGAGGGATAATAATCTCTGAATTACTATTAGATCATCCTTGGTTATATTGATAGTGGTATCAGTAGAGCCTCTTACAAAGTGCAGCTGTTTAAGTTCTTGTTTAATGGCCTTCAATTGTTGAATACATTGGAATTTCCTGGTTCCTCTGACTGCACACGCATATCCTCTACGACAAGCCTCTTGAAACTTTGGATCAAGACCTAAATAATTATTAAACTGAAAAGGGTAGAAGTTGGAAGTTCTCTTAAATAAATTGTCAACTTTAATAGGCGTATGGTCTGAAAAAAGGGGATCTTGGAAGTTCACAGTGCTATTGGGAAGTTGAATCAACCATCTGTCATTTATCAATGCCCAATCAAGTTTCTTTCAAATACACCATATAGATGCTTGTTTGTTTGACCATGTAAATTTATGCCCTATAAATCGTAGATCAGTCACGCCCAAAGACTCCACACATAGCTTGAAATCTTCAGAGTAGTTACGCAGATTATGACTTCGTTGAGCCTCTGACCTATAAAGAACGAAATTGAAGTCCCCACATATTAGCAATGGTAGGTTGATTCCCCGATGTATATTTTTGAGATCATTCCATAGCATAGCTCTCTAGAACCCAAAGTTGCTAGCATAAATGAAAGAAATATTGCTGCCAACTTGTTCATGCAGGAATGTGACATGCATGTGTATAAGTTGATCAGTGACATGCAATACCTCCCCTCTGATTCTATCATCTTTGTAGTAGATGTTCACTCTCCCATAAGCATGGTGCGAATGGTTGGAGACTTGTTTCCAATCTAATCCTAGTAAGTTTAATCTGCCAAAAGTAACATGTTTTATTTTGGTCTTAAGTAATCCGACTATTAGAGGCTTTTCCCTCTAAACAAAACCCCATAAAGCCATTTGCTTTTTCGGGCAATTCAATGCTCTGACATTCCATGCTACTACTGAAATATTATAGGTTTTAAGTGCAGAGCTTTTACTTATGCTCCTTTGTGATTTCCTTTTGTCTACTATATGATATAGTTTACTACCCTCCTCCTGATCTACTCCATCTGTCATTCTGGTTGGTATACTTGAGGCTTGACTATTTATTATTGTGCCTTCTGTTCTGGTATGCTAAATCAATGGCTCATTTGATGGGAATTATTCTGCAACTTCCCCTGGCCAATATCCAAAGGATTACCTGGACAAGTAATGGAAGGTGATAGTCCCATTGTATCTTGGACTTCAATGGCACTAACTCGCTTTGTCTATGTTCCCTTTGGAAGAGAATTCTCTACTATTGTGTTAGTAGTCGCAAATTTTTTGTTCCCTAGGACCGTTTTCACTAGTTTTGCCTCTGATATATCTTCCCCCATCAACTTAATGTAGCTACCAGTTTTAAACCTTTAAGCTGTAGCTTTCTATACTTTACCTTGATGCTTAGGCAAAGGTTTCCATTAGTAAGACATTGCTATGTTGTCTTCCTATAAGCTTCGTCCCTCTCCTATTCTCATTATTGGTATTTTAGTAGGAAGATCCTTGTTAAGCGCCACACTTACACAGATATGTGCATATCCTACCCTTTTCTTTTTAACCATATTTTCATCAAAGCACAGAGGTGTTTCGATAAAACTTTCTAAAAGACTCAATCCCTGTGTAGACCAATACTCTAATGGAACATTATGGAAGTTAATCCATAATGGGAGGTTGATTCAAGCTTGAGGCTTGGCTTCCAATTCTGTAGAAAGATTGGTTGATTCCCTACGTGCCATGACCCTTCCTCTAATATTTTATGAGCTTGAGAAGTTGAAGAGAAAGTGAATAAGATTATATTCTCCTCAGTAAGCAAAACATCAACCAGACCTTTGTTGTGCCATAATTGTTGAGCCCACCACTGGATACTTAGAAATGGTGGGCGTTTGTCAAAGAAAAAGCCCACCAATGATGCTTCCCAGCTTCGTGCTCCTTCCTCAAGTATTTCTAAATCTGGATAGACAATAAGCTTCCCATTTATAACAAAACTTGGGAAGAGCATATGAGGCATATTGAGGACACTTTTAATATTTTAAGAACTCACTAGTTGTTTGTCAAAAAGGAAAATTGTACCATTCGTCAGAGGGAAGTGAAATATTTGGGGCATATAATTTCCAACGATGGTGTTGTTGTTGATCCGGATAAAATTTCTACTATTCAAGATTGACCAAGACTAAAAATTGTCAAGCAATTGTAAGGCTTCCTCGAACTAACTAGGTAATATTGAAAATTCATTATAAATTATGGAAAGGTGTCAACTCCATTAACATAATTGCTAAAAAAGGATAATTCTTGTGGACTTCTAAAGTAGAAGAAGCTTTTGCGTTGCTTAAACAAGTGATGACACAAGCGCTGGTTTGGGTCTTCCTAATTTCAATCAACCATTTAAAGTCGAATATGATGTATCTAGAACTGGAGTAGGTGACATTCTTATGCAAAATAAGAGAACAATTGCTTTCTACAACCATGCCTTACAAGGTAGAAACTTATAACTATCAGCTTATGATAAACAAATGTTAGCACTAATCCTTGTAGTTCAAAAATGGAGGTCGTATTTGATGGGGAGACATTCATTGTTCGCATTGATCAAAGAAGTTTGAAGCACTTATGAGAGCAGAGGATCACCACTCCTTCTTAAGAAAAGTGGTTAGACAAACTAATGGGGTATGATTTTGTCATAGAATATAAAAAGGTAAGGATAATTGCGCAATCGATTAGTAGTCCCAAATTCATGAAAAAGAGTTGATGGTTATCTCAACACCAATTCCAAGTTGGCTGACAACAATAAAAGTGGAAGTTCAAAGTAATCAAAAATTGCAAGAATTAGCTAAACTCTGTCAACAAGGAGAGGTTGTGTGTCCATGGGAATATAAGGAAGGAATTCTTTACTTTAAAAATAGAATTTATTTACCAATTGATTCCCCATTAATTGCTATTATTGTCAAGGAAATGCATTCCAACAGTTATGAAGGATACCATAAAACTCTTTATCGAGTAAGATTTGTACTTTATTGGCAAGGCATGAGAAAAAGTCTCCTTGAAGCCATAAGAGGGTGCGATTTTTCAGAGAAATAAAACAGAAAATATTAAACCAGCAGGATTGTTGCAACCAATTCCAATTCCCGTTCAGGTTTGGTTACATATTTCAATGGACTTTATGGAGGGTCTTCCTAAGTCAATCATTTATGTTGTTGATCGTCTTTCAAAATGTGCTCATTTTATTCCTATTTCTCATCCTTACTCTGTTGTGATCATGGCACAAATGTTTTTTTAGTAAATATTCAAGTTGTATGGAATGCCTCAAAGTATAGTATGTGATAGAGACCCCACTTTCACTAGTATATTTTGGAAGGAGTTGTTCAATTTATAGGCGACCAGCTTCAATTTCAGCTCATCATACCACCCCTAAATTGACGGACAGAGAGAAGTAGTTAACTGAACATTGGAGATGTACCTTCGTTGTTTTAGTAGCCATAAGCCACATGAGTGGGTCAAGTGGATTCCTTGGGCTACTTATTGTTATAACACCAGTATCCATTCTTCTACAAAAAAGACAACGTATAAGGTCATTAATGGGAGGCCTTCTCCTTCACTTATAACATACGTACCAAGCATTACAAAAGTAGAAGTTATGGAGCAAGAATTGCGAGCTCAAGATACGATTTTAAAGGAGCTTAGAGATCATCTAGCCTTGGCTTAACAACGTATGAAGAAATTCTATGATGCTCAAAGGAGTGAGAGAAGTTTTGACATTGGCTATTTTCTATACTTAAGATTGCAACCATATAGGCAAATGTCCTTGGCTATCTGCAAGAACCTTAAGTTGTTACCACGATATTATGGCACATTTGAAGTTGTTGGAAAAATTGGTCCTATAGCCTATAAGTTTAAGCTTCCAACATACTATAAATTTCAACCAGTATTTCATATGTCTTGGCTTAAGAAGACAATTGGAGCTAATGTGAAGGTTCAAGAAGATTTCCCAAGCATGACGACAAATGAAGAGTCCCTCACTATTGTTCCTCATTCTATTCTTGAAAAGAGAAGAAACATAAACAAAGAAGAGGCTTTAGTTCATTAGCAAGGTCTTTCTACAGCGGAAGCAACTTGGGAGGATTATCAAGAACTACAAATTCGTTTTCCTGAATTCTTCCTTGAGTGCAAGGAAAAAATCTAGGGGGAGAAATGTCAGGTAACTTATAGGAGTGGACACCTGTTAAATCCACTAGCTACTTGTCATGGTTCTAGTTTGAATAAGTGTTAGTTGAGTTGATGGGAGTGGACACCTGTTAACTCCACTAGCCACTTATCTAATTCTAGTTTGAATAAGTCTTAGTGAGTTATTAATTGAATTTTGAATTAGTCAACGTTACTGTTATTGTTCCTGATATGTAGTTGTTGAAATATTAGAGAGTGGTTGAACTATTCCCCTATTTATTGCCAACAAATCAGATGAATAAAGCGAGAACATTCTTTCATTCACGAAACTAGCTTTTTTAATTCCTTAGGGGTTTTGGTTCTCTCGAAGTAACCAGTTATAATAATAATAATAAATTTAAATTTAAATTGGAATTAGAATTAGAATTTGAGGTATTTTTATTTTATTGCAAATATTAATATTATTTGTAAAATCAAATATATACCTAACAAAAATCTTGGGTTGTTTTCCTTTATATTAGATAGACATGGTAGTTCAAGTTGAGCTTAAATTCAAAATTTAAGGTAAATAATGTTATTTTATAATTTTAATTTATAAAAAGTTAGATCATAGTAATTTTTAAGCCGTTTAAACCGTTGTTTTATATTTTAAATTAATAAAAATTAGATCGGATTATTTTTTGGCCCTTTAGACCTGATCGGAGGGTCAAACCATCGATTTCAGGTTCTATTGGGCTTTAGACAGACTAAGTCCAGTTCTGCCACTGACATAATATTAGATACGATACATATATATCGTCATGCCAAATGTAAATAATTTAAACTAGAATAATAATCTTAAATTGAGAAGTTCGCGTAATTGTCGACTACACATGCATAGTCTTCTTACAATTTGATAAGACGTGGTTGGTGGTGGATGCAAATTAACAGTGGTTGCTGTTAAGGAGGAGCCCAGCAGTCCCCTAAATTACGGCGACATATTGGCACGTACATATCATATCAGACAGAACAATTTGTCGCAAAAATTTCTCCTTCTGAACGGAATTAAAACAAATCTAAACTCTTCAAATCAAACGATGAGTAGCTATGTAGTCCAATTATTTTATATTCACCCTCGAAGTTGAATTAGGATCCTGTTACGTAAAAAGTTACAGAAACTTCTTATAGGCAAGATAAAGACATCACTCAAAGTAACAATGGTTTACTCCAACAACAGAAATGGGATTAGAAATATGTGAATGAACTGAAATGAAATAGAGTGGGAGTTGATTAAGAGGAATAGAGTATTTTTCCTAACAGAGATGATAAAAAATGCATGCAGTCTGTTGAGAACGATAAGGGACGCAGATGTTAATTATAATTGTCACCATGAATCATATAAAACCATATGGAGTTGGTGGACAGCAAAACTTTGAGTGATTGATGGGATATGCTCGACATCGTTATATTCACAAGATATCTGACATTTGGAATGGACACGTGATCAAACTTCATTACAACTTATATATTCCATGTTTTTGTTTTTGTTTTTTTTTTGAAAAAGTGATATATTCCATGTTTTTTTTACAAGAGAAACTAAAACTACTTCATAAAAAAAATACCACAAGTATCAGCCCAAACAATCAAGGAGAGAGCGTCAGGAATAGCATCTCAAACCTGAAAAGTAGAATCAAGGTCATGACTCAATTTAGCCAGACAATCTGCGGCAAAGTTACCTTCACGAAGTACATGCCGAACAGAGCAACTCCAATTTCGAGCAAGTAAAGCTTGAATATCCACAACCAAAACAGACAGGGGATGGGAAAGGATAACACCACAGGTCACCATCCGCACCGCCTCCATGCTATCAGATTCGACAATGACTTGCCGAAAACCTTGATCCCACGCAAAAATCAAACCATTTCGAATGGACCATAACTCCCCCACCAAAATAGTTGAAATACCAATGCGAAACGAGTATCTCCCGAGCCAACGACCAAATGAATCACGCAACAACCCTCCACCACTAGTCAGTTCAGGATTAACAATAGAACTGCCATCACAATTCAACTTCACCCAACCAGATGGTGGCGTAGTCCAACCAATCCAACGCCGAACACCAGGAAGCGTCGGTGTTGAAACAGAAGTTAGGGACACATCTATTGCAACTTTAAAGACACAACCAGTCAAAATTGCTAAGGAAAGGAACTCTTTTTGAAAGAGTAATAAATTCCGAGCCTTCCATAACCACCAAATATCTGCCAGAAACCAATGTGCCCAGGCAAACCTAAAAGGACCCACAGTATGAGCATGCAGATTCAAAGCTAGCCAATCAACCAAATTCGTCACAGTAAAAAAATTAACAGGAACATCCCACTGCCGCCACCATGCAACTGCACGGCTACAATCACGCAACAAATGCAAAGGAGACTCAGCATATAAAGAGCACACTACACACAAATTAGAAGTAGCCAAACCCCGTGCGAATCACAAAGAATTTGTCGGAAGACATGAGTGCCCAAGTAACCACAAGAAATGTTTAAATTTCGGTGGACCAGCCACCTTCCATAACTAAGAAAAATAAGACAAAATAGGAACATTCGACACCTCTTCCGAAAGAAGAGCTTGATAAACTGCTCTAACCGAATAAGCACCATTTGGGGAAAAACTCCAAGACATATCATCTTGCACTGAAGTAAACAAAGGCAAAGGAATGACTCGAATAACCTCCCTAAGATGATCCGGAATGACAGAACGTAAGCCCGAAAAATTTCAAGAACTATCAGTAATTATATGTGCTACCCGAAAGTGTTCTTCCCCAACTGTCAAGCCATCCATATGATCCACTAAAGGACCTCCTGAGCACCAATTATCAAACCAAAGACTAATCTGAGAACCATCACCAACCCGCTAAATCGAAACAGGAAACAATAAATTGAAACTTTTAACTACCCCCTTCCATAAACTGGAAGCCAAACCCTTAGAAAAAAAAGGAATAGACCCACCATGACAATATTTACAACGTAACACCTCCACCCATAATGAAGAATCATTCAGAAAGATCTTCCAACCCAACTTACCCAACAAAGCAACATTCATCAATCTAGAACTTTTGAAACCAAGACCTCCATATCGCTTGGGCTGAATAAGCCAATTCCAACCAACCATATGCATCTTACATCTATCCGGTGAGGAACCTCAATAAAAATCACGAGCCAAACGATCTAAATTACCAGAAATAGAGGAAGGTAACCAAACCGTTTGCATCGTGTAAATTGGTAATGAAGAAATAGAAGACTTAATAAGCACTTCCTTCCCAACGGGACTCAGAAATTTAGAACACCAATTAGCTAGTCTAGTCTCTACCGAACTCACAATATGCCAATAATGAGCAATGGAAGTATGACTGTGCAATAATGGAACACCCAAATACTTGCCCAAGTCAGAAGTAACTGCTATGCCCAGTGACTGTTGTAGTCGGGATTTTATAACCCGAGAAACAAAATTCGAAAAATAAATTCTTGACTTAGAAAGATTAACCCTCTGCCCACTTACCATACATAACACATCCAACACCTCACGGACCATTTTAACCTGTTTAGCTAAAACCTTACTAAAAATCAGCAAGTCATCAGCAAAAAGTAAATGACTAATGTCTGGTCCACCTTTAGAAGCCCTAATCGGAATCTATTTTTTACTCATCACTGCTCTCTGAATAAGCATGGTCAAACCTTCCATACAAAGAACAAATAAATAAGGGGAGATTGGATCTCCCTGGCGAAGCCCTGGAGACGCAGAGAATGACACAGAGAGGCTGTCGTTCCATAGAATAGCCAATGAAGATTGAGAAAGAGCACTTAAAATTAGATTAACCCACCGAGAAGGAAAACCAAAGACCTGTAATACAAACCGTAGGCAGTCCCAATTGACCCTATCATAGGCCTTCTCCAAATCAACTTGCAAAGCAAAATGACCCACTTTACTTTTAGACCTCCTAAAAGAATGCAGTAGTTCTTGAGTAATAATAATATTATCAGTCGTGGTACGACCAGGAATAAAACTACTCTAGAATGGGCTAACCAAGCCATCAATAAAAGGTTTTAAACGATTTGACAAAACCTTCATAGCCACTTTATACAACATATTACAAAGTGTAATAGGCCAAAACTAAGAAAGCGATTCTGGAGCATGAACCTTAGGAATAAGCACAATTAAACCCTTAGCAACCTGAGCAACCATCACACTAGAATTAAAAGTTTGCGACACAAACTGGAAAACCTCTTCACTAACCACATCCCAATACTTCTTAAAAAACATAGGTTGAAAACCATCCAGCCCTGGGGCCTTATAAGAACCCATACTCAAAACAGCCAACCAAACTTCTTCCCGAGTAACAGGTTTCAACATATCGTCAACTGCCGTCTTAGATAAACGAGGAAAATTCAAACCCGCAAAACCCACAGAATTAAAAACCCCATCATTCAAGAACAACTTTTCATAGAACCCCACTGCCATATCCTTTAATAAAGCTAGATCAGACACCCACTCCCCAGCATCATTTTTCAAACATTCAATTTTATTCTGTCTCCGACGAACCCTAGTAATCGCATGATAATACTTAGTACATCGATCACCTTCCTTGATCCAGGCAGCACGAGACTTCTAAAACCAAAGTGTCTCTTCCTGTTTCAAACATAAATCATATTGGCATAATAAGTCTTTTTCAAGCAACAAGAGAGGAGAAGAGGGATGATTATGAATAGCCAACTGAACATCCTTTATTCGCTTTAGTAAAACCCTTTTATTCTAAAAAAATTACCAAAAACCACCTTATTCCAACGAACAGCTTGTTCCTGAACCGACAAAAGAGCACCAGAAATAGAATCATGAGGCTTAAACAACCAAACATCACCCGCAAAACCAACAGCATGAGAAAGGACGAAGTTAGAAAAACCTACCTTCTTTGCCACCGTAGTCGCTCTGTTGTTCGAAATTCGAGGCTCCATAAAAATTAAAATGTCTGGACAATAAAGACGACATAATTCTCTTACATGGGTTAAAAAACCCCTCTTCACAGCTCCACCACAATTCCACTAAATTATTTTTTAATCCATTAAAAATAGATTAAAAGAAATAGCCAGAATTTTACAACTTTCTAGGTGGGCTTCGACTTCGACAGCGACCACCACAATCTCCATTATCATCTGAAATATCATCATCGATCTCTGACGAAACCACATCAGTCACCACACAGTCAACTTTGTTAGCCAAAGCATCCGAAGTTACCACTGGTTCCTCACACACAATGATGTCACAAGCAATGGGATCAGGAGGTTTCGGTTCATTGGAAACACAGGTTGCCACCATCCTACCACCAACATCAGCAAGCACCGGTAACATAGGCACCCTCGCTGACGAAAAGCTAGGAACTGAAGTCACCCCGACCAAGATCTGGTCAGATGCAACAGACACCATACCCTCTAAGTTCGGCCCAAAACGTTGTCTAACCTCCAAAGCCTCCTTTCTCCTAATTTCAACTATTGGACCCTCAGAAATAGACCTACTTACAACAGGCCCATTCCGAAATTGACTCTTCGTACTACCATACCTCCCAACCCCTTTAACCACCACAGGCTTCTTACCTTTATCTCTTGGACCTATAGTCCCACTAACATTAGAAATCCTCTTGCCAGACCCAACTGAGCCCTTATCCACCTTGACAACCACTCCATCCTCCACCTGTAAAGAGTCAAATCGAGAGCCAGTAATAATGTTAGATACTATTTTCTCCTGAGAAATAGGAGAAGACTTACTTCTAACAGTACGCCTTTTTTTTTACTGTGCAACCAACCATGGGCCAAAGATATCTTCTTTAGAATTTGAACTATCATCAACCATCACTATATCCGTAGCTACACCAGCATTCTCTACCCTAGTCGTCACCGGAACCACCAACTCCGTACAATTTTCAATACGATGATTGACAAGGCCACATCCTGAACAAACCCCTAAAATTTCTTCATACTCTACACGTCGCCATGCATCGCCAATAAAAACCTTAGGAACAAGAGGTTAGTTAAGATTCAATTCCAAACAAACTCTAGCAAAACGTCCTCTAGTAGCCATGGACGTCTGCCTATCCACCTTAATGGGTGTTCCAACAGCACTAACCACTGCAAATAAGAATTCATCACGATAAAATTCCATTGGAAATTCAATAAAACGCATCCAAGTAACCATTGAGGAAATTCTAGCCATAGAGGGCTGAAAACCAGGCTTCCACTTTTGAATATACAACGATTGACCTCCAACAATATAGGGACCATCGGACACAATGTGCAACATATCCTCCTTTTCTTCAAATTTAGAAAGGTAAAAACCAAACCCCAAATCAATAAGATCTAGTTCCACAGAAGGCTTCCAAAGCAAGGTCAACCGATTTTCCAAATACGTAAAATTAATAGACCTCCCGTAAACTTTAACAATGAAAGCATCTTTCCACTTACCACTAACCTCCTGGACAATATCATCACCAACCAGAATCTTTGGGCATAAGTAATCATTCCCTTCATACTCTAAACGAATTTTTTCCGTCCACTGACTACAAAGATCAAAAGCCAAACTCTGACCTATCGAAGAAGTGGACTGTGCCCTAGATGACTGCCCTACTAAACAATCACAAAAAGAAAGTGATGGTCGTGCATGCAACTCAGCAGTAGCCAACAAAATGGGACCAACAAACATAGAACCCGCTAAATCAGGACCTAGCGGTTGTCCCACCTTGGAAGAACTGAAATCTTCGTTTCTACCACAATCTGCCATCTGGGTCTGTCTCCTTGATTAAGGCTGCTATATCCTCAAACTTTACCAGTTGGATGATGCGACCGAAAATGAGTGATTCAATGTATAAAATTGTGGCTTGCTGGATTGTTGGAGAGGTAAATAGTAAGCAAGACAGTCGCAGAGAACACAAGGCACAAGATGAGAATCACGGAGCCGATTAAAAACTCAAAGCACCCTTTCTCAAGCAAAGCTATCTCTTTCTCTTATCTCTTCATATCTGACTGATAGCAGAGTAGAGAAGATAGAAAATGCCAGACCTAGGGTATCAAGAGCAAAAACTGTCCAGATCGGGTTGGGTTAGGCCTCGCTATGCTATAGTTACGCTCGATTCTAACTTTACTCTACTTCTGCAAGTGTGGATCACTGCTCTTTTACCTCCGATGCTCTCGATCGCTGCTCTTCTTTCAAGTTGCAAAGGCCGAAGGATGGAAACCCTACCTTCTGTGTGGATAGTTTCTAAGAATAACTGTCGTTAAAACTAATCAAACTCAAGAACGCCCAACGTTTTCCTGTAACAATCTCGCTAACGAACTCAACGGAATCAACTAACTCAGCAATGCTCTTTCCTTTCCATTCACGGCGAGCGACGACACTCGCTACTGTTTATGGATTGTTTCTACTGTTCATGACACAGAGACGGTTTTGCTCCACAGCTTAGACGTCTCTCTTTAACATGATGAGTTGTGAATTGAAATTCTCAACTACAAATCACTCACAAATGGATGGCCAAACGGAAAGGATCAATTACTTATTGTAGGAATACTTTATGTAAGTGTCAATTAACAAAAATGGCTAAGTTTACTTGATACTGCACAGTTTTGTTATAAATTGAATAGATCCTCAGCGAGGAAAGTGTCCAACTAATTATTTTGCGAAGGAAAAACAAGAGTTGTTAGATGAGCCAAAAGATAATCTTTGTAAATCTTCCAAACGAATGAAGAAATATACTAATCAAAGGAGTAGACCGCTTGATTTTGACATTAGGGGTAAGGTACTTCTCAAACTTACTCCCCAAATTTGGAAGAAGATTAGTAGCAAGCAAGTGCATCGAAGGTTGGCGCCAAAGTATAATGGGTCATTCGAAAACCTTGTAAAGGTGGAAAATGTTGCTTGTCACCTTAAGTTACTCGATCGTTTAAAGGTATATCCTACTTTTCATGTAAGTTTCCTTAAACCATATTATTAGGATTCAATAGATCCTAAAAGGAGTCAAGTAAAGAAAGCTCCACATATGGTAAGGAAACAATTTGATGAGCAAATTGAGAAGATTTTAGATCATCGGATATTGGGCCAACACAAGAAGAATCTAAGGACGGAGTTCCTGATTTAGTGGAAGAATAAAACTATAGGAAGCTACTTGGGAGAAGACACAACCTTGTGGCAATTCGAAGACCAGGTAAACGACTACCTTCAATTTGTTTCGACGAGGGCGTTGGGTTCATCTGGTAGGGGTGGTTTGTTAATCCCTTAACATTGCAAGACCCTTTTTTCCAGCCATTGGTGAGCTTGGCCAACGTCTAGCATGGATTAGGCATGAGGAAGTCATGCCAAAGGAACCAAGATAACTTAATAAAGCAAAGATCAAGCATGGTTTGAGCTGTGGCTAGTTTGATGACCCTGGGGCGTTGATCAGCTTGATGGCTCGGGCGAGTTGGACTTGCCTAAAACATCTTTGGTAGGACTAAGGACGAAATGGTGCTTAAATGATGGATCATAGACAAATAGACTAGACTATGAGTGTGCATTGGTCGGTCACGCGCGAATTGACTCAAAACTTGGCTAACCTTCACCTTTGGATAAAGATCGTGGGTGATGTGACAAAGTTAGTAGGATGAATCATTAAGGAAGTGGGATGACGTGGCAAAGAACTTGGATGAGGTGTCTTGTAAACCTTTTACACATGTTTCTTTGACTTAGGAGTGAGATTGTGGTAAGTTATATAAACCACCTACTAAAGTAGTGTCTAAAGTGTTTAGGGATGTCAACCACCAAGTTGGTAGCTTAGTGGCCTTAAGACCACTTTCTTGTATTCTTTCCCAAAACTCTCCTAAAGCTTATAAATAGCTCATTTGAGTAAGGCTTCATTCATTATAGAGAGCTTGGAGCTTTGTATTCTTTGTATCAATTGTGAGTGATATAAAAGTTGGCAATTTTATTGTAAAGCGGTGTGCATCTTTCTCTTCTTATTGTTGTCCATTCTATTGTGCTGGCTTAGCGAATTTCGTGGGTTTACTTTGCCTTTATGGGAAACACCTTAAGCACGAGTAATATGATAAGGTTGAGTTGAATTGCGAGAGTTTAAATATTGTACTTAGACTTTGGCACATTTTATCAGTGAACTTGGAGTTCTTTGCAAAGTCTTTGTAACAACAACAATCTTGCATGCCTAATGAAGAAGTTAAGACAAAAGCATGATGGGGAAACTTGCGATCAGTCTATGGTATGCGTAATTGATGTGCATTATTCATGATAGTGAAAAATGACTTTCTTCATAGACAAAATTAAGTAGAGCTAAGTTTTAGTGTGAATTGAGGCAATTCAATTCAAACACGTACAAGGATTAATTTCTAAGATGATTCAAAATATTTGTTAACTATTATTTTATAATAAGAGGGCAAGTAAGGATTAATTTTTAAGATGATTCATGGCGGTGGTTGTACCGCTCCTGGTGCTAGAACTTCCCCTGAGATCTCCTCTGTTGATTTCTTCGGCGACTACGATGGTCACGGTGGTTCTCAGTTTATTTGCCAAACATGCCTCTCCTCCACGCCATTGCCAGCATCGGTGAAAGGTAACAACTCTTTTTATTGATTCGGTATTGTATGCAGGCACAAGGGAACCTCCTCAGCCCAACACTCAGTTTCCAAGTACACACTTTTACTCTGTGCTTCTTAAAATTTTAGTGCTAGTTTGTCCGTGTGTCATGGGGTATATCCTTGTTAGAAAGTTGGTATCTTAGCCATCCCTTTGTGTGTCTCCCGTACGTTTGTGGTGGTATTGGGGGCCCGTCCCAGTTTTCGATTCGATCATTATTTTTAGTCTGGAGTTTGTATGTTCTGGTACTGTCAAGTCCTCTGAGGAGATGAAGCTCCTGGGTTTCCCGCGTAGTTGAAGTTAGAGGTCACGAGCAAAGGAAGTCTCTATTTTCTCGTCTGCCATGACCATTTACCCTCATCCTTTGTAAATCCTCTTTTAATCAACGGAGCATAGTGCGTATCGTGCGACCTCGCTCTTAAAAGAGCCAGAGTGGGATGGATCTGTATGTAGCTCTTGTTAGTTTCAAACAAACTAGTTGTTCGAGGACGGTGAGGCTCAGCGGTATTACGCGATATTGAAAATTTTTATTTTTATTTATTTATTTTTATTTTTTAAAAACGACCTATCGAGTCTGACATACCTCCCCCTGTCACCTGCCTTGAGCCGCCTGACATGGTGTAATAGAGGCAGTCAATCTTTTCTTTAAACCGTTGGGTAGTCCACCTTAGAACCTGACACGTCTACTAATACCACACAATTTTCCTTGGATATACTTTCAACTTGACTCATCAACTCTATGAAAAAGACTTTTATTTTAGAATCACCATGGCCATCCCTTCACCGTCACTTGCATGCCTCAACAGTTGCGGCTTACTGGGCGCCAAAGCTTTGCCAAGCGTGGTTGATTGTTACTGTCTCCAATTGGTCCAAGGCATTCATGGTCATTGGCTCTTCAAATTGTCTTACTATGTCCCCTTCCCAAATATGACTCCGCCACCCTTGTGTTGCTTTTGCATACTTATAGTATTTCTTCCCTGTTGAAGTTTCTATCATCAACTTTTTTAATATTAATTTTATTACTATCATTACGTGTATTAGTAGTTTGGTATTAGTATTAGTATTATTCTTTTATTTATTTTGCGTATTGTTATCTTTAGTGGTATTTATTTATTGTGCTTTCCTATTATTAACTTTTCTTCTTTATTATCAATATTATTACTATTATTAGTAGTGTTTTTTAAATTATTATTATTATTGTTATTATTATTTTCCTATTAGCATCCTTTTATTGAGTTTCTTATTAGCCTTAGTTTATCGTTATTATTATTATTATTTTCATTATTTGTAATATTTATTTATTTATTATTAGTAGTAGTAGTAGTACTATTATTATATTTCTCATTAGCAATATTATTTATTTGTGATTATTACTTTATTCTTACTTCCTTTTGCGATGGGGTTTATTAGTTTCAGCTTTCAAGGATCTCTTAGGATAATACGTGTGGGAAACGTAAGAGACTCGGGTTAGGAGGGATGCCTTCGGATCGCAAAAATGGGATCAGTGCAAGTGGGTTGGTTTGCACACTTTACAGGAAAAACGCCAATGATGATGTTTTAAGGATAGGTTCTTGGAACGTTGGGACCCTCACAGGTAAGTCTTTAGAATTGGTCGAAATTTTAGACAAGTATAGGATACAAATAGCATGCCTTCAGGAGACTAAGTGGGCAGGAACTAAAGCAAAGGAGATAGGGGGTTCAATTTATGGTACTCGGGAAGTACGCGGAAGTAGAATGGGGTAGGTATCTTAGTAGACAAGGGACTTATGAACAGAATAGTGGAGATCACCAGGGTCAATGATAGGATAATGGTAGCAAGAATTGTTTTAAACAGTGTGGTTCTCAATGTAATATGTTCTTATGCACCGCAAGCTGGTGCAGACGGACAATAAAAACGTACATTCTAGGAGGCCCTGGAGGGGGGTGTTTATACAAATCTCTACTACTGAGCAGATCATCCTAGAAGAAGATTTTAATGGGCATATAGGGATGGATTCAGATAGTTATACAGGCATTCATGGGAGCTTCGACTACGACACTTATAAATGATAGTGGGGTTGATTTACTAGACATGGTCGTAGCTTATGAGTTAGTAATAGTAAATTCCTACTTTATGACAAACGAAGTACATTTGGTGATGTTTTAGAGTAGCACAATCAAGACGCAAATCGATTATCTCCTTATCAGGACAATTGCCCGATCATGGTGCAAGGATTGTAAAGTACTTCTGGCCGCATGCCTATCAACCCAACATAAATTGTTAGTTTTAGATCTAGAAATTCAGGGATGGAGAGCTCAGCTTTTTACCAAGCCACGCCGCAAAATCAGATGGGGGAGATTCAAAGGGGATATGGTGGAACATTTTAGGACTTAGGTTAGGAATAACGCAACATGGGCTGTGAGTGGGGATGCGAATCAGATGTGGCAGGGAGTAGCCCCTGTAGTGAGAGAGACTACTATAAAACTCTTAGGAGTTTCTAAAAGACAGGGGGACGTGTTGGAACCCGATCTCGAAGATCGGACCCCAACCAAAAAACGGAAAACAAAATCGATCAGATCGAATCGGAAGGCCTAAACGAAAGAACGGAGTCAAAACAAACAAATCAAATGAGGAGAATGATGTTTTGTCAGAATGTGAAACAAGGAAAGATGTGGCTATTTAGAAATAAGAAATTGT
>JANZLC010000202.1:25590248-25602083 GCA_026413385.1 Erythroxylum gracilipes | reverse complement strand
GGCATTGAATGATTAAAAGGGCTTATGCCCTAATTGATTTTGGACTTCTGCATTATGTGCTTTAAAAAAAATGTACCAACTTCTGAGTGATCGAGGGTTTAGCACGCCACCCTCGCGGGACAAGGACTCGGATATCCCCAACAATATCGGGTTCGGGTCACGCGGGAGTGGGGTGTTACACCCACCCTCATCAGGACATCCTAAAACCTTTCCATGAACACTTATTCCTCTAAATGCACAATATTGCGGAAGGCTAAGAAGTGGAAGGGGCTATTTTTTCTTCAGCTTCCAAATTCAACAACATTAACTTTTTTATGTTGATGTATTTATAAATTTCTTTCAAGCATTTAGATGTATTTCTTACCCTTTAATTTTTTTAATTTCCATCATTATATGAATCTAAGATACTCCAACCTAAGAATTAGTAGCAAAAGATTTTTATGGTTCTGACTTCAAAATGATAATTTAAAGGCAAAGTTTCTGATTTTTTCTATGTATTTTTCAACTTACTAAATACTTGAATATATTATAATTAATTTGTCTCCTCTGACAACATTTTCTCGTATATATAATGTCTAACAATATTTTTACTCTCAGTTTATTTATTTTAAATCTTTATATTTTCTAATAAATAGGTATTAATATTTCTCATTTTTATTTGGTAATATATTTTTTAAATTTATTTAAATTATAAATTACATTCATTATGAATTTTATATTGCCAATTTATATAACTTGTATATTGTGAGCAATATAAAATATATAACTTGTATATTACTTATTTACTGGGGCTTCTTTTTTTACTTTGCCTAGGGCTTATAAAACATTAGGAACAACCCTGATTTTACTTAACTAAATTTATATCAATTGGATGAGTGACTCGTAATCATATGAATTTATAGGCAAAGTTAGGAATAGTATATAAGATATATTTGGAAAAGAATTGTCACCTAACGGATCTAAGAGTCATATAAGATGTGATTGATAAAGTTATTATATACCTAATTCAAATTGAGTTAGTTTGTTGAGTGACTCAAGATTAACTTCGTCTAAATGGGAAATTCTCAATTTAAATTCAGGATTATTAGTTTGAATTAAATAGTGTGAGTAATCAAATATTGACTAAAGACTTTATTTTATTTGATTTTGTGGCATAAACTAATACTTGCTTTATCTTTTGGTTATAGATAAATGAGTACTAATATATCGTTGAAGAGCATCATAGATGCAAACAAGCTAACTGAACCCAATTTCTTATACTGGTTTCATAACTTGAGAATTGTTCTCAGATAAGAAAAGAAACTATATGTTCTTAACACTGCTGTTCTGTCAGAGCTTAGTTCAAATGCAACTAATGATGTTTAGGAGAAATATCATCAATATCTTGATGACATTAAACAAGCTATATATGTGATGTTGTCTAGTATATCTCTGGAGCTTTAGAGGCAACATGAGAACATGTATACTTTTGTTATATTTTGCATCTCAAGGAGTTGTTTGGTGCATAAAGTAAAGTAGACAAATATCAGTTCCCTAAAGCATTATTTCATTGCAAAATGATAGAAGAATCTTCAGTGAAGCTACACGTAATGAAGATGATTAGTTATATTGAAAAATTAGGCTAATTAGGTTTTGTGAGGATTATGACTTAAATATTGACATGGTGCTATAATCTCTTATTTTGAGCTTTTCACAGTTTGTTATTAACATCCATATAAACCAAAAGGATACGTCATTGCCTAAACTACTAAATATTCTCAAGACTATAGAGGGGTGCTTTAAGAAGGAACTCAATTTTGTTCTTATTGTGGATTCCTCCTTAAGCTAAAGAAAAGGACTTTAAGAAAAATAATAACAAGAAACATAAGGCTTATGGTAGAGTAGTAAAGCCAAAAGGCAGTGTCAAAAAGAAGAGCAATGACAAGGGCACATATTTTCACTATATAGTCGATAAACACTAGAGGAGGAGTTGTAAAGCTTATCTTGCTACCCTAAAGTATGAGAAGTTTAAGGAAGCTACTTCGTCAAGTATATTTATGATTGAGATCAATCTTCTACTTGTATTATACATTCTTGGGTATTAGGTATTAGATGTGGTTCTTATATTTACAATATCATGCAAATGTTAACAAGGAGTAGATCATTGAAGAAAGGCGAAGTAGACTTGTGAGTTGGCAACAGAGCAAGAGTTGCTACATTAACTATTAGAACTTGTAGTATAGGTTTTCCTTCTAGCCTTAAGCTATAACTAGATAATTGTGATTATGTTTTAGTTATTACTAGAAGTATCATTTTCATTTTTTTATTTAGATTTGAATGAATTTGTTTTTATTATTAAAAATTAGAGTTGTTCTTTTTATAAAGATGATGCTTATTAGAGATCTAGATTACTTGCAAATGATTTGTATAAATTAGATCTTGAAAGGCCAATCATTCATATAAATAGCAAGGAAAGAAAAGTAATCAAAATCCATATTATTTATGGCATTGTAGGTTAGATCATATTAACAAAACTAAAAATACAAAGTTACATAAAGAAGGATATTTTGATCCTTTTGATTATTAATCATATGAAAGTTATGATTTTTTTTGTTGAGACAGATGACCAAACTATACTTTAGTAAAAAGGGAGAGTTATAAGATTTTATACATTTAGATGTATGTGGCCCTGTATCTACTTGTGCTAGAGGTGGATACTTATATTTTATTATGTTCACAGATGATCATTCTATATATGGTTATGAGTACTTAATGAAAAAAAAGTTTGAATCATTTGAAAAGTTTAAAGAATTTAGACTTAAAGTTGAGAAACAAATTGGTAAGAGTGTTAATACACTTAGATCTAATCGAGGAGGTGAATAGTTGAACCATAAGTTTCTTAGTTACTTAAGAGAATAAAATCCTCTTACAATAGACTCTTGATGGAACCCCAAAACATAATGGAGTGTTTAAGGGACAAAACTGTACTTTATTAGATATGGTACGTTTCATGATGAGTTATACAGTCTTTCCTATCTCCTTTTGGGAATATGCTCTTGAAATGCTTCTTACCTTCTAAATAAAGTTCCATTCGAATTGGTTGACAAAACCCCATATGAGATATGGAATGATAGTATTCCAAACTTGTTATACCTAAAGATTTGGAGATGTGATACTTATGTGAAGCATGAAACATTAGTTAAATAAGTGCAAATTTGTGGGATATTCAAAATGGAGTAAGAGATATGAATCTTATCATCATTTTAAGCAAAAAGTGTCTATATCAAGATATGCTACATTTCTATAAAGATAATTTATTTTCAAGGAAAGTAGTGAGAATGAGGTAGAATTTAGAGAAGTTCAAGAACAAAAAAATTCACATCTAGATGGAACATGAACCTTAAGTTGATAATATGATATATATATATATAAATAAGGGTTTAAGAGATATGTAACACAGGATATGTCATCCCCACTAGATTAGTTTTATATATTAAAAAAGGGAAAGACAATGTATCGCTTATAGATGGTGAGCCTACTACTTTTAGAGAATCGATGTCTGATAATGATTCCTCAAAATGGCATGAAACCATGAGATCTAAAATGAAATCCATATACCCTAACCAAGTATAAACTTTGGCAGATGCTCCTAATTGTATATACTTATAGGATGCACATTTTTTAGAGAAAATTTGACATAAATGAAAAAAATACATACAAAGCAAGGCTAGTGGCTAAAGGTTACAAAAAAAGGAGTTGATTTTGATGAAACTTTTTTACCAATGGCAATAGTTAAATCCATGAGGATCTTATTGGCTATAACATATCATGATTATAAAATCCAAAAAATGGATGCCAAAACAAAATTTCTTAATAAGAATTCACTTAAAGATGTATATATGATATAACTTGAGGGTTTTGCATCTAATAGAATTCTAAATCCAGTATGTAAGTTGAAAAAGTCTATTTATCGAGACAATAAAAGAGTTTGACTTTATAAAAAACATGGATAAACCATGTATCTATAAGAAGGCTAGTGAGAATGTAGTAGTCTTCCTGGTAGATGACATATTACTGATTAGAAATGACATATCAATGCTCTAATCTTTAAAGATTTAGTTGTCCAAGAACTTCTCTATGAAGGATATAGGAGAAGCAACCTATATGCTGGGAATAAAGATCTATAGAGATAGATCAAAGTGGTTGTTTGGCTTATCCCAATCCACATAAATAGATAAAATGTTAAAGAGGTTTAGTATGGAGAATTCCAAAAGAGGATTATCATCCATATAATATAGGATTTCTCTCTTATAGAGTGTGTGTCATAAGACATAAGAAGAGAGAGATAAAATGGATTGTATTCTATATGCTTTGACAATTGGATCATTCATGCAAGCGATGCTATGTTCCAGACCAAATTTCTCTTATACGTGAGTATAACGAGCATGTTCAAGTCAATCCTAGTGATGGTTATTGGATGACTGTAAAAAAACTTAAAGTACTTAAGAAGAACTAAAGATACTTTTTTATCTATAGAGGAGCTAAACTGATAGTTCATGAGTATTCAAATGTTAGTTTTTAGTCTGATCTAGATGATAGTAATACACAGTCAGGGTACATTTGCACTTTGAATGGTGGTGTGGAAAGTTGGAAAAGTTCTAAATAATCAACCATTGTAGATTTTATGACCAAGGTATAGTATATTTAAGTGTTATAGGCAATAAAGGAAGTAGTTTGAATCAAGAAGTTCATCATCGAACTTAGAGTGGTTCCCCACATTGTTTAACTAGTAGTATTATATTGTGACAACATTGACGCCATTGCATAAGAAAAGGAACCCAGGTCTCATGATCTAAACATGTACTAAGGAAATTTCACTTGATTAGGGAGATAGTGGAGAAGAAAACATAATATTAGAGTGAGTTCTCACTAAAGAGAATCTTGCAAATCCTCTCACTAAGCCATTGTCTCAAAAGAGACATAATTAACATAAGGATATATATGATAGTAGATACATAGGTAATTAACTTTAGTGTAAGTGGAAGCTTGTTAATTTATGCCCTTGCAATTAATCAGTTGGTTGCAATTTTTATAAATGATATTATTATTTTAATTAATGAAGCCATTTTTATCTTAATTTATTTTCTTAATTATATTTGATATTTTAATATTAAAGGTAAAATCCTTGAATAATTACTTTATAATTGAAATTTTAATGACATCATAATTACGAGATTCAATTTGCATTTATGTATTATTCTTAAAATTTTCCTATTTGTAGTTTCATCAATATAAGGTATGTTATATTGATGAAACGGTAAAATAAGCATACTTTATGTTTCTTTTTTGTAAAGAAAGTAATTGATCTTATAAATTAAAGTGAGAAGATACTTAAACAAATATGTGAGTGCTTATTAGATAATAAGTTCACTAAACTGACTCAATTATGAGGATTCTATATGAAATATTACTTATATGTCTGTAGATTTCCTCATTATGATGGTTTTATAATTGATCCTTGGACTTCAGATTACTAAATTATCTCATGTGAGAATTACGGTGTTTTAATGCTACTTATGATCTTTTTTAACTAAGATAACTCAACTGATAGTACTTAGATATGGTTTGAACCTTATATAGATGAATGAGTAAGTCAATAAAGAATTCATTACTCTAAAATAATTAGATGGAATGTTTTACTGTTTTTAATTAGTAATGATTTAAAAAAAATTTCTAGCCAAAGTAAATTGACATTTAAAATGAAATATCAATTAAAAATCAATTACTAATTAACAAAAAAGAACATGATTATATTTAAAAGAGTAAACATTACATCTATACTCTATATCTAATTAGATCATTAGATGACAAAACCAATTAGATCATTAAATTCTATCTCAAGTAAAGATGACTATTTTGATAAAATTAGCATCTCATCTCAACTAGTATTACGTAGCTAATGAGAATATAGACAGTCCATGTATTGCCAACGGGTCTTGTAGATAGCCAAGTTGTACATACTCCAATTGTTAGAGATGATTATCACTTCTTTTTGTAATTTCCACTTTTTTGTGAATGCATTTACTATTTATTTTAAAAAAAAACTATACATGAACAGGTTGAGTCAAACTATTTTAATATTTCTAACATTTTGGTGTTCATAACAAGTTGCCATATGATAGACTTGATATATATTTAAAAATTATTTAATTAGAGAATTAGAGATAATTGATCTAAGTCTAATTATGAATTAAAATTATAATTTATAATCATTGTTAAGATATTAGGGACTTGATGAATCACACATAAAAAAATAGTTAAAAAAGAAAAATCAATTTAAATTAAGTTGGTCTTAATTATGAAGTTTGAGAAATGTTAGAAATCAAATATAAGATAATTAATTTTATTAAAATTATTTAATCACTAAAATTAAAACAATTATAATTAAAGTTTGATTTTAATTATAATTAAGAAACCTAATTATAATTAAGAAACCTAACTTAAATAAGAAATGAAAACCTTAATGCTCTTTTTCTATAAATAGGAAATAAATAAAGATGACAGTGGGCCAGGCCAAGCCGGGCTTGGACCATGCTAACTTGAGTCTCAGGCCTACTGGACTTAAGGCTACTCGGGCCCGACTAGGCCAGATACGACCATGCATGAGCTTGGGCCCCACACGAGGCCATATTTCAGGCTTGAGATTAGGTTAGCTCGCCCTTGACCTGTTGACTTCAGGTTGAGTCGAGTCAGGCCCGAGCCTAATTGCCAAGTAAGGACGTCAACGCTTATCCTGACTTCAATTTGGGTTGGCCGGGTCATGGGTTAGGTTAAGGTCGAGGTTGTCCTGGCCCACTCGACCTATGGCTTGATAAGAAGATACAAAACGATGTCGTTTTTTTAATAAAAAAACATAAAGTCGGGTTGAGGGTTGAGCCATCAGTCGGTCAACCTGTGGGTCGGGGTAGATCAGGAGTAGCCCGGACTCGACCTATTGCCATCCCTTCCCGGCGTGAGGGAATTGACACTCTTACTTACTCATCTCAAATATTGACTTCATTTCTTTACTATATGAATATTGTTAAAAACCTCTTGATTAATATCTCATAAAAAGTTTTAATAGAATTTGTATCAGGTACGATTCAATTACTACTAAGAGTAATGTTGTACAAGTTATTTAATTATTAAGATATGATCGATTTTTTTTTTCCGCTACACTCATAATTAAATCAAAGTATATTTTTTAACAAAAATTTCCCAGCGTCTTTGTAACGGCATATGGAGTATCTAAGATCCAAGACTAGAACTCCATTATCATTTATTGTTAACTTTTAAAGATATCCTGTATCTAAAGCAACAGGTAATTCACAAAAAGGTTTTCAGCACTGAAATCGTTGTTCAATTCTTCACTTCCAAAACCGTACCGTAAAATCAAAACCATATGTAAGTACATTTTTAGTAACTGGCAGGACTTGTCTCAATTAAATCTGCCCTTCTAGTTTGTAGTCTAACCACTGAAAAGGATCCGCTAGTTACTAGCTAACAACGCAGTCCTATATATATATATATATATAGTTACTAGCTAACAACGCAGTTATATATATACATATATTAATTTTAAAAATATTTTTTATTTATTATAATTCACGTGTACACTAAGGAGAAAATATTAACAATAAAACTAAATGGTGACTTCTATTTAAAATGAAATAAAAATATATATTTAATAAATATGTTTTGTAATTCTAATTAATATTGCAAAATATTATAAAGATCCCATATAAGGTATAATTTATCCTTTTTTTATACGCCATTACCTATGTTTTATAAGTAACCAACACGCCTTATGGCTTTGAACCTTTTAGAAAGAAAGTTGAACTTAGGATCACTTTAGTAAAATTTACAAAGTAATTCTAATTTTTAATAAACTATAATAGTTATAAACTATTTAATTTAAATTTTAAATAAACAAAAATCTTAATAACTGTATATAATGATATCAAGTTAATAGTGACGTGATTATATATATTATATTTTTATTAATATATACTTAATAAATAAAGTTCAATCATTTTAATTTAACTTAATTTCAGCTAATCCTAATTTAATCACAATAATTCAAATTTAACAAAAAACTCCTAATCACTGGTCCAGTCCTAGTCGGCATCTCATGCTATTACTGATAAAGAAAACCTTCACAATACCACTGTTTTATATGTATTTAATTATGGAATCCACAACACTAAACATGTATTTTAGTGAAAGTAAAAGCGTTACTTTTTATCTGAAACAATAAGAGAGTAGTGGTTTAATTTAATATGCAATCAAAACGATCAAGAGGAAAACTTCTCACAGGAGCTTAGATTACACTGTTGCAAATATATACCAAGTAAACTAATCCTGGAGATCCCTGACAAACCTTACAAGCAGGGTATTACCAGCATCGATTCTTTAACTCAATGGCACGCACGAAATTGGAAGGCCAACCAAATGAGCCAACGTTTATTCCTTGCTCAGTAGTGTTATGTATTGACTTACTTATATGTAACTCTTGCATACCAATTGAATGCTCAGTTAAATCATTACCATCGTGCTCTAAGTTGGAAATGGCCGCCAATATTTCTTGTACTTATGTCAGCCTCTCACGCCGAATCCCACAGAAAACGGCGCCGATTAAACCACTGGCTGGACTTAATCTAAGGTCTCTGTCTTTGAAATTAACCTCTCAGCCCTGTCAAAGGAGAACCAAGATAGATTACCGGACAGCATACAGCATACCCTTTAAGAACTCCAGGCGTAGCTTGGTCATGCCATTGCCGCGTTACTACTACAATGGGGGTGGTTACTCCGGTCCCGCGGGTACGTCACTTACTGCATCTGATCTTGTCAGGCAGTTCTATACGTGCATCAATGAAAAAAGGCTGAAAGAACTCGAAGAGTTGATTGCAGATGATTGTTGCTTCGAGGATTGCTCATATCCCGATCCTATTAAAGGGAAAGAGGTACACATAATCATCAATGTTTTACTGACAATTGTTTATATATATATATATATATATACATATATTCTATAAAGTCGATTTGCTGCAGGAGGTTCTGCTTTTCTATGAACAACTTACCGCAGGTATGGGCCGAAATGTGAAGTTCAGTATTGATCATGTTTGTGAAGATGATAAGTTTACGGCAGGCATTAACTGGCATATAGGTACACTCACCAAGCATCTGTATTGACGTCAATTTATGTTTAATTATTCTCCTAAGCCTTTAAACTTGTGAAATTTGTAATGAGGATCTCATATACTTTTATGGCAGAATGGAAGAAAACACAAATACCCTTCACCAGGGGATGCAGCTTTTACGAGTGCTCACTTGAGGGCAACAAATTAATGATCAAGTACAAGACAATTCCATAATAGTTCCTTCTAACAAAAGATTTCTTTAACCAATAACCCATTTTTGATGCAGGAAAGCACTTGTTGTTATTGAATCACCCATCAAACCAGGAGGGATAGTGCTGGTAATCGCTCGATCTAATAGCCTGTAAATAAGAAATTTGTGCAGATTCTCCTATTTAATACCCTTACTCGTTTTCCGACCGCTTGAATCTCCAGACTCTGTTGAAGAATGTGACAGCAATATTTGACGATTACCCAAAAGCAGCAGAATGTAAGTTAAATGTTATTAACACCTTGGCAGGCCAACTCATGTGACTGTGACGTTGAACAACTTGTTTTGTGCAGGGTTTCTACAGAGTTTTAACGTTTTACAACAGTTCTTATCAAACGTTTATACTAGATATGTGGCACCTATACTCAAACCCCTTCTGGCAGGCTACATTATAATGTGGGATTCTATTACTCGATTGCTTGCAGTAGCACTCAAGATGTTGATATTCATCTCAAAAAACTTTCTTTAATAGTTTTTCTCTATCCCTTAATGTAAAAAGGAACAACCTCAATCAAATGGCATCCTTTGAGGCTCCATTAATCTTGAATGTATCATAAATCTATAAAAAAAATTTAATATATGCATTTTGGTGCTCATCCTACTGTCTATCAAGTTACCAGTTATTACACCTTCTAAATCGTATTAGACTTCATCTCAAATTTATTAGCCTCTAATCTTATTCTAATAATGCTAGACTTCATATTTTTATAAGTGATGATCTAGCATAATACCACATAGTGTGATGTTCTCCTTGTTTTGCCATTGTGTCTAGCAGTTATAATTCTAGAATTTATAAGTTTTTCTCCTTTAAATTCTAAAGTATTATCCTTCCAATCTCTAGATCTGGTTCAAATAGTACTATGCACTTACTCCTTGTCATAAACAAAATTACCTAAATCATGAATTTTAGCCAAAATATAAGATCAAGCAACTATTAAAACAAACAACGAAAATATAAATATAAAAAAGAAGACAAAGAAAAAAAATGATTAAATTAACAAAAATAATTTCATCTATTATCTTAGTCAATGATAATATTTATCCAATCAAAATAATTCTAAATATCATTAGGCAAGTGCATATATCATTATTATAGTATACTATGAGAACTACAATTACTAGCACCAAATGTCTTTTATTATCTAATTTAAAAAAAGGAATGGTTGAATTTAAGGAAAAAATTAAATAAACTAATCTAAAGTACCAAACCAATCAATGAATTGAAGCTACCAATTGATAAACAATATCCATATAAGAATCCCCTTAAAACATTCCTATGCTTAGATTTATATTAATTCAATGATTAACTATAGTTTATTAGATTACTGGAAATTCCAAAGTTACAAATGTATTGTTTCCTAAGATATGCAATCTATATCCTTAAGTTGATTGATTTAATTCCCCTTCTAATCAGAACCTATATGTTGTTTTATTAATTCCCTTAATAGATTTAACTTTAAAATAAAAGATTTTTATGGTCTTGTCCTAGCATTCCATGTAACTTTATTATTCATTCCATAGTCTATATATATAATGTATGAAATCTGAAATTGAATTAAAATCTAGTGTTTTTCAATTTAACATAAAAATAAAAATTAATAATTCACAATAAAATTCAGGTCTTTCATTAAATTAAGAAATTAATCTAAACCAATATATTCAAGGTTTGTTTATCTAGATTTATATCCCAATTTAGTTTATGCCTAGACAAAGAAAATCAATTATAAACAAGAAAGAATATAAAAGTGAAAAGTTCATTCTCACATATTTGGAATCTTGATGTTCTTGATTGAATCCTAATGGAACTTCTTTCCTTTCTTATGCCATGAAACTCTGGTTCAACCACTTGTAATTGCTTTATAGTCCTCCTAGATGAATATCCTCTAATTCCTCATATTTCTTTCCTTTTTTATCTCAATAAAAGCCTAAATTTTTTGCTAATATGGATCTAACATATGTCCATATTAGTCCTTTATTGTTTAATTACCCCATAAACACAACTTCATTCTATAAACAAACATTAAAAACATAGGTCAAACATATGAGAAATACTTCTATAAAAATAACCACCAAAATAGTTCAACAATACAAGTTTATGTTATCCCTTTGTTTGTTTATTAGTTCCTCTATCGTGGATCTGAGGGCTAATATTAGGAGCACAAGTCTGTGTTTAGCATGTAACATCCATCTCCAATGGGAAGGGTAAAATAGTAATTTGGAAAAGGAAAAGAGTGTTTCATTTTGTGTTACACTATTCATGCATGCCATTACACGTGAATAGTAAAATAGCACATGAAACTGACTGTATATGCGTTCATGACATTTCCCGGTGTATGTGCTTAAATGGGATTTTTGTGCAAAATATATGGTTGTCGTGCTTGAAAATTTATTCGGAGTGGATGGGTATGT
>JANZLC010000202.1:25555485-25568102 GCA_026413385.1 Erythroxylum gracilipes | reverse complement strand
GATTTTATTTATGAATTGTGAAAATATTTGAGAATTTTGAGGATTGAGAGATTGAGGTTTGAAATCGTGAAATGTTTAAAAAAGTGAGAATTTTTAGAATTAAGCAATTGAGCTTTTCAAACGTGAATGTGAATGTGAATGTGATTAAGATATGAATGTGATTATAATATGAGTTCCGGACAGGAGGTCCTAGGATACTGATTTGTGATTGAGATTAATGAAGTGTTTTAGGTATAGGTTTATGTTTGTGTATGATGGGATTCCGAACAGGAGGTCCGAGGAATTGTGTGTTTTGATTTGGATTATTAGAAGTATGTTTTAAAAACCCTTTGCAGGTTTTTGGGTTTTATGAAATGCAGCCATTATGTTGCCAAAATTTTGGTAAATATTGATTGAAGAAAGAATTAGAATAAGACTTTAGTTAAAAGATGGAATTTTGAGATTTGTATGTATGTATAAGAAGATTTTGTTTATGATTTGAGTTTTTACATGAGGATGAATTTCCAAAAGGGAAATTGTATGAATTTTGTTTGATTTGAATAAACTTGAATAAAAGAGAAAAGGAATGAATAATCTGATTGAGAAAGAAAGAAAATTTTTTTTTACATCGATTCGGATAGGTTTAGTCTTAGGGTTTTCAACGCGATAGTTTTCTATGTTCACGCTTCAGATGTCGAATCCGCTTTGATTTGTCTTCGCTTTATGTTTTGATTTATCAGCTTGTTTGTATTCGATTCGCTTTCGATTCGATTCGTTTTCGTTTGCTTTGATCCGATTCGCTTTCGGTTCGCATTTTGTCCTTCGGTTTCACCTTATGTATTCGCTTCGGATTCTTTCGATTTCTGATTCCGAGCCCTTCGTTTCGCTTTCGATACTTCCGATTTTGAATTGTGCTTCCGCTTTGTTTGTTGCCGATTCATTTTCCATTTTCCGTTTTTCCAGTTGAGGTTCGGTTTTGAGATCGGGTCCCAACAGATCACCTTCCTACATAAGTTATTTGCTCATTTGATTGTTGCTCAAGCTGAAAATAATAAACAATTGGGGTTGTGGCATCGTTAAAATTCTAAAACTATTATCCCATGCTTAAGAATTTATTTACTATTTTTCTTACTCATTTTTCCCTATTCTTTCTTTCCGGGCTATACTAGATGTTGGCTGGTTTGTTGGCCAAAGAAAAATGATTCTCATTGGTTCAAAGATGCCAACGAGGTCTGTTTCTATTTTAGTTTTCTGCCTTGACAAGTTCTTATCGGTGACATTTTGCTTACGTGAAAGTGAATAAATACACAATATTTCTAAATGCATAATTCCAGGCACACTATTGTTCTTGAAGTTGCTTTTATGATTCTTTTGGATATGAAGATTGTGATATGAAGTTGCTCTCGTTGACTTGGAAAAACCTACAGTCATTCAATTATGTTGAAATTATTTTTGTAATCTCAGCATTTATAATTTGTAAATTGGTCTCTGTATTTATTATTTTGTCTATAAGAATTATTAAGGTTGTAATTAAAATCTTGTATATAAAAAATATTTTTTTGTTCGTATTTTACTTTTTATATAAAATGTTTCAAATTATTAATTATTTTTATATAATAAATTAATAACAAAATCTAAATATCATATATTAAATATGGATTAAAAATGTAATAAATGATTATAATTAATATGGTATACATTTTGTTAAAATATATATTAAAAAATTGATTACTTTTTATAAAACGTAGCTAAAAAATATTTGATCACTCTTTCAAAAATAATAGGTAAAATTTTTTGGTTATATTTTTATAAATGTAGTTAAAGATGTTTGACAACATTTTTGAAAATGTAACTAAAAAATTTGAACTATATTTCTAAAAATGTAAATAAAAACTTTTGGTTACATTTTAAAAAATGTAGCTAATAACTTAAAATGTATTAGCAAAGATTTTACAAAACGTTTCTAATAATTTTTAGTTATGAAAATAAAGTGTAAAAAAAATTATTAGCGACCATTTTCAAAAAATGTCAGCCTATAATTTTTTAACTACAAAAATTTGAAGATATTTTTGGGGACAATATAAATTGTCCCCAAAAACGTGTACCCATGTGCACCTTATCCGGTCATATGGTTATATACGTGGATATCGAAAACATTTGGTCCTCACCAAATTACTAATATGTCAGCGTCAGTTCACTTGCCTCGGCGATGTGGAATTAAATGCTCAAATTGATAAAATTTTTCTGAGCAATAAATGGGATAGGCCTGAGCCTGATGTTGAATAGTATATACTATATTGCAAGTATTTCGTTTCTGTTTTTTTCCAGAAAACAGAGAGAAGGCGTCTTTAATTCGAATGATAAGTGCCAATGGGTATGACTTTTTATATAGTTCAAGACCGTTTCAACTTTTTAGTATTTTTATCTTTTAAAATTGTAATATAATAATTAACCTTTTAAAATTCATATAATTTAATAAAAATATTATTTTTGTTAAGATGACTAATGAATATAATCTACATAATATTTGAGTTAATAAAAAATTAATGGAGATGACATTTTTTAAATTTAGACTACACCAAATTTTAAATATTAATTATTAAGTTAAAAATTTAAAATATTAATCACTAAATTTAAAATTCTTAAAAATTTTAAACTCTTTTAAATTTAATTAATCTATGCCCGGCCACTCCTTAAGAATTTTAAATAGAAGATGCAAATTAGTTACCAATTAATTTTTTTTAATGAATAAGTTCTAAACCTTATAATTTTAATAAATTAAAATTTACCATTATCAAATATTTACGCATTAGTTTTTAACACATCACTACTTAATAATGAATATTTTATATTTTTTAGTATACGTAAGTCTTAGTTATTATCACATATCAAAATTATTAATATTGATGTTGTTGCCAAATTCTGTTTAAATAAAAAATTATTTCATGAATATATCATAATATTAAAATTATCAACTTCTTTGAATTTTAGTGAAAATATCAAAACAATATTGATACCTTTATCCAAAATTACACAAAAATGAATAATTCTATTATATAAATTAAACTTTGTGATATTTTAATTAACTTGTCATCAAAGACTAAGTTTTCTTTGAATCTACAAGTCTACCTATATTGGTTAACAAAAGAGTTGGTAAAAGTACCAGTGTCATTAGCATTACTAACGAAGATGGAAGACGACTTGCTTGTGCCACGGTGTAAGGAAACCGTAAGAAAAATTGACTTGGTTGCTGCCAGCGCATTATTACATGCAAATATGACATATATATATATATCGTGACTATAATTGGAAAATCACAAAACTTAGTATAGACATTTATTAACTCGAAATGCCAGATGAATTCTAATGAGTGTCTTATTCATTGAATAATCAACAATTCCAAGCTCTCCACTCCAATGTGAACTGTAAAATGTCAGGAAGAAATTAAACTTCACCTCGCTTCATGACCTTCTTTGGACCTTTATTTTTGCAAATTAGATGTCAGCTATAGAATCCCCTACTTTTCATCTGTTCATAACAAATCCACTGTATGCATGAAGAAAATTTTTCCAGAAATTAAAGGTGCTAATTTTGCATATACACCAGAAATTGAGGAAAAGCAGCCATCAATCACCTTTAATTTGTCAGTGAAGAATATTTCCAGAAATTGAGGGAAAGCGTCTAGGGGATAATTATGCAATCTTATCCACATATACATAAACAATCGCTAGCCAGCCACCTTTGTCAGGGCAGATAAAAAGAAACAGCTTTATATGCTGCAGATGATGATGATGATATATGATGCATTTCAGACGGCCACACAAACAACTTGAAGCGGGAAATGAATATTCTTTAAATTATCATCTCAATTTTTAGTCCCTAATTATTAGGAGCAACAGAATGGACATGAAAACGAAATATAAGGATGCTAAATAACTCCCAATTGCGTTCAGATACAGCGTTAGATTCAGACGTGCAGTTGAACTTGTTCTATATAAAAGCCATTGCCTTTGAAGAAAGCTATTTCTTCAGTTGTGACTTGTGAAATTCAATCCTTCCAGTACCAGAGACACAGACGGGCACACACAAGTACACAAGCGAATATATATATGTGCTCAATAAGAAGAAATGATATTAAAAAATCAAAAGGGTCACCACTGAGACCCGTCCTCCGTACAGATTTCATGACGAATAGGATCAGAGAAATCTCAAGACTTTTGCACCAATTAAGAAAGGATAGGAAAAAGAAAAGGAAAGTTGAATAGAAAATCTCTGAAAATGTGCAGTTTTACCTTTCTAAATATGGCTATGGAGAGCAATTCCAAGCTTATGTCATTGACCAAACAAACCATATACATTAGATGATACATTAGTGAGAAATAGGAACTTGTTTCACTAAATTCAGACATACAGCTTGGCAGCAGACAAGGCGCTAAGACATCGTAATATTCAAAATTAAGCTGACTTGTTAATTTGCTTCGCTAGATATTCAGTCAGATTACATGATGAAACAAGACCCCGCATATGCTAGCTAGCTGCAAGATAAACACACGCAAACCTACTGGGAACTAAATCCCTTATTGACATGCTTTAGCTTAGCTGCAAATCATCCCCAACAATGTCTAGGAAATTAACAACCATCCAAGCGGGTATATATATAGCTATTAATTGGGAGCATAAAGAAGCAATCTTAATATCACTTGTCTCCAAACAGATACCCCAGAGATGAATCACCTCCTGGAACTGACTTGACTTTAGTGGTTGGACGATCCTGGTGGAAAATCATGCATGTTGTATGTCAATAATTCAACTCAGATATGCTATCGCGCGCAAACATATAGATTCTCATCAAATAGCCTCCAAATATATAATACTTACAGTAATAAAGTTCCCTGAATTCTGGCCTTGAGCTCTATGGTAGTTGTTTGAGGCGAGATTCTGCTTGCCGTCACCGGAAGGACGACTATCAGTAGGTTTATGCTCTAGGGCAGTGTCAACACCGTAAGGTGGTAGGTTAACAGGGAGCGAAGGCGGCGGTGCATTAGGCTGCTCATCGGAGCCGAAAAGGTAACCCAGGGAACTCTGCCCACCGCCGTAGCTGCCACCTCTACTCATAGCTGCTAGGTATTTGTTAGGATGTGTCAATTCTGTAACTGCAAATGAAGAGAACCCTAATATATAGTGAGGTTGGGTGGTAAGTAGGTGATATAAGGAATTTGGTAGTGTGTATTTAGGATCCTTGTCTCATGTATACTAATTTAGAGGGATTATGAGGACAAGTCTTTCTACTCTTAATTTGAGCTACTTGAACGTAAACAAAATTTCAACGGAGGACTCCAGAGGTTGATAGGTAGTCGGGAGGGAAGTTTAGTCTCTACATTTATGGAAATGGATAAATTTATCATGACTAACTAATTACCAGCTTAGCAAGTATCTCTAAACATACACAAAATCCAAAAAGCTGTATATATGTCATTTGTAATCTCCTTCAAATTGTTTAAATTATGTTATGTATGTGTTTATCCCAAAATTATCTATCATATGAGAAGATTGTAGTCGTAATTGGAATGGAAGACATCACTCAAGCGTCAAACATAAATTTCATGTTCTATATATCTTTTTGTTCCTCTACCAATATTTTCCAATGAACATAATGATAAGTGAAATTGACATATCACATACATATGCCAACCATGGTGACGAAAACAACTTGATAGAATTAGTAGGTGGACTGTCAAAAATCTATCAACCGTTAACTTCAATTCAATTTACAAAATTACTTCGTAAAATGTTTCATACTTACTCCTGTCATCAAAAATAACAAATTCTTATTTAATAAAATTAATCATGAATGATTATTTATATCATTGCCTTCTTATCTTTGATTAAGAATACAAGTCTCTATTATATCTTATATATAAAGCTTATATAGCCCAGGGGTTTGGCAAGTTTAGTTCAATTTTACAGACATTATGTCTGAGGGGATTCTCTTATTCATTCGATCACAGATGGAGAAACGGATTCAAAGAAGCGAAAAAGTGTGTACACGAAAAGTGAGTACCGATAGCTAGACAAAAGTAAAAAATATTTCTTACACGAGTGCTTTCCACAGCCCGGAATCTGCAGGCTAATCAAGCAATTTGAGTATCAGTACTCAAGATTAACTACAAAAGGTGATATTAATTCACTAATAAAAAGTACAAAAGAGAGATTCCATTTTGTTGGTACTGTGAGTCATGTTTTAAGCGATCAGCAAATCTCGACAGGATAACGTGGGTTGGGTCTAAATCACACTACTTAACACTTAACAGCTAGAAAGGGTGTTTAATTAGGGCTAATCAAGATTAGCGACTTACTTTAGTGGTACAATTTAGGGGCTTATAATGACTTGGTTGGCATAGTGGTGCAATTGGACCCATTAGTGATTCGTACACTTGATAAATAGAGGGCACAAAATGAAAAAGAACCTGACAAAATCAGATACCAGTGGCTCGGTAGGAAGGTGTCTTGTAGGCCAAGGGAAGCCAGCAGCATATGGTAGGTCTGGCAACCATCTTTCGGCTTAGCCTAGAAATGCGTTACCTAAGATTACATCAATTTATGGCATCTTAAGTTCTTCCAAGACGCACTTTGCCTGTTCCCACCAGATCATAACGGTATCTATCAACTTTAGTAAATTAAATGCAACCTTTCAACTGAAGTTGTCATGTGTTGCAAGAGACTTGTCTACACTACTCAGCTAGTTAGTGTCCGTACTTGTTTCCAACTTTTTGCTGCTGTTGATGGATCCAGCAAGATATCGTGATGTCTATGATCCTATTTTTGTGTAGTTCAAAACGTAATGCTCGGTGAAATTTCCTGGAAACGTGAATACCAAAAGTTATTCCTCTTAATGTTTCTTAATGGATTAACTGGAGTGTCATAATCTAGCTAATTAACCGTCTTGTATTGGTGACTTAAAAACACAGAACCTATGTCCGGGGAAAAGTTAATTTGACGTACAGCTTGAACCAAGCATGCCCTTCTTCTCATGACAATTCTGTTATGGAATACAAATCGTTATATGCCAGGCAAAACCGGGGTTCACAATGTATGCAAATTGTTTCTCAAGCTACCGGACTGTTGGACCGGCATTATTCGCTGGGCAAGCAGAATTCGATTCAGGTTGAAAGGAGACCGGAAGCTGTTTAGACTTGCACTAATCTGCTGCGTATATGTTTTGTGGAAGGAAAGAAAACTTAGAACATTTCAGCAAAAGCACACTAAAGCGGAAGATCTAATTCCAAAACTAAAGAACTGGATAAGGGAGGCATTCATTGCAAGAGGAAACCATCTTCAGCTGAGTGAGGGAATGAGGAACATATAATGAACCAGATTCCCAGCTGTGTAATACACGTCTCTACTATTTTGAGAACTGATAATATTTAAGGTGTCTAAGTACAACCAGTTCCTCCATTTACCAATACTAAAGCTCAATTCAAATTTGTTCATGAATCTAAGATGTAATAAAAGATTTGCCAAAGTGCGATGAAGACAAACGACCGACACAAATGAAGACAAATAGAGAAGAGACGGAGACGGAGATGGAGATGGAGGGAAGAAAGGAGGCTACAATACATATCCAAAGATTTAACTAATTATTTGATTTAGGACTCCAGACCATTAGACAATAAGAGGGGCAGTGTTAGCCTATTTTGTTAGCTGGCATGTCCAACTAACAAAATGTCAGATTATTCAATTATAATCTTAAGTTTCTTTTCAACCACTACCAAATATTTAGGTTCAATTTAAATTTTTGTTCAAGTATTTGAGTTCAAATTTTCCTTTTATGAACTCAACTCAGACTCTAACGTTTAGTAGCTTCACAAAAGAATCACAACGTTTAGAAAACCATTCTAGTTAAGCTTCAAATCAACAGAACTCTAAACTTTCATCTAGTTTGGTTTAAAAGAGCGACATGATAGATTCTGTATTAAAAATAGAGCCCATCATCCCCAGTTGGACATCCTATGTTAGAGACCACAACATGGTGTTATATTGGAGTAGAAGGTGTCGGCTATTGAGGAATAGTCTTTATAGACTAGTATTGTTGGTTGTCTGCCACCCTCTCCAAATCTAATCTCTTTCATAGTGTTCAACATGCTAATGGGTTATTATTAAAACTGGATTTTCTCAAATGATGAAAGATCAGACCATGGTGTTATAATTGGTTAAAGAAAGCCATCATCACCACAAACATAGATATAGACTTTCCTCTTCAAACATGATAAAAATAAAGCAGTGGGGATAGTACTGGTGGTATAATAGATTTGCCTTCTTTCAATTACAAGTTTGTTAAACTAAGGAATGTTACAATATATGCTTTAAAAATAAAAATATAATTTTAATAAAATATGAATAAATAGAGTAAAAGGCACTAACACAAAGTTGACATTTAACCATAAAATAATCGTAACTAAATGTGTAAAAAAACGTTGCCTATAGTTTTTAGTTACGTTTCTATTTCATCACCCAAAACGTCACTAAATCCTCATAGCTGAAAATTATAGGTGACGTTTTTCAAAAATCGTCACCAATAGTTTTTGAGTACCTCTTTCTTTTTATAACCAAAAACTATTAGCTACATTTTCAAAAATTGTCGCCAATAGATTTTTACTATACTTTTTTCGTAGTTAATAGTAAAAACGTAGCTAAATATTTTTAGCTACATTTTATAAAACATAACTAAATATTTTTTGCTACATTTTAACCAAATATTATACAATGTTGCAATAAATTATTTGTTACATTTTTAATACATATTATTGAATAATATTTTTATTGTAAATTTGTTATAAAAATAAATTGTATAAAAATATTATTAATCCCAAATATGAAGTATTGTATATAAAAAATAAAATATCATTAAATTATACTAACATAAAGAATATTATTCGTATACAAGATTTTAATTACAACTTTAACAATTTTTATAGACAAAATAATAAATAAAAAGATCAATTTACAGATTATAAATGCTCAAATTACAAAAAATTAGAACATAACTCGTACAACTACTTAGTATTGTCAATGTTGAACCTATAATAATCCCAAAAGCTTAGTTAATGGTAGAATAATTCACAATATGCAACAATTTAACTGTGTTGTGAAGCTGTGAAGTTAGCGTAGAGCAGTACTTGTGGGAACTCAAATATAAGTTGTGCTATATCGATCTGTTTTGCTTTAATGGAGTCATCAGTAGAAGAATGAAGCTCAATACAGGCCTTGAAGAAAACAACTTGAGCTTCTCTTTAAATGCCATTTCTGCATCCATAAAAAATGAACAGAGAAAACTCAATGATTTATTCATCTTGTAAGTTATGGAGTAAATCTCTTACACTCTTTCCTAGTGAAGATGAAAAAACAACCTAGTAAATCTCTTTCACACTTTTGATCAAGAATGCATTTACTAAATCCCAATTAAACCATTTTGCATAAAAGAAAAGAGATGATCAAGTAAACATGTGCTTTCTTCTCGTTTTTAGCATAAGTAAAAGAATATACACTTTAAAAATCTCGTGACACTCTCAAATGTTGCAAGCTCAATGGCTTGAGTAGGGATTATTCGAATAGTGATAATGACATTGCCAACCCACATTCCTTGCTAACCCTGTTGCTCGATGATCTCCAAGAAACTACCTGAAATGTTTTTGAATCTAACACCAACCACCATTCTTGTTATGTATATTTCAACGTTACAAATTAGACCAGAGAAGTTCTTCAAATCATTGATTTCCATCAAATAACAGGTTTAGTCCCTTAGAATCTAAAGCCATTATCTGTGATCTAATATTCAAATTTCTATTGTATTTAAGTACTAGTCAAAGAAGCTCTTGAATATTTCAATTTCAAGAGTTAAGTTGGTCAAATTCGCAGTAGTGTGCAATAATATAAACATGCCATCATGGATTCAATTCAAATGCAGGCATAACACATTCCAATTAATTTCCAACATTTTACAACTATCGCTTCAGTGTGTGTCCGTAATAGAATCTTTTTGCCTTGGCAAGAATACAATGAATAACTGCATCTCAACTCTAAACAAATACTATCACTGCAAGAGTTAAGACATTTATTAATGAAAACTTTTTGTGATTAACTTTCATTTTGTCACAGATATGAGGTTTTTTTGACAAAACAATTGATTGACACTATTGTTTGGATTAACTGTGATGATTTATTTTTTGTCACTATTACAATGATAATTATGACAATTTAGTATCTTTCACAATTAAATTGTCACTATTAATGTATTAATAATGTCAAAATTACTTTTATCATAAGTTCTGTCACTAAAAGCATATGCAATTTGTTGCCAAAATAATTTTGGCAAGAATGAATTGTAATTGTGACAAAACATATATTGGTCACTAATATGTCTATTTGTTGTGACAAAATATAGTTTGGTCACTAATATTTTTCTCTTGTTGGGACGAAACAATTTACCGTCACAAGATGTTTTACTTTTTGTGAAGAAAAAATTTGTTAATAAAAACTCAATTAGTTAGTGTCTACTTAATATTGTCACAAAAACGAAACTATCAATATGGTCACTACTATTCATAATTTAATGACAACCTTTTAGTGACTAACTATCATTTTGTCACAGATATGAGGTTTTTTTAATGACAAAACAATTGATTGGTATTATTTTTTGGATTAACTGTGATGATTTATTTTTTTGTCACTAATACAATAGTAATTGTGACAATTTAGTATCTTTTACAATTAAATTGTCATTATTAATACATTAACAACGTCAATTTTTTAATCACTAAGTTCTGTCACTAAAAGCATAGGCAATTTAGTGCTAAAGAAATTTTGACAGGAATGAATTGTAATTGTGACAAAACATATGTTGGTTACTAATATTTTTTATTTGTTGTGACAAAACATAGTTTGGTCACTAATATTTTTTTCTTCCTATGACGAAATGATTTACTATCACACGATATTTTACTTTTTGCGATGAACACTTTTGTCAATAAAAATTCAATTAGTTAGTGTTTACTTAATATTGTCACAAAACAGAATTATCACTATGATCACTACTATTCATAATTTTTGTGACAAGAAATTTTGATGTCACTTGATCAAAAACTTTTTGTTATAAAGGCTATTGTTAATATAAACATAACAAATTAATGATAATTATTTCTTATTATAATAACATATTAAAATGAACCACTCTAATGATTAATTTTGTCATTATTGTATGAATTTTAGGGACTAGAAACTACTTGTCACAATTTTTTCAATATTTTTATTTGCAAACAAATTTAAATATTTTCTTATAAAATATTCAAATTACATATATTGATAATCCAAAAGTAATATTTTACATATCAATAGATATTTGCTAAACATAACTTTGAAATTTCATCAAAATCAAAATCAAAATAAATAAATGTTTAAATATAATGAAAATCACGTTCCAAAATATTAAGCAAAACATTTAACCTATTCAAAATTTAAAAACAAAGTTATTGCCAATACTCAATCATTGTCATCGCTGCCTTCCTCATCTTCACTAATTGAATTTGTCTCATCATCATTCATAAAAATAAATAATTAATATAATATTGATCTAATTCAAAATTTGATTATATTAAAATTGGACTATCAAGTTAAGCCTTGATCATCTTTCATTTAAGCATGGTTTTAAATTCGTCATATCATATTTGGGTTTAAGGTGCATTATATTGCGAATGTGGTTTCTTTATTGTAAATATAATCATAATTATAATTGTATTGTTCACAATAATAATTACTATTATTTGCAATTGGACTTTAATTTACATTTCATAATTTAAAAGTTTTCCGTATGATAATAGACTAAATTTTTTTCTTTTAATATAGAAATAATTTTTATAAGAAGTAAAATCGCAAGTTTTGGATATGCTCTTTTTAAAAGGGGGAAAATACATTAGAATTTAAAGAGTTTACATATTGAATTTATTTTAAAGTTGTTTATTTTAAATATATAATAAATTAAATGTATATTAAATATGTGATTGAAAGAAAATTAGTAATTAAAGCAAAAATATCTAGTTGAATAACATTTTAAATAGGCAAGCAAGTCAAAAAAACAAATTTGAAAAATCGAAGCTCTCTCTATCTCTTTCTCTTCAATCCTAAACCCTAACGCAAATAATGGCCACCACAAAAACTCACAATCTCACCACTTCCATCACAAATAACGCAACCAAAACCAACCTAGAAACGTCCCTTGTTGCATCCGCTATGCCAGATCGAGTCAAGGAAACTACAAGAAACAAATCATTAGTCGTCGATTCAGGTAAGGATGATTCCAAGATGGACGGTGAGGATCCTAAGACTGGAAAGCACACTTTTGGGCTTTTTACTTTTTCTAGATTCCCTTCCTCAACAACCAACCCAGTTATTAGCTATGTGGCCTTAATGCTAATCCACATCAGTGTTTGGAATATTGTACCGTACCAGTCGATACCGGCTGGAAACCAGTACCCGGTACTCCTTAAAAAATTCTGGTGGAAAATACCGGACCATTCCGCAAAAAATGAACTTTTTCAGGGACCATTTTGCAAAAAATCAAACATTAACCCCAAAAAAATCTAACC
>JANZLC010000202.1:25481471-25493093 GCA_026413385.1 Erythroxylum gracilipes | reverse complement strand
TATAATTTATTAATCATAAAATAATTAAATCATTATAATTTTATAATATATATAAAAATATGAAACTTATAGTTCAATCTTTATTTTCATAATTAATATTGTATAAATTATTATTTATTAGTACGTATTTATAAGAAATAAAAATAATTATTAGACTAAATAATAAAAATAATTTATTTTCATCTATCACTTAGTGCGCGCGTGTGTATATATATATATATATAATTACATTTGCATTAAAATTAAAATTAAAAAATCACCATTAAAAATAAATGTGAAATTACGCAAGACTTTACATATTTAACTATTTTATGTAATATTCAAGGGAATTATGAAATCAGATTAAAATTTTAATTTGAAATTAAAGAGAATTAATTATCTTGCATATTGCTCTAGATACACATGCAATCCAAGTGACTTGTTGAAAACTACGTGATGTTTGTCCAATCCTCCTTCAAAAGATGCAACATGAGGTATTGTCATATTAAGGGATTATGTTGATTGTATGTAAGTCATCTATCAAAGATGTATGCAATTACTATTCCTAGTTTTAGTGGATGATGTTTTAGTTGTTGATGTAAATAGTTTCAAGCATGGTTATGAGTATCATTCCGTACCGGCTAGTACACTTCAGAAGGTACCGTATCAGCCAAAATTATGGAATAGTATTGGTTAAAATGGTACTGGACATGGGTACCGACCTATATCGAATCGCCTAGTATCGACTGGTATTCAAAATATCGGTCGTATACTGGCCGGTGTTGTAAGGTTTGAAGACTTCAGGGACTAATGAGCAAAATTCCTAAAATTTTAACCTAACATGCTCTCTCATTTTTCATCTCTCTCGCAAACACTCTCTAATCTCCGTACTCTCTCTCTCTCTCGTTCTCCTCTCTGGTGGCTGCTTCTCGCTCTCCAACCCACAACAACATCGTACGCCCTCCTCGGTTCCTCCGCGTCACCACCACATGCCCTCCTCTTCACGCTGCATGTTGCCACTCACCACACCGAACCATTTTTAGGCTTCACCGCTTTAGTCGTGCCCTTCTCCATGCCACTCCACTCTCTAATGTTGTCCACTATCCACTGTCCACTGTCCACCGCTACCTACCACCACTACTTCTGGAGTTGCCACTCACCAGATCTGGAAAAGATCCAAATTCAAACCCAACCTGACCTAAAAATCCGAACCAAATACATTGAAAAAAATTTGGATGTGTTTTTAATTGTTTTTTTGCTTAATTGTATTTGTGAATTGTGATTGTGAATGGGTTAGATTGTTAGAAACAATTAATTAGAAATTGGAAGTTGGAAGTTGGAAGTTGGAATTTAGAATTTGGAATTTGGAATTTGCAATTAAATTCTATGGATTTGTGATTTGTGTTGGGTTGGAAACTTAGAATTGGATATTTTGATTGGAGTTGAATGAATAATGCATGTTTTTTTTAATCTTGTTGGTTATAATTTGGTTCATTCACAGTATGGCTATGCATGAATTGAGATTTGAATTTTAAGCATACCATTTGCAATCATAAATTGTAAGTAATCACAAAATATCATAATACAAAAGAAACATGCTTTTAGTTGCTTGCATTGCAATAGTAATTATGAATATGATTCTTTCCAATCTATATATTATAAATTTATATAATTAACATGAATACACTTTAATAATTTCTTCTTCTTTTTAAGATAATGAAACTTAACTAAAATTTTCTCCATGTTCTTTAATAAAGAATAAAGATAAAGAATTGATAATAATTTTCCTTAATTTCAAACATTAAATTTAAACCGTTCCCTGAAGAAGTATTTGAAGTTTTGGCATTCAATTTGTCTTTTCCTTGGAGGACTATTGTACATTATATAAAATAATGGTTGCATTCTTTCACTTCTAGAAAAGGATATCTTAGAATTTATAAGTTATCTTTTAATAAACTAAACTTCTTGTTACTTGTATATATTATACAAGATATCTCAACTTCTTTATTAATTTTCAAAATCATATCTAAATAAACTCAATACCTTGGAATATAGTCAAGCTCCATCTTTTTTTTTCTAATTGTTGATACTAAACTTGAGCTTCTATAAGATGTCATTAAAGTGATTGAGTCAATGTCATAGACTTATGGATTTGGCAGAACTTAATGCTATCAATTGAAATTATGCTTTTATCAATTCTTTCATTGTCATGAGAATTCATTTTCATGAGAAATTGATATGTATTTCTTCATTGAATTGTATGTCATTAAAGTACGGTGAAGCTTAACATTCAACCTACCATGCATGTAATTTAATAATAAGTCAATATATCTTGTTACTTTAATCATATTTGACGGAACTAATTTCCTTTTACAAGATACAAATGTAAAGTCCTACTAGAAAGTGTGTGGTTTATTTATTAGCTGTAAGTTTCACTTTTGTACACATGAATGTATCTTCTATACCCACAAATATTTGTCCAATTAAATTCCACAAACATATGCTCTCATTATCAAGAAATCAAGTCCTACCTTAGCTATATATTTATAAATGTTCATCTAGGGAGGTAATCATACAAAATGGTTAATTACATATGATGGACTTGCGTATTATATAATTGTGTATATTGAAAACTTGAATTGTTAGTTTTTGACTTAGTGATGAATTATGTTAGATAAAATTGGGTTGTATTAGATGAAATTGAATTGTGTATGATTTTGATATATATCTTCATTTATTGTTACAGATTAATTCAAGGAAGTTCAAGTACTCCTGATCAAACTGCTTAAGAAAGATACAATGACTCAACTTGAGCTCATGCTACTTTGGTCAATAGATAAAAAATAAAAACACCTCATAATCAATGGTCAAAGTCATTTGTAGTTGTTTGAAATGAATATGTAAGATCTATGTTTACAAGTTAAATCAATAAATACTACATGATTTATTGTGCCTTGTTTTTTTATGTTTGATAAAACAGAGTGAGAAAGAAATATTTGGACAAGAGCGTGATAGGATCACACTATATAAAGTTAATCACTATAAGAAAAGTAAAGGATAGGTGTCAGAAGAAGCAGAAAGCAACTCTAAGTATAAAATTTTGTTCAATATATTTGTTCATTTATTAATCTAGTAGTAAGTAGTAATATGTGGATTGAATATTGGTTTTATTTTTTAAATTTTAGAATAAGATGTAAAAGTTATTATAAAAGTCTATATCTGAGGGGAATGAACTTAGTGTAGAAGACATTTGTGATACAGTACCTGGTACTCGTTTCAGTTATATAAAAGGCCTTGGCTATGGCCCAAAGCTAAATGTTTCAACTTCAACATATAAAACAATCATTGAATACTTTCAAGAGGAAAGCAATAAGCTTAAGGCTTCATTACAAGCTGAAGTAATCAGGGAACAAGAAACTTGAGCTAAATTAGCAACACATAATATGTTATTCAAAAGATTACTTGGCCCGGATTATGATAAAAATGAAGAGAAAAGTGAAGGGTGTTGGATTTTGATATAAATGAAGAGAAAAGTTAAGGGTGTTAATTCTAAATGAAGAGAAAAGTGACGGGTGTTAATTCTATCCCCTATAATTTTTCTATCACTTTTTGTATATACTATAATTTAATTTTAATATTTTTTTCTATGATTACATAATAGATGAAGATGTAACTAATAAGTGATTATGTTATGAATGGTAAAGTTACGTTGTGTTTACTTTAATTAAAACCAAATACTTACTGTATCAATACTCACAATATTTTTAATTGATTTTAACTAACCTTTTTGGATGATTACAGGTTCATAAACATAGACAACACTAGGTAATTGTGTGGGTTATGCTCTAATATTTTTGTAATCTGAACAATTTTTTTAATATGTTAGACATATTCTAATTTGTCAAGTGATCTCTTTATTTATTGTTTTGTCTATAAGAATTGCTCAAGTTGTCATTAATATCTTATATAGGAACAATTGATCATCCTTTAATGTATATTCTTTTTGTTGCTATAATTTAATGATAATTTAAATAATTTTACTTTATATATACAATGCTTGACATTTTGAATCAATAATATTTTTAATGATCTAATTGTATAATAATAAGCAAATAATTCACAATAAAAAACATGTCGATACATTATATACAAAATATATTGTTCAATATCATAGATTTAAAATGTAACAAATAACATGTCGCGACATTATTAAAAACATAGCAAATAACATTTGATTACATTGTAAAAAACGTAACAAATAACATTTGACTGCATTATAAAAAAAGTAGCAAATACTATATAGTTACGAAGAGAAAACCATAGCCAAAAACTAATGGCTATGTTTTATTTTCGTTATCAATCATTTATCATCAATTTTTCCTGCCAACAATCAATTTTTAACTGCATTTTTGTAATGCTTTTGTAGCTAAACACTTTTTATCTATGATTTCTGAAAACATCGCCTATTATTTTCAGCTATGGGGAATTGGCGACGCTTCATGTAATAAATCTAAAACTTAAAAAAAAAACTATAGAGGATGGCTATGGAACAATTGGTTATGTTTTTTTATAACCAATTGTTAACTTTGTTGTAGTGAATCATCAACCTCTATTGAAAGTTGTATACAATTGTTGCTTATCAACTATGTCACCATCTACACATCACCAACAAGTACCATTGTGATAAAGAAGGAATCGAACATAACCTTCTAAACTTGCAAGCGCCTATTAAGGAAGACGAATCTGACATCATAAAGAGGAATGGAGCTGAGATGGCCAGATGCCCAACAAGAAATAATAAACGACCCAAAGGCTGGGAAGATTTCATCCATTGAAGAGAAGACACCTTCCAAAGCATTCTCTGATTCCAAGCTGTTATTCCTTTTCCAATTTTGTTATAAGTTGTTGTTTTTTTGTTATACTTCTGTTACCGCATTTTACGGAATAGAATAACAACATCAAATGTTGCTAACTATTTGTATAGGAAGAATTTTAAAAGGAAGATAACAGAAAAAATTTCAATCTCTCTCTTATCTTCATTTCTTTCAGAGATCATTACACCAAGTATATATGGTTCTATCTTATAAGAAAAAATCAGAAGTCAAAGATATATTCATAAGATTTAAAGCCATAGTTGAAAAGCACTTCAATCTTCACATCCAAACCTTATATTTTGCCAATGGAGGTCAATTCCTTACCCTGTCACAATTCTTAGCCTTAAATGATATTTCTCATCTTACAACTCCGCCTCATACACCAGAACATAACGATTTTACTGAAAGAAGACATCTTTACATTGTTGAAACAGGTTTAACCTTGTTAACTCATGCAACAATTCCTACCGTACACTGGCCACAAGCTTTTGCCACTATTGTCTATTTAATTAACAGAATGCCTACACCAACACTAGATCTTCTTTCACCATATGAGAAAATTTTTGGCGCAACACCAAATTATACCAAACTCCAAATATTTAGGTGTCTCTGTTACCCTTGGCTTCATCCTTATACCAATCACAAGCTTGAAGAATGATCAAAATCATGTGTGTTTTTTTGATACTCATTAACACAAAGTTCTTACCTTTGCTTTGATCCTTCTTCTAACAAGACATACACATCTAACATGTCAAATTTGTTGAGTCAATTTTTCCCTTCAAAACCTTAGGTTCCACTTCACCAACACATGATTCTATCCCCTTATCAACTTGGATTCCTCCACCGTTACATGTTAAAATAAATCAACAAGCCATTCAGCCACTCATTACTCCATCTACTGGTCTAACCTCCAATCAGTCTCAATCTCAAGGTGAGAACTCAGCTTCAATTACCCAGTCAGCATCCTCATCTGAAACCATCTCCACTCACTCATCTCATCCTATGCAAACAAGAGCCAAAAATAACATTCACAAACCTATCCAACATTTGAACCTTATCACTTGCTTGCAAACTTCTAACCATCTTGAACCAACCAATGTCACTTAGGCCATCAAAGATCCAAAATGGCGTCAGACAATGTCTGAAGAATATGATGCTTTGGTTAGAAATAGGAAATGGGAGTTAGTTCCAAATGACTCTAATCACAATGTAGTTGGCTGCAAATGGATTTTTCGCATTAAATATAATTATGATGGCTCAATTGATAGGTTCAAAGCATGCCTAGTTGCAAAAGGCTTTCATCAATGACTAAGAGTTGATTACCATGATACATTCAGCCTTGTTGTCAAACCGACAATAATACGTCTTGTGCTTAATTTTGCAATCAGTCATGGATGGAAGCTACAATACCTGGATATAAATAATGCATTCTTACAAAGTAATCTTTATAACACTATTTACATGAGTCAACCTCCTGGATTCATTGATCAAGACCACCCACATCATGTTTGTAAACTACGAAAAGCAATCTATGAACTAAAGCAAGCGCCCCAAGCTTGGTATCATAAGTTAAAGCAATTAATACTCAAGTTTGGATTTCATAACTCTCACTTTGATACCACACTTTTCATTTACAATTTTCATGGTCAACATCTATACTTATTGGTCTATGTTAATGGTATAGTAATTACTGGGAGCAGCACTAAGTTCTTGGATCAATTTGTTTAGTCCTTAGCACAAAAATTCTCCCTCAAAGATCTTGGTCCACTATCATAGTTTCTAGGCGTAGAGATTATTCCCAATCAAAAAGGAATACTCCTATCTTAAAGTAAATATCCTTGATCTACTTGCAAGAACCAACATGATTGCCTCTAAGCCTGTCCAAACTCTCGTATGCTCCACAGCTAAACCATCTCTCAATTATGGAGATCCTCTACCGAATGCATCTAAATATCAAACACTTGTGGGAAGTCTACAATATTTATTACTCACCTGGCTAAATATAAGTTTTATTGTCAACAAGCTTTCTCAATATATGCACAAACCAACTACAAAACACTGGTCTCTTGTCAAGTGACTTCTAAGGTATCTTTGTGGAATAGTGACTCAATGCCTTCAAATTCATCGCCAATCTCCAGTTTCATTACATGCCTTTTTTCGATGCTGATTGGAGAGGAGACAATGACACTTATCAATCTACTAGCACATATATTATTTTTCTGGGTGGCAATGCAATTTCATTAAGCTCTAAAAAGCAAAGAATTGTTGCAAGAACATCCACGGAAGCTAAATACAGATCCGTTGCTAATACAGCTGTTGAAATCAGTTGGATCACCTCACTGTTGTCTGAACTTAATATTCAGCTACATGCTGTGATAATGTTGGTGCCAATAAATTATGTTCCAACCCAATTTTTTAATCTCAGATGAAACATGTTGCCATAGATTTTCATTTTGTGAGAGATCAAGTTTATAATGAGAAACTCAGAGTTGCTCATGTCTTAACCAATGATTAGTTAGCTAATATTCTAACAAAGCCACTACCCAGATCTCGATTTCTTCTTCTTACAAACAAGATTGGACTCTCAAATCGAGTTTTATCTTGAGGGGGCATGTAACAATATATTCAAAATCTTATATCCTTCAAAATCTTTCCATATCACAAATCTTTCAAAATCTATTATAGCCGTCAACACATTCAATTGTATTTAAATTAGTCTTAATTGTTACAAAATTTGGTGTAAAAATTTTAAGAATTAGTGTTGCCTTGTAAAACGGGACGAGATCCTCGGGCTCAGATCCTCTGGCACTTAAGTGGATAGCTCAGATCCTCTAACACATATTAGGGTCAGAGTACTTGAGTAAGAGGATCTGAGGGCTTGTAAAACTATATAAACCAACGACGTAAAGAGAATCAAATGTACGTCTTAACTGAATCCAAAGCTCTATTACGAATAATAAACCCAGTTGTTGATGGCGACCGTGACTAAAGTGAGTCATTCCAAAATTGGAGAATACAACAACAAAAATACTTTTAAAACCTGTAGGGCCCACAGAGATAGGAATGCCAACAGCGTGATCTGAGTGCTGAGCGTAGATCATGAGGCAACAAACCAGACGTGCGGGCGCGTAATAGAGAATCTTAACTCTGCAATACAAGTGCAACGACCCAGTCAACTAATTTGCTTGGACATACCAATAATTGATGTTTCTTAATAAGTTATTTCATTTTACGTTTTGGACCTTTTGGTCGCAAACCTGGCGTGTGAAGACGGGTTCCACAGCGCAATCAGCTAAGACTGTCTGACTCGGCAAGTATGCTCTAATAACAGGACCGGGACTGGACTGTTCCCTAGATTACTTGAGGCAACGAAAATATCTCCATTTCTGCCCAGTAATGACGATTTAACCCTATCCCCTCTCGTCAAAGAAGGTCGCCACTTAAACAATTTGTTTTTGTTTAATTTGTAGTACGAAATTAAACAAGTTTGTACTTGGGCCAAAAATCATAATATAACCTAAACATATGCAAGGAGAATCTAAAGTTGATAATTTCATTTTCATGTAAGCTTATAAATCTCTAAAAAAGCTCATCTGTTTTCATTTTGTTTTATAAATATCTATCTATTTATCTAATAAATAAGATTTACAAAAAATTAAATTAATAGATGCTCAAAAAATAAAAGAAACATAGTAACAATATAAGGTTATTAAAAAAAACTCCAAATGAATAAATTTTAAACGTCTATAAAGACGGCAGGGGTCCAGGAGCCTGGAAGAGAAAGAAAGGGTTAGGGAAGGGAGAAGAAACGGTCTCGTCATAGGCAAGCCATAAAGAATATAAATAAAAGGCCGTGTATTTCGCTTCATATATTAACTGCTAAAACCGTCTCCTCCAACTCACACCTCTACTTTTTATTCTTATTTTATATTTTGACTTAGCCATTTTCTTCTCTCTCACCTTCTTCCCTCTTTACTTGTTTTTGTTGATGTCTTTTTTATGTCAAAATGAAAGCCAACGAGACCCAACCATCGTTTCTTGCACGAATCAGCATTCGCCGGAACCAAGTTATGTCTATGGAAGGCAACCATGAGCAAGAACTCCAAGACCTCGAGCTTTTCCAGAAACACGTGTCTGATCGCTTTGCCGACTTGTTGTCTTCCCCCGAGGACCTGCCCCATGAGCCTCTTTTGTCCATTTCCTGGCTCAGGAAGCTCATGGACGTGTTTTTGTGCTGTGAAGCTGAGTTCAAAGCTGTTCTCATCATGGGCCGTGACCCTACTCAAATCTCCAAGCCTGCTTTGGATCGCTTAATCCCCGAGTTTCTGGAACGCGCTGTTAAGGTTCTTGACATCTGTAATGCCGTTTCCAGTGGGGTTGATTCGGTTCGTCAGTGTCAGAAGTTCGCTGAGATCGCTGTCTCTGCGTTGGAGACCAAGCCCATGAGTGATGGTCAGGTTAAGCGAGCCAGAAAGGCGTTAACTTCGTTACTATCGGCCATCACCAGTGATGATAGGGACAATAATCACTTCAAGTCTACGGAGAGAGCTTGGTCTTTTGGGAGAAGAGTAAACCAAGGCGGTGTTCGTAAAGATAAACCTGCAGGATCTTTCAGGTCCCTGTCAATGGTTGTAGCTAAGAACTGGTCTGCAGCGAAACAAATCCAATCCATGTTCTCCAACTTGGTGGTGCCGAGAGGCGCAGAATCCACAGGACTGGCTTCCCCTGTTTACGTAATGAGTGTTGTAATGGTGTTTGTCATGTGGGCATTGGTTGCTGCGATCCCATGTCAAGAAAGGAGTGGACTTTCCACGCATTTTCAGATTCCGAGACAATTGACATGGGCACAAAGCATGATAGGATTGCTAGAGAGGATCGGTGAGGAGTGGAAGAAGAAGGAGAAAAAAGGGTCCGCTGGGTTGCTTGAGGAAGTGCAGAGGATGGAGAAGTTGGGGCAGAGTCTGATTGAATTCGCCGATGGTTTTCACTTTCCGGGAGAGGCTGAGAAGTTGGAAGATGCAGCAGCGCAGGTGGCGGAGCTGGCGGATATTTGCATGAGAATGGAAGAAGGATTGGTGCCTTTGCAGCAGCAGATTAGAGAGGTTTTTCATAGGGTTGTGAGGAGCAGAAGAGAGGTAGTTGAATTGTTGGAACATGCTGGGGAAGTTTCTCAGCCAATGGAGTAAATATTTGAAACTGAAATTTTAAGTTTCAGAGATGTGCATAACTGAAAATATGTAGGTTGATTTCTTGATGCTTGGAACAGATTGTTCATTTCTATATGAACAAAAGCAATGTCGGACCAAGATCATGGATTTACATACAGAATTTTTCTTCTTTGATTAGATTTATGGGGTTAGTTACCAAAATTTTGTGGCCAATTCTGCGCATCTGCTTGCAAAACTTGCTTTTTCTCATCTTGTGGACTAGAGATGCTTTTCATTCCTTGTCAATTATTGTACATGCCCTTGGTGCGTTGGTTGCTTAGGCGGGCCTCTGGAGACTTAATCTGATTATCAGAACAAATTATGATTTTATTTTACTCGGGGAAGTATGTGGGAACTAAGTTTGCGAATTGTCAGAAAAATTTTCTATTTGATCGTGTTCCTCGTAGTTTTCTTATTAAATCTTTACCTTGTGGGATCTCTGGTAAAAGCTTCAAGGAACGCAGTTATCTGCTTGCTTGTTAGTAGATTGGCACAAACATATTAAAATTTCATCCGAAGTTTTAAAACATGTTAAAATCCGGGGTGATTGTGTTGCATGTGAATGATTTCATCTTCTCCGTATATCTACTTGTCATATGAGGATCAGCTGGCCATTGTAATCACCAACCAAACAAACACAGTAGGAAAGAGAGAAGAAAACGTTTCTCAATGCCTTCTATAACTCTAGGTTACGTCTTTCTTATTCATACTTAGAAATTGTTGATGTTTGGGATGTACAGAGGAGACAAATGTAAATGGGAAGTGCAATAAAAGGATGAGCTCAGCTCAGGAACCTTCTGCTTATATCTTCTTCTAGTCCCAATTTCGTTTCTTCTTTTCGTGTTACTTGAAATTTTTATATCCAAATACATAATACAGATGGCTACAACTAACTAGCCACTCTTGTGAGGAATGAAAACTTTTATTTCGGTTACGGTATTTTAATCATTTTCTATTTATGTAGATCTCAATTAAGTATGTAAATAAAATTTAGTAGAACAAGACAGAAACATACCGAAGATGTGTTTCCCTTGTCACGGCCATTAACTTCACTTAAACGTGTAAAACAATGTTCTAAGACAAATCCTGCCGGTGTCAGCGTAGCAGCCTGCTAGTGCTACCCATCTTTAAGCTGTAATCGCGTGTCGCAACTAACAAGAGGAAAGTAGGGTTATTAAAAATCTGCCGATAGATTTAAGACAAATCTTGCCGGTGTCAGAGTAGCAGCCTGCTAGTGCTACCGATCTTTAAGCTAGTGTCGCAACTAAAAAGAGGAAAGCAGGGTTACTAAATATCTAACAGTAGCTTTAGTTAACAGTTAAGATCATACATTGGATCCTTTTAGAGAACTAGGTCTCTATTGTAAGCAATGTTTTAAAAATCGGACTGGATATCGAACCGGTCGAAGAAAAGGTTTAAGGTTTTTGAGATTCAACCGGTAATGAATCGCTATAAAATTGGTATATAATAAATAAGAAGTAAAAATTATAAGAATAAGTAAAAATAAAATATTTTATTGAAATAAAAATACACCAATGTCTATTATTATATAATTAATTAAT
>JANZLC010000202.1:25467401-25481371 GCA_026413385.1 Erythroxylum gracilipes | reverse complement strand
GTGATCATAATACAGTTATCTTCTTCCTCCCTTATTTAGGAAGACAAAACATTCAAAAAGAAATAAATATTATAAACTAATAATTTTGATGAATTTGGCTTATTAATTAAGTGAACATGTTCTTCGCAATAATTATATAAATGCGAAAGTTTTGATTAAAAAAAGGAATGGAATTTTGCAAAGTTTAAAAAATCAGATCGGACCAGACCGGACCGTTCGGTCTGACCAAAAAAAGATTGAACCGGTCGGTTTTTATACAGAGAGGTTATTAGGTAAAACCAAACCGGACCACTGAGCGGTTCAAAGTTTTTCCGGTCGGACCGGACGAAACGGTCCGATTTTTAAAACATTGATTGTAAGTAACTAATAGCTTTTTTTTGGCAGTTAAGAGGTATCAGCCTATTTAACCATGTCAAATTACTAATAATTATGTTTATTAATTAGCTGATTAGATTAACAGATTGAATTCAATCTGTTGTTTTTTAAAATGTTTCTATAAGAAACATTTTGCTATAGAGAAATTAAAGAATAAAAAGATAATTATGCCTAAAAGTTATTACATATTATTCAATCTATCATCTTTTATTATTGATTTCTCTTCACCAAACTTCAACTTGATTAATATGAAAAAAGAAAGTAGTAGTAGTAACAATACTAATATTTATTTATTTATTTATTATTATTATAGTTATAAACTTAATTTTTTGTAAAATTAAACATCTAAAATCTAATTGCTTATTAGAATTTTCAAAGAAATACTAAAATATAATACCCATGTCTTTATAATTTTTTTAACTCATGATTTCATTAGTCATTTTACACATAAACAACAAATATTAAATAACTAATTTTATCAAATATTTTTAAATAAATAACTGATATTATCTACTAGTCAAATCAGTTGATATAATCTGTTATTAGCTAATCATTGATAGAATCAACTAACAAGTAATGCAATCCGTTGATTGCCACATAAGGTCATAATCATTTAAAATATATATAGATAGAGAGCTATGATAGATTTAAGAAGAAAAAAAACTAATCAATCAACTCTTTGCAATGACACATCTGTTATTATTAACATGAACATAAGTAAGGATCGTAAAGTCCCTATTTGATAATCAGCTGATTGCATTAGCTGTTAGCTGATAGCTGATTTAACCAACGGATTGTATTAGCTGTTTGTTAGAGATGTTTAGTAAAATTAGCTGTTTATGTGTAAAATGACTTATGAGGACATGACTTTTAAAAAATTTATAAGGATATGAATATTATTTATCTTAGTAATTCATTGAATATTCTTATAAGAATTTATATTTTAGAGAAGTCATGTTCACCTGTACTGTTTCATCATCTATGAAAAATTTATGCAACTCTTTCTATTTTCATTTTTCGTTTAAGGTCAACATTTTATTTTTAACATATAACTACATAAAACAGTTATAAGAACAAACACTGTTCTTAAAACGTAGGTATCTAGGAACCTCAACTAAACTATCCTACTTACTAGAAATTGTTGTATATTAGAACTAACAAAAATATGATACGTGTGGTACTTAATTTCAACTTAATCAAGAATACAATTTAAATAGCAAAATATTATGCAACTTAGCAATAGAATTTAAATGATACAATGGGCTTTTGATAATTAAAATTTTAGTTGTTGGCTGAAAACACTCCTATATAGGAGCATTTTCATTTTTGGTTGTTTGTCTTAAATCAGCCGATGAAGGAGCTACTCTCCAAACACATTTAGTAGTTGTTTGAAGAGTCAAATAGCTGAAAACAACAAATCAGCTAAAAAAATAGTTGATTGGTAGGTAACCAAACAAGGCCAAATTCTAGAAATATTTGACAACCTTAAGATTGAAATGGGTGAGCTCCATTTTAAAGGTTCCTTTTTATTAGAAAATTTAGACGCAAACTCATTATTTGTCTACCACAATAAAATAATTTTTTATTAATCAAGATTAATTTAATTTTTTATATGATTAATTCACAAATATAATAAAGTATGAATATGAATCATATCTTCTCATAAAATTTGATTTTCCTCCTTTTTATCTCATTGAATCCAATTAGTTATATGAAAAATCATTATAATCACAAATGTCGATAACTAATAGTATTCACATAAAAAGAATTTTATAAATAGTATATTGAAAGATATGTTAAGAATGTTTGCTTCTAAAGAACCTAAGTCTATATACAATGTAATTTTGACCTGTTAATAATTTATTTTTATTTTTATTAAAATTAATTTTAATTTTAATTAAATATCAATTAGGTCCTAATAAAACACAATATTTGATATTGATCAAATATTTTATTTTTTAAATTTTTTTAAATTTTACAACCAATTTATACTTGATTGAATTACTTTTTCTATCTTTAACCTTTCTTTATGTGTGATCGTTAGGTTTTTAAATAGGTTAGTAACACATCCAAATGACAGTTGCAAATTATATTTATGATGGAATAAATGAAATTTCTTTAATCTATCTTTTATTGTTTGAATAAAAATTTTATATTCATATATTAAGATTAACGTCTAATAATACATCACAATTATTCAAATATCAGGAAGGTTGAAGTGATTTTGACTAATCTTATTATGCAATTTTTGTATAATCAAATTCTTTCATCATACAATATTCTAATTAGAGATAGAATATGAAATTATTTCTACTACATCTGAAACCAATTATATTAGTTCTCCAACATTAATAATTAATTCTTTTAATGAAATTTGAAAAATATTTTCAAAGTGTCATTCCATCTTAAAGGATTTCTTAAATCAATATTAGTATCAAATAAGGAAACAATTTTTCTAACTATTTTAGGATAATGAATCATATGTTGATCACCCAACTACCTCCATATAATTCCTCTTATATATTGTGATATTTTCTACCGTCAGTGTTTTCTCAATTACCAATTAACTACTCACAAACTAAGGCAAGTGTACCTATTATTAATAAGAAATATAATGGTAAGTAGAGTGTTGATCTTGTAAGGAAGCTAGATGGATCTAGTAAACTCTTATAGCATAAAGAATTAAAATAAAATGGTTAGTTGCTTGATAGAGGTAATAGAAATATAAAAATGTTTATGGCAATAAAGTCAATCATTCAATAACAGAAAACCATTCATTGTATGGGAAATACTTCAAGAAGTTATATAGGGGGTATTGACTTTGTAACCTCTAAAAAGGTAATTGAGCAAGCAAAATTACATAAGAGAAAGAACTTAACCTAAATAAAATGATAGCCAAGAGAAAAGTATTTCTCCTGGTATCATCTTTGATGTAATGATTCAATAAATTTATGCATTTATCATCTAGACTGACAAAACTTCCTAAAATATCATATTTTCACTTTCTCAAGCTATAACCATATATTCTCCATTTAGTTAACTTGTATCTCTACCAAGCTAATACCACTTAGAATGCATTAAATTTTGTGAATTTCTATTAAAGGTTTTACCTTAACACCATTAAGTTTTGTGAATTTCTATTATAGGTTTCACCTTAATACTAGAAAGATCACTTAGTTTTATCTCTAGTACCCCATTTAACCCCAATTTCTAAGCTATGGTCCGCTTACAAGCAAGTTCTCTGGACTCATTCATAAATGACTTATAATTAGATTTAAATGTTAGCTTTAGTAAATCCATGTTAAGAACAATCAAAGATAATTTATAAATATAAATCATATGTCATAAATAAAATTGAATCAATTCTTTATCTATATATATTAAACACCTAGTCATAAATCATATTTGAAACAACAAAAATAATTAAATAAATAAAAGACATAATGGTAGAGGGAACTTGTATTTTGGATGGTTTGATCTATTAGGATGATCTCTAATCTTATTTCTTTAATGAAAATGATTTTGAAATTGAAAACTCTAAAGAGTTGGTGTACCTTTTCATTACTAATCCTAATCTTTTGGAGTCAAAAGAATGTTAAGATATAAAAAATCTCTAAATTCTTCAAAAATTATGTGCATTTTAAATACTTTTAGTGGTTTATGACATAATCATGTACTAGGTTGTGGATCATTTTGTTTCTTTTGGGGAAGAGCATAGGCTTTGACATGTTTATGTCCTAAATTATAGATCCTTTTGTTTCTTTTCTAAGTTACTGGAATGAAATCATTAAACAAGGTCCTTAGCACATAAGAGGCCAACTTATGTTCATTCAAAAGTAGAAGGTTGGTACAAAATTTGACATAGGTAATATTGATGTCTTTCCTTTGTGGGTGAATTTCCATAATATGCCTCTTGAATTATAGACAATTGAATGTCTATGTTATTTAATAAGCTCACTCGAAAAACTTATTTGTATGGACTCTCAAACATCTAATATAGAGCAAATATGTTTTGCTAAAATTTGTATTGAGGTAAAAACGAGTGCTGAATTCTAGATAAATTACCAATCATAAAGCTTGGTAAGAATGGAGAACTCAAGAAGGTTGAAGTAGCAATAACCTATCCTTGGAAGCCTAATATAGGGAGCAAAAGATGGAAACCTATTGGCAACAAGTTTAAAAATAGGTTGGCATAAAGAGTTTATGGGTTATTATCTTCTAACAACTATAAGGTACTTAATTAGGATAGGTAAATGGAAGCTAAGGATGTCATAGACAAGACTAAAATTCTATCTAATAACATGTTTGATTATGAAAACTCCCCTAATAATTTGGTAGGTCAGAAAGAAAATGAGACAAGCAGTGAATTTCTACAGGTGAACAGTTCTAATACTAAGCATACTGTTGACAGTTTGGAAAGACCAAAAGGAAAAGAAGTAAACAATGAATGTGTGTAGGTGACTAGCTCTGAAGTTAAGCATACCACTATTAATTTGGAAGGATAGAAAGAGGAAGAGGCAAACAATGCAGTTATATAGAGAAAAAAGAGTATTTAGCTACTACAGAAGGAATAGAGCCCACTGTTAGTACCAAAGATACAAATTCTAACTTGAAGAGAAGATCTCCTAGAAGAAGTAGCAAGAATAATCCTATGGGGAAACTCCCCCCAAATGATTCTTGTATGGAATGTTAGAGGGTTCAATGACCCTCTTAAAAAAGCAATGGTCAAGGAGATTGTCATAGAGAACAAGTCTTATATATTAGGGCTTCCAGAAACAAAAATAAAGTCACCTTATATGTCAAGTGTTTCAAAATTTTTGGGTGCTGAATGGGAAACTATTTCCAACCACACTTCACATTATAATGGTCAAATACTTTGCTTCTATAATACAAGAAAAATCCTAGTGTAAGCGATAGGAGAAAGTGATCAATTTATCCACTTAAAGTGCATGCTGGTAGGTTTAAATTTAATTTTTGAAATCAATCTAGTTTATGCTTCCAACTTTCAATTCCTCTGGAACAACCTGTAGATCATTGAAGCGTTTACTAATAACCCTTAGATACTCCTTGGGGATTATACTTGTACACTTTCAAATTACGAAGTTGAGGGAGGTAAGGGCTTTAATTCTGTTAAAGGAAGAGAGCTTGCTAACCTTTTCCAAAAAATGAATGTTACTAATCTTAGATTTAGTGGGAGGCTATTTACTTAGACTAATAAGCAACAAGGTCACATGTTAATTGGAAAGAAGCTTGATTGTGCTTTTATTCAATCAAGATTGGCTACAAGAGTACTCTAATTTATATGCTTACTTTGGTGAATGCTCCTTTTCATACCACTCTTTCATCATTATCCAAAATCCTCAAGCAATAAAGATGACATGGATGCCTTTTAGATTTTTCAATGGGCTTACACAACAAAAGGGATTCATGCAACTTATAGAAACTTACTTGAACCAGCCTATAATTGGATACAAATCTTTTCAATTGATGCAAAACCTGAAAATGGTAAAAATAAGCTATCAAATGTTTTACTAACTCTCATACTAGGTAGGTAAAGGAAACCTAGCAGAATCTAAGGGAAGCTCAAGATGATTACTACAAATTCCTTTAAAATAATCACTTGAGAAAGATTGAATCTTAAAGACTTGGGGACCATCAAGAAGCTCTCAACCTGCACATCTCAATATTGAAATAGAAAGCTTATATGACTTGGCTTAAAGATGTTAACTCAAATACTAAATTCTTTTATGCTTCCGTATTAGCAAGGAGAAATAAGAACATAATTGTTGAGCTCAAAGACAGTTCAAGTTTGTCTTTCACTAACCAATCCTCTTTATTACAGCTCACCATGGATTTCTTTATGCAACTGATGGGAAAAGCCGAGAATTTCAACTTTGCTTAAAACATCAAAAGATTCTTTAACAATCCTTTAACTTAAGATATTAATGAGCTTTTAATAACTCCATTCACTAGTCTTGAATTAAAGAAGAGATATTTGACTTATACCCATCAAAAGCACTAGGGTCAGATGGATTCATTGTTTAGTTTCTCAATACACATGGGGGATATCAGGAAATCTATTCACTAAAGCAATACAAGAGTGTCTCTCCTCTTACAAAATGTTGAGGGAGAACAATCACATGTACATTTTCCTAGTTCCTAAGAAAGTTAATACTGCTTCCTTGTGGGACTATAGGCTAATCTCATGTTTCAATATGATTTACAAGGTGATTGCTAAACTCCTTGCTAATAGGTTGAAAATAGCCTTAAAGACTGTGGTGAATTCAGCACAAGGTGCATTTATTGAGGGGAGATCCAAAGGAGAAAATATTCTCCTAATGTAAGAGGCATTGAAGGAATATAATTCAGGGAAGAAGGTCAACAGCTACTGCTAGAAAATTGATTTTTACAATGCATTTGACACAGTGAGCTGGTAATTTATACAATCTTACTTGGAAGCTCTTTAGTTCCCTACTATTTTCATAGAATGGATCTTGATGTGTATAAAATCTGCTTTAATAAGCATTCTTGTCGATGGAGTCCCCACTAAACTAATAAAATGTGCTAGGGGAATATGATAAGAGGACCCTCTATCGCCTTATCAATTCACCCTAGCTATAGAAGGGTTATCTCGATTCCTCGATAGATTTATTGAACACAATGGTAAATTTCACTTTTATCATAAGTGCACAAATTTCCCATTTACTGTTTGTAAATGACTTGATCCCACTATCAGGTGCTAAAGCTCATTCAGTGAAGATGCTAAAGGAACTAATCCCACTGTATTCAAATTGGTCAAGGCTGAAAGTTAATCTGGACAAGAGCAGTTTGTATTATTCCAAAGATGTGAGGAATCCTGATGAGTTATCCAAAATCTCAAGGTTGTAGTTATAAGCTTTCTCGCTAAAGTATCTTAGATTTCCCATATTGTATACCAAACCCAAGTATGCATAGTGTATCTCATTAATTGAAATATTTAAATACAAAATAAATGATTGGCGAAACAGATTTTTATCCCTAGCTACAAGGGTCACTTTACTTATTTCAATCTTAGGAAATCTCTATGTTTATTAGATTTCCCATATCATTATTCCTAGGAAAGTAATCAAGGAGATTGATGGTATCATGAAAGCTTTTCTATGGTCTGGAATTGTAGAAAACTCTAAGAAAGCTAAAGTTAAATATAATGAAGTGACTATTCCTAATAAGCAAGGAGTATTGGGGATAACTTCTATTCCTCTAATGCATAAAGTACTTTTGTGTAAAATAATTTGGAGGCTTTATAAAGACAAGAATGCCATTTGGATAAAATGGATACATGAAAGTTATCTCAGAAATGAAAATTTCTGAAAAATGCCAATCACTAGGAAACACTTATAGACCTTTACATAAATGTTGAAGCTGAGAAACATAGTGCTCCCTTGGATCAAGCACAAGCTAGGAAATGGAGAAGATATATGGGTGTGGTATGATAATTGGTCTGAGTATAGCCCTCTCTTCTTAAGGAGTGAAATCTCCCATCTAATTAACAGAGTACCTCTCAATGCTAAAGTATCCGCACTAATCCTTGACAAGCAATAGAGTGGAAAACTCAAAGGATTGAGCTCACTGATGGTATACTCCCTCGAATCACTCAAGGGCTGATGAATGACAGTGTAATTTGGAAGCCAGATCCCACTAAGGTATTCATAAACAAGTTATGTTATAAGGTACTACAGGCTGAGGGATAAATTGTACCCTAGTTCAACCTCTTATGGAAGAACTCCTTGAACCCAAAAGCATCAGTATTCACCTGGGTAGTTAAAAATAACAAGATTAAAACTAAAAACAAATGATTTGGCTCTTTTGACCCTATATGTATATTACGCAAAGAAGCTAAAGAAGACAACGAACAATTGTTCTTTTAATGCAAGTACTCCAAGGTTGTCTAAAGCAGAATCTTACATTTCCTAATAGCTTTTTGTTCTTCTTATGATTGACTTATAACTCTAAATTAGATTACACGTACTGCCAAGTAACAGATGTATGATAGAGTAATTTATAAAACAACTTTTACAAAAACAATTTAAGCTCTATGGAAAGAAAGAAATAGTAGGATCTATAAGGGTGAGGAAGTAAGCAAACATCAACTTGATGAGGAAATTATCAACTGGATTCGAGCCATAATAGTCGCAAAATTTTCTCAGTTGACCCTTTCTATTGTAATTAGAAATAGATGGAACTTATAACTTTGGAATTAGAAATAGCTACAAAATTTATGTTTTTTTAATTATATGTTCTTATTGTTTTAGTTTCTCATACTATTTTTGGTGAGCTTATTGTAATGTTGGGATAAATTAGCTATATTTAATGGAAACTTTATTTAATTTCCAAAAAAAATCTTCCATGATTATCTAATTGAGGAGAATTTAGAGTCATTTAAAAGATAAACAGCTGGACAACAACTTGGTAAAAGATATTGGAAGTTAATTCTAGCTTGAAGATGTCAAACAATATAGAAGTCAATGTAAAAAGGTATAATAAACGTTAGACTTGCCAAAGAGATAGACGCTTGTCTTTATTAAAGTTCATAAAGTTTGAGAAGTAAAATAAAACTGAAACTAGACTTGTTATACTTTTATGAGAAAAGTTACAGAATAAAATAGTGCTAGTTATAAGGTGCCAGTTACACATTAACAAAGTCGACACTAGTGCTTATGTTAGTTTGACACTATTTCTCATGCACAATTTATAAGGATGTATTAATACTAAAGTTTAAGCCTTAACAAATGTTAGACTTGCTAAAGAGATAGACGTTTGTCTTTATTAAAGTTCATAAAGTTTGAGAAGTAAAATAAAACTTAAACTAGACTCGTTATACTTTTATGAGAAAAGTTACATAATAAAATAGTGCTAGTTATAAGATGCCAGTTACATATTAACAAAGTGGACACTAGTGCTTTTGTTAGTTTGACACTAGTTCTCATGCACAATTTATAAGGATGTATTAATACTAAAGTTCAAGCTTTTTAAGACTTTACTTTTATAACCTTAACTATACTTGTATTAGGTTTAATTTAGGGAAGTTATGGAAGATGTTTAAGAGCCACCTTATTTTGTATTCATAGTTTTAGTATTTGCCAGCATTGGAGGAGGATTTAAAGTAAGATTGGAGAAGCTTGTATTCCTTCCTTTACACTGAGATTGAGTGGCTATATTGTTTTATTGTAAGAGCACATCATAACTATAGTTAGCACTGGAGAATATAGGTCAATCCCACGAGTATGGTTAGTTAATTACTAACTATTTACGAAATTAATTAGTTGGATTAAAAATAATGATCGATTAAATTTATATTTTATCTAAAATTATATTTTATCATATAACCATTATTACAAACTATTTACAAAATTAATTACCTAGACTAAAAATGATGATTGTTTAAATTTATTTTTCATCTAAAATTATATTTTATCATACAACCATTATGCATATATTGATTGAAACAAAGCCTAGTAGTATATAACGAATTGAATTAATAGCTAAAATGATAGTTCACTATAATATATGCATATTGATTTATATATAACTAGTATGTGCTTATATGTTGATTCATTTGATTTACTACATTTAGTGATTAATGCCTTAGAAATGCTTACGATACTCATTTTAGCTCACATTTGATTTTAGGTACATTTCTGAAGTGAATGAGGTAACGTGACCCGAAAGCATATTCATTGAAGTCATCTTCTTAATGTCCATCCTCTATTGATTCATGGAGTAAGAAGAAGAAGAGGATTGACAGAAGAAGAGACAAGATAGAATGTGAAATAAAGAGCAAAAGAAGAAAAGTCTTACTGCCAAACATCAGTGTGCATGGGCATGAGAAATTTCTTACACCTATGCAACACCTCTCACGGGTCTCTCACAACTATAACAAGTATGTCACGAGTGTGACACACATGTCACAATCGTGACACGCACACTCACAGTTGTGACAAGGTTAGTCACACCTATGAGTCCAATTGCACACCCGTGAGAGAAGGGACACCTGTCCATTTAAACCTAGTTTTATTCTATAAAGGGAAATGTTTAATGATGGCTGAAAAGAATTATTCGGGATAAACCCTAACCAAAACATTTTACCTTCATTCTTTTCATTTTCTCTTCGTCTCTCAAAGTCGACAGAGGCAATAATGGATAATGCTTGGAGCTTGAAGAAGGAGATTGAAGGCTCACTTCCCAACACCAGTTCAACGGTGAAATCAACACCGAGTCACGGTTAAGCTATCTCATCTTGTTAATGTCAATACTTTCTTTTTGGATAGTTATTGTTATTTGTGTTGATTGTTCTATTACAAACCTATTGCTAGAATGTTGAATGTAATCCATAATCGTTACATTTGATGTTTGTTACTTTTAATGGTTTTGAATCATTAGGAACAACATAACTTAGGTTAGATATTCTGAATGTGTGGGTTACTACCTATATTGATCATTTTTCACTTCATAATGCGGCTGCCAAATTGAATCTAGAGATTATATCCTAGGTTATTTGGTGGCTAGGTTTAATTAACAATCGTATCTTAATTAAACATAACCTAAGAGAAAACTGAGATTAGCAGAGCATACTGTTAGTCTCAGATCAATAGTATGAAGAGAGGTGTGAGGACATTAGGATGATGGGATATATTTAATCCTGTTTAGGTTGAGATTGATCCTATAACAGGACCTTACTTATATTTAACACTTTAATCATTTTCGATTGTTTGCTATAATTTGTTTTTGATAGTTTAATTTTACTTTATTTTCTAAATTACTTAAAACCCCAAACCCCCTTTTTTATATTTTCCTTGTATTAATTAATTTCATTACAGAAATTAACTGAACATTTCATGTGAAATCGATCCTAATTCACCACAATTGCATATTTTAGCGTGCAAAGTTAAGTAAATTTTGCAATGCACTCGACAAGCGTTGTCAAATTTTGGCGTCGTTGCCAAGAAATGTGGCAGTTTAATTTTTGTTTTTGATTTTAGTTGGTGTTTTATGAATATATTTGTTTATAATTATTTATTTTTGATTATTTGTTAACTTTTAAAAGTTTGTTAGTGTCAGTGTATGGTAGTTTCTAGATCTCCTCGTAGAGAACTTAACAACTTGATCTGGAGATCCAGAGAACTCTACAGAGATTGCGAAGGAAAGTAAGATCAACTTTTGTAGAAGAATCAGAATCTGAATTTGATAACACGTTGACAAATCCGAGAACACTAAGGGAGTTGGCTACACTAGACCTAACTCAAAGACCATTATGCATTACATTTCCAAATTTTGTTGAACATGTTATTTTTGAGTTAAAGTATGGATTAATACATTTATTACCTAATTTTCATGGTTTTGCAAATGAGGATGCACATAAGCATCTTAAGGAACTAGATGTGGTTTGTCTGAGCATGAAGCCTCCCAGGGTGACGGACGAGCAGATCATGTTGAGAGCCTTCCTGTTCTCACTCAAAGATGTAGCGAAAGATTGGTTGTTTGATTTACCAGCTAACCAGCTAGGAGCGTAAATACTTGGTTGGAGATGAAGAGACTGTTCTTGGAGAAATTTTTCCAACCTCAAAGACAACAAGTATTCGGAAGGAGATATGTGGCATCAAGCAGCATAATGGAGAGTCTCTTTACGTGTACTGGGAGTGTTTTAAGATATTATGTTCTAGTTATCTGCATCACAACATATCGAAGCAACTTCACATCTAATATTTCTACGAGTGATTGCAACCGACGGAGAGGAGTTTGGTTGATGTGGTGAGTGATGGGGCACTTTGTGAAAAGACTCCCATTGAAGCCAGGATCCTACTTGAACAGATGGCTACTAACACACAATAATTCGGCACTCATAATAATGTTCAATGCATAAATGAGGTAAGTACTTGATCTATCCAACATTGTATAGATGAACTAATATCTTTTGTGAGACATGTTGTAGTTGGATAGGTATAAGTAAAAGTGTGTGGAATATGTTTAAACACGAGCCATGCAACTGATGAGTGCCTGATACTACAAGAGGCAAGTATGGAGTGGTGAATTTTGCAGAAGGGAACTTCCTGAAATAATATAACCCGTACTTTCAGACATAATACCTAAGCTGGCGGGATCACCCTAACTTAAGTTACAGAGAGAACAGACAACATAATTACTTCCAGAATCGATCGCAAGGAGCACATCAATTTCAACCAAGGCAACAAAGAGCCTCCTCTTCTAGTTTAGGAACATCCCTAGGTGAACTTATCAAGACTCTTACTACTAACAATCTGCAATTTCAACAGAGTATGTAGCAATTTCGACAATGTATGCAGTAGTAGCTTCAACAGGCTATACACTAGAATTAACAAGAGACAAAAGCAAGTGTACAGAAGTTGGAAAACCAAATAGGCTTGATGGCACTGAGGCTTAATCATCTCAAATAACAAAGTGGAGGAAAGTTATCATCCTAACCAGAAGTAAACCTGAAGAATGTCAGCGCTATTACCCTAAAGAGAGGAAAGGAGATTGAGGATCCCAAGAGAACTCCACCAAGGATTGCTACCGAGGAAGAGATCAAGAAGGAATTAGGAAAGAAAAAAAATCTATCATCGAGTACAAAGGTAAATTTCGAAAGTCCCAATATTATTAAGAATAATCCTCCACCTTTTCTAAGCAAATTGACAAGACCAAATAAGCAGGAGAAAGACAAAGAGATATTAGAGACTTTTTAAAAAGTTGAAGTTAATATACCTTTGCTCGAGGAAATCAAGCAAGTACCAAGGTATGCCAAATTTCTTAAAGAACTGTGTACACATAAGAGGAAACTGAGGGGTGATGAAAAAGTAATGATGGGTGAGAATGTGTCTGCAGTTTTTAGAAAGAAGATGCCTCCAAAATGTCTGGATCAGGTATGTCTACCATGTAAAATTGGTAATAGTATGATTAATAGAGCTATGTTGGATTTGGAAGCTTCAATTAATGTGATGCCTTGTTCAATTTATGCTTCTTTGAATTTAGGTCCTTTGAAAGAAACGAGTATTATCATACAATTGGCTGACCGCACTAATGCTTACCCTAAGGTTATGGTTGAGGATGTGTTGGTGCAGGTGAATAAGCTAGTGTTTCCTACATAATTTTATGTTATGGATATGAATGATAACACTTTATACAATCCGATACCTATCTTGTTGGGGATATGGTTTATCAATACGGCTCAAACTAAGATAGATGTTCATGAGGGCACCCTCACGATGGAATTTGATAGGGAAGTAATTCATTTTAATATTTTTATGCCATGAAACATCCTAATGATGATCACTATGTTTTTTTTGTTGATGTAATTGATCCTCTAGTGTAGGAAATGTTTAAATTGAGTTGCAATGATCATTTAAAAACAATCTTGACTGAGTGTATGGAAGCAAAAGGCAACAATGATATTAAAATGGAAGAAGAGTTGGTTGAAATGGTGGTTGCATTGGAATCATTGGGGATGTTGGACCCCAAACCTTTCTATAAGCTAAGACTATTAAATGAGAATTATTGGCAATTAGCTATGTGTAAAGCAAAGGAAAATCCTTGAAATTGAAAAG
>JANZLC010000202.1:25453348-25463882 GCA_026413385.1 Erythroxylum gracilipes | reverse complement strand
TCGCCGCTTCCACTGGCACAGACTTGGATACCCCTCTCGGTGTTGAGTCTGGGTCGGTTGGGAGTGGGGTGCTACATGACAGATGCCAAAGGACAAGTAACCTCTCCCGTAAGGATCAATTGCCACAAACTCCTTTAATTTTCTGTGAAATTTTTGACGTTTAGGGTATTGACTTTATGGGACCTTTCCCTCCATCTTTTGGCTGTACTTATATATTTCTTGTCATTGATTATGTTTCTAAATGGGTGGAAGCCAAAGCTAGCAGAACTAATAATGCAAAGGTTGTTGCAGATTTTGTTAAGGCTAACATTCTTTTTAGGTTCAAGGTACTAAGAGCAGAAGTAATGTTCAAAAAATATCACATCACGCACAAGGTTTTTATCGTTTACCACCTCCAAACCAACAGGCAAGCTGAAATCTCCAATCAAGAAATCAAGTTGATCTTAGAGAAATAGTGTAGCCCAATAGGAAGGATTGAAGCGTAAAATTGGAAGATGCACTATGGGCCTACAAGATAGCTTATAAAACATCAATTGGGATGCCTCCATGTAGACTAGTGTTTGGGAAGCCATGTCATCTGCCAGTGGAATTACAACACAACGCATATTGGGCTATCATAATGCAACATGAATTTGGATGATACAAGGGAATTTACCTATCCTTAAGCCTAACTGATTATGAATTACCGAATTATTAGTTCTAGACGATCCTAGGGTTAATTGCTCTCTTTCGAGTTATAACCATTAACCATAAATCATAAACCCTAATCAGATTATGGAAGTTACAATTTCTTAATTAACAACCTATCCAAAACCCTAATTAGTTCTGAAGTTGTCTAATAAACTATCAGAAACCTATGCAAGATCTCTCTTCGCACAATTTACCGATTTGATTTAATTCTTGTTCTACCAAATCACCTAACTCTCATTAGCCCAATTTAATTATTTTTCATTCGATTCACTTCTCAGTTTATTATTGAATTATGCACTTGCATAATAAATCACAATAAATCCAAATAACACATAAACATTTAGATTTCATTAACTCAAAGATAAAACTCCAAAGGTGAGTTTAGAACATCTCAACATTCAAAAAAACCTATCGTTAAACTGTTATTCCCAATTATATACAATAATAAAATTGAAGATAAATAAGAAATACGATCTGAACAGTTGATGAGAGGCAATGACATTGGGAAACTCCTAATTCGGGAAGCATATCGAGTCAGCTTCTTCTCCACTTCTCTCTTCCTTCTTCTCTTTCTCAATATCTCGATGAATTCTCTCTAGGGTTTCTCAAAAGTGGCTGATGAAAAAGCTCTCCCTTGTCACTTTGTCTTGTTGTTTAAATATCCTTTAAGATCTGAGCAGCCTTAGGGTTTTTTGGGGTCCGAAAGGTCCAAAAAAATCTCTCAAAATTTGACGTTTTTGAGTGTCTACGCGTATGCTCGACTCAAGCCATGACCGTGGCCCTGCAGGCTACAATCGTGGGCCATATCCGAGCCTTCTATCACGATTGTGGCATACAAGCCATAATCGTGGGCCATATCTTGGGCTTCTTTCACGATCGTGGCATGTGGGCCACAATCGTGGGCTAACTTTGGTGCTTCTGTCATGATTGTGGCCTGTTGTGCCACGATCGTGGGCCATTATTTCAGCCCACATATCTATGAAACTTCTTCGTTCTTCGATGTTGACCCCAAAACACTAACAAACACATCAAGATACCTTAAAAACATAGTATTTAAGCTCAAAGACTTGTACTAACCTATAAAACACTTAAAACATAAATAATTAACAAAGTAACACAATTCTAACCTAAACACATACTAAACGATTGAATAAACAATTAAATAAATATCAAACTAAACCCTAAAATATGATGCAATTTACACTTATCAACATCCCCACATTTAAACATTTGCTTGTCCTTAAGCAAACAAAACAACAATCACACAAAATCACAAAGCACACAATGCAATAATGAGACAATAGCTTCAACTTCATAAAATAAATTTAACTTTAAACACGATAATTCAAGTTATTTCAAATCATTGACATACAAAATCCGTGTCTAGGAACTCTGGACTAAATATACATATGTAATAAGAACCTAAATGTCAAGTTATTCACCCTTTTCAATTGTACACAAACATTCATAATTATTTAGTCCTTCAAACTTTATAACTACTCCTAAGTACGTTTTCATGAAAAGTCAAGCTATTTACAAGTTCGGTAGGTTTTATTAGAAAACATTTTTTCAAATATTTTGTAGATATGGACCTAGTCTTTTACTCAGAGGCAAACATTAGTGATGAATGTCAATCCGGTTAGTTGAGTAAGTCATGTTTTTATTAAGTTGCTTGGTTGAAATGTCATTGTATCCTTTTAATGCGGAGGCACACATTTGTGATATGTGTCGATCCAATTACTTAGCTACTTCATATTCTCAACTAACTACTGGTTCTATTTACAACCTGAAGGCCAGCAGAATAGTTATTTATTAAAATTAACCAACACTTTTTTATTGCCTACCTTAATGCTTAAGCTACCCGTTTTCATGAAAAATACTAGCTGGGCTACTTTAGTCAAACGACCTAAAATTATGAATGAATGTAACAATTTAAAGGGTGACAAACTCACACTAAATCCTAATTAACTTGCATATTTAGCAAAAGAACCCAATTTACTAATTTTGCGAGCTAATGATTCTTGACAACCTAGTAGACTATGTTCAAAATTAAATCAATTTTAATCCATCTATGCCATTGACACATTCACACAATTCATAAAATGCAACCTAACAGATTATAATGCAATATGCAAAATTCACATTCAAAGCAAAACACATAACCCTCCCCACACTTGAACAACACATTGTCCTCAATGTTAGAAGGAGGAAAACAAACTAGCATGGAAAAAAGAAACATAAATGAAAGTAATAACAAAAATAAAATAAGGACTAAATTTAAAAAGAAAAGGATTAGAAACAAAACCTCATGGTGATGGAGGCGGGAATGATGTCGAAGTGGCAGTTAGATGCCTTGAGCCTCGAAGTAACGATGGATACGACATATATCTCGTCTTTGACGTCGTTAAGTTCGGTCCATCTCCTTCATTCTTCTAGAGTTCTTCGCAAGTGTATTTGTAATTACCTTAGTGTTCGCAGAGATTGTATCAAACTCTTTCTTCCAACCTAGTTCATCAGTATCTTCTTCCTCTTCGGACTCCTTACTAGTTGAGTCCTCTTCTGCCTACTGAGGTGGCACTGTGCTCAAACTCGCCTGACTAGCCTTGATTTTCACATGAGTCTTTTGGCTGATATCCCGGAGTTCCATGTTATGGGACTAAAGGATTTCAGCATGCCATAAATGATGGTGATTTAGAAAATCTAGGAGATGAACGGTTAAACCACTACAGTCCACGCCATAATAATCAGAAATGGTGGAAACCAAGTATCCCATACCTAAATTATTACTCCTTTTACGTAGAGTTGCAACAATAACGTTCAGCATATGTGTGGAGATGCACACTGAGATGCTATGAATCATGCACAACAACAGAAAAAGTTCCTTTGTTGAGCACTTGTTGGTTTCTAATTTATCAAAAACCATTTGACACATGAATTTGTGCAATAACAAGTGCTCATGTGTTCTTATAATGTTGTTATGGGCATTTTTAACGTCGAATCGCTCTAACCTAGTGAGCTCATTCCAATAGCAGAAGCATGAAAATCATTATACCGATCAATAATGGAAGACACGAGGAACCCACAAATATCAAACATGACATAATTTCGTCCCCGTAACCTAAACCACATTTCCTTAGGGTTACTAGGTTCGTAATGAAGGGAAATCAAGAATTTTAAAGTGAGCTTCTGGTAGATAGGATATTGGATGTGTATGAACTTTGCCCACTGAATTCTTTCTGTTAGTTTCTCTACCCTATCTCGTTGTTCTAGCCTATCAAGTGTATCAAAATCAAAATGTTTCGATACTGCAATTTGTTTAGCATCGAGGGATTGGAAACAAATACCTTCCTCCTCTGTGTAAATTGGGAAAGGTGCTCTAAAGTTCGCCGCCCTGTTCCTTCGCTCTCATCTCGATACTTGGTTTCGTTCCGATGATTGATTGCACTTTGTTAACTGCTTAATGCATGACAAAAAGTAGGTGGAGTTGGAAGAAAGTAGAAGTTGGAATTTGGTTAGAGAGAAGTGAGAGTGTTTGGAGGTTCTACACTTAGAGAGATAAAGTTAAAATGAAAGTGAGTGAAAACATGAAGTAAGAAATGAATACATAGGTGAATAAAGGGTAAAATGGTAAAAAAAAATTAAACTGAAGTTTGCATGTTCTAGTTTTACTCAAGCCACGATTATGGCCTGCAATTTTTCTACCAATATCTGTTTTTTTCGTCTTTTGTCCTTCTACACTTTCTCGAGGTCACTTCTTAACTCTTTATAGCCCTTTCACCTCTCTTTTGCTTACTTCCTCGATCATCCAATTTATGTCAAAGTCTGATGCCTTCCTTATTTTATTTGGAAACGAAACAGTAAAATTACAGAATTCAAACTATTTAAAAACCAAAGGAAATAAAATGGAATTAACAATTCATGGGTTGCCTCCCATGTAGCGCTTCTTTTAACGTCGGTAGCTCGACGCTCTTCTTGTGCTCAAGGTGGTTCAAATGAATAATGAAATGGTAGCGTAGTCATCGATCTTCCCATTTGCACATGAGCTACCATGTCTTGGGTTCCACCTTTCTTTTGCTTCACCTTCCTTCGCTTTCTCCTCCATGATTGTTTCTTTCTATCCGCATTCACAAGGTCCTCAATATGTTCCCATTGTCCTCGAGGTTTAGTTTCTTTGATGTTAATTAGAAGTATGGGAGAGCTATTATCTTTCTTCGATATAGTAAAGGTTATTTAGTGCTCTCCGATCCTTAGAGTTAGTTCACCCCCATCAACATCAATTACAGAGTAGGCAGTAGCCAAAATGGTTGTCTAAGGATAATAGGGGTTTTCACATATTCTCTGATATCCAATATAAAGAAGTCTGTGGGGAAGGTAAAAATATCAATCTGCACTGGGACATCCTTAATAATCCCTTTCGCCTAATGAACTTCTCTATCCTCCGTCTTCATTAGCATCTTTGTGGGTTCTAACTCTTCTAACTATAATTTTTTACTAAAAGTATAGGGAATCATATCGATACTCACTCTCAAATCTACGACTGCCCTATCTATTTTGACTCCATTATACTACAGGGAATGTAAAAATCCCTTAGGTCCTCTTTCTTCTGTGCTATATTAAGGCTTTCTTCTGCTATGCGCTCCTTAACCTTCTTTTTGTTTGATTCCTTTTGTGTGAGCCTCATTTGTAGATGTTCCGTTATGTCCTCAACCTTGTTTAATTCAACCTCCTTATAATTCCTCGTCGCTCTACTTTAAACTAACTTCCGCTGAGCTAGGATAAGGTACGGAAATTTAGATTGAGGTTCCTCGATTGGCTCAATTACGAGCTCACTTGGACGGAATTCCATAATGACTTGTCTTTCTCCCTTATCTCCATCTTCTTTCACATGTTCAAGTTTCTTTTCTTGCTTTTAAGTAATGGACATGATTCTTTCCTTTGGTTTAGACTCGGTATTGCTTGGAAGGGTTCCTGCATTCTGATTAGAAATTGCCTCTGCTAGTTGACCTACTTGGACCTCTAGATTATGTATTGAAGAGGCCTCGTTCTTAGTGACTTGATCAAATTTTCTTTCAAACCTCCTATGTGCATCCTCCATGCCTCCAAGTTTATCCAAAATCCCATCCAACTTGGAGTCCATTGAGCTCGATTTGTCTTGATGGAAGCCTAATTGTCCTTGAGGTCTGAACTGTCCTCCATCATTATTTGTCCATGAGAAGTTAGGGTGATTCTTCCACCTAGGGTTGTATATATTGGAGTAGGGATTGTTTCCCCCTTCTCGTCTATATTGAGCTCCCGTATAATTAACTTGCTCCGAATCACTTTCCTTTATTAAGAAACAGTCCATTGTATCATAGTCCACCTGTCCACAGAGTTCACACTTTAATTGCACAATTTTTACCGAAGATGAGGACGAAGCCTTCATGTTATTGAGCTGTCAAGTTAAATTATCAATTTTCGCCTTCATCTCCATCATTTGATTAAGATCTACAGTTCCTTTTTGTTCTCGAAAAGTAGTGGTTTGTCTACTCCGCTTGTTCATCCATAGGCAACTATTACTTGCCATCTCCTCTATCAGCTCTTCTGCTTCATCTACCATCTTTCTCATCAATGATCCTCCTAAAGCTATGTCAATCGTGCCTCTCGTATGTGGGGTTACTCTATTATAGAATGTTTGCAACAAGAATTCCTTGGGTAGGTTATGGTGAAGGCATTTTCGTTGCAAAACTTTGTATCTTTCCCACGCTTCATAGATTGATTCCCCGTCACTTTGCTAGAAGTTGGTAATCTCCTTGATAATCTTCGTGGTCTTAGTAAGGAGAAAATACTTATCTAAAAAGGCACGAACTAGTTGATCCCAAGTTGTGACAGTGGTTTGGTTGAGAGAATGATACCAGGCCTTTGCTCTATCTTTTAAGGTAAAAGGAAAGAGCCTAATTCTTACAACAACTTCCGACATCTGATGGTACTGAAAGGTATCAGAAATTTCAAGGAAGCTCACTATATATATACATTGGGATCTTCATTCGTTAGTCTATAGAACTACATGTTATGTTGAACCATGTTTAGGAGAACTGCTTTAATTTTGAAAGAAGTTGCTTGTACGGGTGGCCTAGCTACTCCTTGGTTAACCGCATTGAGCTCTGGTCTCATGAAATCCATAAAGGGTTTGTTGTTGATGTTTTTGGTTCGCTTCGTGGTCCAAATCTTACTGAAATTTCTCGGCCATTGTTTCTTTCGCTATTTCTTCTTCTTCTTCACGCCGAGCTTTCCTAATGGATCGTTCTAATCGAGTGATGTTAACTTTAAAATTTCAGTTGCATGACTTAAACTTCTCGTGACTCTTGTGTTCATGCAAGAGCATGAATTCAGAAATAAAAAGAACCAAAAATACAAATAAAAAAATAAAAACTAACTAACTAATGCCTTAAATTTAAGAATTAAACTAATCGCCTCCCTAGCAATGGCACCAAAAACTTAATCGAGTGTTTGATGTGTCTAAGTTTTAATAAAATCCTCAATAATCCACAAGTGCACGGTTCATTAGCGTAGTACCTAAGGTGTCGATCCCACGAGGAGGGATAATCTAATCCTAAAATCTAATGCCAAAACAATTCATATAAATTCAAAATGTAACGAAACTAAAATAAGAATTCAATTCAATCAAATCAAATCAAATCAAATTAAGAATCAATCATGAAAATATTATTAATTCAGCAATTGCAATCCCACCCAAGAATCAATCTAAGGGAATTATTAAATGAGAGAAAGGGAATTTACCTATCCTTAACTCTAACCTAACTGATTATGAATTATCAGATTATTGGTTATAGATGATCGTAGAGTTGATTACTCTCTCTCGAGTTATAACCATTAACTCTAAATTAAGCCTAATCAGATTATGGAAGTTGCAATTTCTCAATGAACAACCTATCTAAAACCTTAATTAGTTCTGAAGTTGTCTAATAAATAATAGGAAACCTATGCAAGATCTCTCTTCGCACAATTTATCAATTTGATTTAATTCTTGTTCTATTAAATCATCCAACTCTCGTTAGCCCAATTTAATTATTTTTCATTAGATTTACCCTCTCAGTTTATTATAAAATTATGCACTTCATAATTAAATCACAATAAATCCAATAACACGTAAACATTCAGATTTCATTAATTCAAAGATAAAACTCCGAAGGTGAGTTTAGAACATCTCAACATTCAAAAAATCCTATCGTCAAACTATTATTCCCAATTCTATACAATAATAAAATTGAAGATAAACAGGAAATACGATTTAAACAGCTGATGGGAGGTAGCAACATCAGGAAACTCCTAATCCGAGAAGTACGTTAAGTTAGCTTCTTCTCCACTTCTCTCTTCCTTCTTCTCTTTCTCAATCTCTCGATGACTTCTCTCTAGGGTTTCTCAAAAGTGACTGATGCAAAATCTCTCCCATGCCTTTTTGTCTTATTCTTTAAATATCCTTTGTGTTCTGAGCAAGCCTAGGATTTTTTCGAGGTTTGAAAGGTCCAAAAAATTCCTCAAAACTTGAAGATTTTAAGTGATTGCGTATCTGCCTAAGGTAGGCCACGATCATAGGTCATATTCGAGCCTTCTGTCATGATCGTGGCATGTAGGCCACGATCATGGGCCATGTCCTGTGCTTATGTCACAATCGTGACATGTGAGCTATGATTGTGGTCTAACTCTGGTACTTCTGTCACAATCATGGTTGTTGTTTTGACCCGAATATCTCTTAAACTTCTCCATTATTTAATGTTGACCCTAAAATACTAACAAACACATCAAGGTACCTTAAAAACATAATATTTAAGGTCAAAGAATTGTATTAACCCATAAAACACTTAAAACATAAATAATTAACAAACTAACACAATTCTAACCTAAACATATGCTAAACGATTGAATTAACAATTAAATACATATCAAACTAAGTCATAAAACATGATGCAATTTACACTTATCAGGTGTGCATAGGAAGTTACAACTTTAAGAGTTGGAGGAGATGAGGAATGACTCCTACCAGAACTTAGTGATATATAAGGAGAAGATGAAGGCTTTTTATGATAAGATAATTTTAAGGAAAAGTTTCTCGGTGGGTAAGAAAGTGTTACTATATCACTCCAAACTCAAACCATTTTCAAGTAAGTTACATTCTTGTTGGGTTGGCCCATTTGTTATCACTCATATCTTTCCTTTTAGTACAGTAGAGATATGGAGTCTGAAAACCAACAAGAGATTTAGAGTGAATGGTCATTGCTTGAAGTCGTATTATGAAGGCTTCTAAACGGACGATTTAGAAGTGTTGATGCTGGAAGATGTGACTGATGTAGCTTGATGCACACAACAGGAAGTCGAGCCAACGACAATAAATAAAGGTTCTGCTTGAGAGGCAACCCAAGGGAAGTTAATTTCTATTGTTTACATTTTCACATTTACTATTTTCGTAAACTACTTCATTTCTTACATTTGATATTATATTGAGGACAATGTAAGTTTTAAGTGTGGAGGTGGGATATTAGTTTGTATTGCATGTTTTGAGCTTAATTGTAACTAATGCAACTTTTTAGGCAGTTTTCAAAATCAAACAAACAAAATAAAAAAATTTCCTTGTTTTCTATCGCTTTTAAGATTATTTAGTAATAATTAGAGTGTGAATTGACTAGACCTTAGCATGTACTTTTTCTCTTATGATTGGTCAATGTGCATTATCCTTAGAAGAGCGGTGACTAGTAAAATCAGCGAGGTTTTAAGCCGTATTAGACTGACACATTCATATCAGTCTCATTGTCTTTTTTTATGTGTGACCTTCATGACATGTTACTTCCTGATTTTTCTTTGATTTTCTATTCAAGACCACATTTTTATCGCATGCATTTTCATGAAAATTATTAGGCCTTCTTTGTTGTTTACAAGCTACATTAGTCAAATAGCTTACCCATGTATATGATTTTTCCTTTGTTAACCCCCTTTGAGCTTTTATTAGCTTTCTCTTTTGTATAAATCACATTACATGCACCTAACCAAATGCCCTACCTAAGCCTTAAAGCTAGTGGAGAATTTATTAATTCTTGATGACTGCGATTGTACAAAAGCCTAAATGTGGGAGTATGCATACATATTGGTTGTTATATTTGTTAAAATGCCATGTTATGAATCCCATGTTGATGTAGCTTCTATCACTGTTATATTTGAAAAGAAAGAAAAAAAAGTAAGTTTGAATAAAAGCATCAAAGAGGAAATACAATTGCTTTGAAAAGTTGTTAATTAATGATTTATCCTCCTTAAGTTTTAATGAATGGGTGGTTTGAACATATTGCATATGAGGCAGATGTTGTTTTGGATGAAGCACTCTTTGTGTTATGTTCATTTGGTTTATGGTGTGAGAGCTGAATTAAGTTGTGACATATAATTATTGTATTCATTATAGCTGACAGTACCCAGTTCTTAATGAATGTTAACTTGTGCGCTTGATATCTTATTGAGTGCTACTTTTGCTTCACTAACTTGATGGCTTTTATACTACCTTACCCAAAATACATCTCACCTTACCTTGCCCACATTACAACCCTAGAAAAGTCCTTTGATTCAAGATTATGCATATGAGTTTTAGTGGTGGAAAAATGAAATCATATGCAAAGTTGTGGATCGTTGTGATCATGTGTTGGACCCCGAACTTTTGATGAAAATTTGAAATATTAAAATGAAATTAAATGAGAAAGAAATTGGTGAGACAATTTATGAATTTAAGAAAAATTTGATGAAATTAAGACAAATTTATGAGAAATGAATTGTTTAATTTTGAGGACTTTGATATTGGAGTGAACTT
>JANZLC010000202.1:25436434-25449517 GCA_026413385.1 Erythroxylum gracilipes | reverse complement strand
GTGATGAATGTTGATTGATCATGAGTAGAAGCTTTGAATGTTGAGTTATTGCTATAGGTTTTGAAAGTCATTCATCTTTACTTATGATTATTTATTCTTAGGAAATATGGAAAATAAGTAAGATTTTTTATTTTTGATTTGTGATTTTGATTTTGACGACTTACTCGAGGATGGTCAAAAGCTAAGTGTGGGGGAACTTGATATGTGCTTAAATGTTGATTCATTTGATTTACTACACTTAGTGATTAATTCCTTAGAAATGCTTAAGATACTCATTTTAGCTCACATTTGATTTTAGGTACATTTCGAAAGTGGAGGAGCTAGAGTGACCCGAAAGCATATTTATTGAAGCCATCTTCTCAATGTCCATATTCTATTGATTCATGGAGCAAGAAGAAGAAGAGGATTGAAAGAAGAAGAGACAAGATAGAATGTGAAGTAAGAAGCAAAAGGAGAAGAGTCTTATAGCCAAACATTAGTGTGCATGGGCATGAGAAATTTCTCACACCTATGCAACACCTCTCACGAAAGAGTCTTATAGCCAAACATTAGTGTGCTCACGCCTATGCAACACCTCTCACGGCCGTGAGAGGTCTGTCACAGCCGTGACAAGTGTGTGATGGGTGTGACACACATGTCACAGCCGTGACACACACACTCACTGGCGTAAGTCCAATTGCACACCCGTGAGAGAAAGGACATCTGTCCATTTAAACTTAGTTTTATTCTATAAAGGGAAATGTTTAGTGATGGCCGAAAAGAATTATTCAGGACAGGCCCTAGCTAAAACGTTTTACCTTCATTCTTTTCATTTTATCTTCGTCTCTCAAGGCTAACAGAGGCAATAATGGGCAATAGTTGGAGCTTGAAGAAAGAGATGGAAGGCTAACTTCCTAACGCCGGTTCAACGGTGAAATCAACGCCGAGTCACAGTTAAGCTATCTCATCCTATCAATGTCAATACTCTCTTTTTGGATTATTATTGTTGTTTGTGTTGATTGAATTGAGTTTTTGTATAGCTGATCTTAATACATTATTTGGATTGTTCTATTACAAACATATTGCTAGAATGTTGAATGTAATCTGTAATCGTTACATTTGATATTTGTTAGTTGCTTCTAATGGTCTTGAATTGTTAGGAACAACATAACTTAGGTTAGATAACCCGAACGTGTGAGGTTACTTCCTATATTAATCTTTTTCCACTTCGTAATGCGACTATCAAATTGAATCTAAATATTGTATCTTAGGTTATTCAGTGGCTAGGTTTAATTAAAGATCGTATCTTCATTAACATAACCTAAGGGAAAATCGTGATTAGCAGAGAGTACTGTTAGTCTTAGACCAATAGTCCGAAGAGAAGTGTGAAGACATTAGGATGATGAGATATGTTTAATGATATTTAGGTCGAGATTGATTCTAGAACCAGACCTTACATATATTTGACACTTTAATCATTTTCGATTGTTTGTTATAATTTGTTTTCGATAGTTTAAATTTACTTTATTTTATAAATTGCTTAAAACCCAAATCCCCCTTTGTTATATTTTCCTTGCATCAATTAATTTCATTACGGAAAATAATCGAATATTCTCTTTGGATTCGATTCCAACTCACCACAACTACAAATTTTATTGTGTAGAGTTAGGTACATTTTACAGTGCACTTGACAAGCACTATCAATAATCTCTTATTTGAGTTAATATATTTAACAAGGCCAAGTATTAATAAACATAAGAAAAAGGTGGTGTAGTCTGGTGTACCAAAAAAATTGAAGTAAATAACATAAGAATGAGATACATATTCAGGGTTGAATTGAAAATAGGTGTGCATGATTCGCAGAACCGCATCTGAACACGTAATCTTAGCTCTAAAATCCAAGTGGCGCCACCACAGATAAGTTATCCAACAAACATAACCTCAAAAGCTCAACAGCGGCTTAAGGTGTGGGAGAGGTCTACAGGCGTAGTAGTAGTTAGAATAGAAGAAAAATGCAAAGCTTAACTCTCTCTGAGAGCGCTTTCAGGGTACATTCCGTACTGTCTCCAACATGTGATAAACCATTACTTAAACCATGCACCCTTTCCCTTCTTTCTTCTTTGTCCAGGAAGCCGACCTTTAAGGTTCCTTTTCGCGACCCTCTTCTCATTTTCTCCGGGTTAGTGTTGTTTCTGTTTTTACTCTGTTGGTTTCTCTAGTACAGGTGGAAAGTTATCATTTTTCTGTGTCACGGCCTTCATATCATATGTGGGTAATATTCCATAACAGAACTAAAGGCTGAACTAGTCGGCGGGCTATTTCCTATATATGTTATGAGCGAAATTTGTATGAGATTTCACTTGGCACATCCGATGTTGAGGAGATGTCGATTGCACGACTTTCAACACTTTCTTTTTGTTAGAGGAGGAGGAGGCTTTCTTTTCAACTCTGTACTTACAATGGGGAATTTTTCTCTTGCAGGCCTTCTAGCCGTTGGTGTGGAAACCCTTCAGAAGAGGTATTTGGAGGTTCTATGCCATCAATTGATAAGAATGTTGACAGCATACTGTTTTTCGATATTCATATTCTCCTTTTCGCTACACTATTATCGTCAGCTATGCTCCTTTAGAGGACGTGAAAATCGTACTTCACCTTAGTCTTCTCTAAAGTTCATAGATATTGTGTTAGTTTCAAGTGAAATGTTAGAAACTGGCGAGTATTAGTTGATTTAATTGCTTACGGTAAACCATTTGACACAAATCATAAGCTTCTGCTGAGATTGGATACTGTGCTACTGTAGGATAATTTATGTGAAAGTGCCACCTGGCATGTAGCTGTAGTGGAGTTTATCCTTTGCAAAGTGAAAATTCATTTCGGGACCCCAAATATTGAAAATGGTTGACAATTTTGGATGGAAATATGCAACAGGATAAGAGTATTTTTCAGAAACATCAAGTTAACACCACATTGATCATTGGAAGTATGTTCACAGATCCACCATACCTTGAGTTGAGATATGAGTTTATTTTCTATACCTCTTCGTTTTTTTTATTTTTTGAACTTGAAACATTTTTGCCGTAAAGCATTTGGCGTCATGTCACTAAAAGGATCGAACCAAAAATTTTATTGGATGAGCCTTAATACACATAATGTCTAACAATGTCGTTCTATGACATATTAGCACCTAAAGGATTGCAAATGATGAACTGTGAGTTTCTTACTGAGCTGAGCTCAATCTTCAGACAAGCCTCAAATTAGACTCAAATTCACCAAGTTTGTTTGCAAGAGCAAGAGCTCAGCCCTAGCTTGGCTGAGCTTACTTGTGAATCAACTTGCGTTTGAGTTTGGGCTTAGGCAAGGCATCATTTTATCAACTTAAAGCTTATAATATCTTCTTCTCAAATTGAAATATGCATACCATATTCAATATTCAGAATCAGGAAAGTAGATAACCTTTATTAATAATCTAAATGCAAATCGTATATTAAACTTGAAAAATCACACAAACATAATTCTTGATTTGTTAACTGAACCTTTTTACTAAGATTTTAATGAGTTGGTCACGACCATTAAAGAGTTTAGTATATCCTTGTTCATGCTCGACTCATGTATTAAACAAGCCTCAAATTTAGGATTGGAAGATTTTATTTATGCATCAAGCCCAGTTTTGAATGAGCTCTTAGTGAACCTATTGGTTCATTTCAATCCCTGTTCCCTTCTTTGGTGATATACATGTTCTAAACCATGCTGATTTGTCTATAAATATTGCTACTGAAATTATTGAATGTACTTTAATATGGATGTTATATATATTTTTATGATGCAGGAGCTTGGACAACTTAATAACAAGAACAATGAAGAACACACAGATTCAATAACCATTATGGAGGACATTTTTGTTTCAAATAAATCATCTGAAACGTTATCAACCGAGGATTATAGAAGGGTTTCTTCTAGCAAGTCTTATGGTGGTTTACTTAAATTTATGCTGCTTCTTGGGTATTTAGCACTTGAAGGGTCTCAAATGGCAGTTGCTATAACAGACTTTGATGGTAGATCTGGTTCATTTCCTTACTTTGGGGACCTTGGTGATGTTAACACAGGTTTTGCTTCAGTTAGGAAAATCTCCCCGTATCTTTTTATGATTCAAAAACAAGTGTTGCATGTTCTTCTCAAGATTGTAGCAAACATGGAGACTTCAAAATGCACATTCTTATGTGTTTTTCAGTCTATAGTTTTGGTTTTACTATTTGTTGGCAATTTACCTGATTTAATTCTTCCCAATCATTCTTCGCCATCAAACTCAATCCTGATTTTCTGAATACTGGAGTTTTTTTTTTACCTGTTGGCCCTTCAAACTCTGAACTCTACTTTATTCTATATCCTGATTTTTTTCATAATTTTCTGAATACACGAGTTTTTTTTACCTGTTGGCCCTTCAAACTCTAAACTCTCCTTTATTGATGATCATATATTTATGGCTTAAAAACTTACTCTAAGTAGACTTTAAGTTTTACCAGAAAAAAACTCATAAATAACTGTTAAAAACTCAAATAATCAATAGACTGTATTTCTCCCGCAGGCATTCTTGCTGATATTTTTCTCAGAACTGGGGGACAAGACATTTTTCATTGCGGTAAGAATGAATCGGATGACATTTTGATAACTTGCAACAAAATTTGCATTAAGCTTTTATGGATGCCACCTTTTGCTTAAGATGAAAATATACTTGTTGACATTGGCAATGCATGTTGTGATCCATTGTTTTCACTGGGTTAAAGATGTAGAAGTCCATATTTCGACTACTATCTGTGTTAGAAAATCAAACTATTTGATCATCTAAAAGATTTGATTTAGTTGTAAATAGCTGATTAATAGTTAGGACTTTGATTTACTAATTTTGGCAGATTGTAATCTTTCATTAATTTAGGTTGATTATAATTTTCTTAGTCAATGACTAATGTGTAGGAATTAGTTTGTTTATTAAAATAGGACGAGTGATTCTGTATATTTTAGCGTATTCTGTATATGGAGAAAGAGAAGAATTTCAGCTTTTATTCAATCTGAATTATATAATCAAGGTTAAATTCCCTAAAGGTCTAGTCCATAAATTTTTGCAGATTCCTTTCAAAGTGATTGTCATTTACTAGAAATCACAAAGAATAGAAGAAAATATCTCCTTAGCCTAGTTTTGATAGTTTCTTGTCACTCTGTATCTGTGCTCTTGGCGAACTCTGATTGACTGTTTTATGTCATTTGCAGGCACTTTTAGCAGCTAGGAATTCTGCTGCAATCGTCTTCATTGGCACTTTTGGTGCACTTGCGTATGTTGTACTTCTCAATCATAGTGATTTGAAGTCCTTTTGTATTTTAAGTCTTTCATAAAAAAATTTCTTGTCGATGTATGGCATTGGGTTTTGTTTAAACTATTGGCATTTAGAGTTTAACTACTGCAATTTGCGTGAGAGACAAGGAATAAGCTGTAGATAATGGGGAGCAAAAAAGTTAATTCACTCATTTAACCTACCAAACTGTAATCTAACATAATGGAGCTCTATTCATGAGTCAGTATTGTTTTAGGAAAAGAAATGGTAATATTAGTAAGCATGTGCATGGTATTCTTCTTATTTTCATCTATTTACAATTGCCCCTCCAAAAGTTTTTCAGCAAATTCATTGACAGGGGAAGGTTAAGGTGTTTCTGTCAATTGAATCAATTTGGAAAAAGATTTAAAATTAACATGTCAATTCCATTGATTCTTACTGGTTCTCCAACGGCATTGCAGGGCAATGACTATGATATCAGTTGTTCTTGGAAGAACTTTTCACTATGTTGATGAAATACTTCCTTTCAGGTGTGTTTTTGGAAACATTTATATCAATCTCTGACTATATCTGAGAAACATTTAAATGAAGAAGACATCTTCATTTATTTAAATGTAAATGCTTTTTGAAGTGGGTTTGTTGGTCTGAGTAAGTCTGCTGATATGCAGTTTTGGTGGGACTGATTTGCCGGTCGATGATATTGCTGCAGCATGCCTTTTGGTAATCATGCTTCCATTCATATCATAAAGACTAGGGCACAAGATCACACATTTTGTATTATGTATAGGATGACATAAATCTATGAATCTCAGTGCTTGTTTCAGAATTAATTTCTGGAAATTCCAGATTTACTTTGGAGTTTCGACATTGATTGATGCTACCTCGAACGATGGTCTAAAAGCTGAAGATGAGCAAAAGGAGGTAATTTAAATACATGAGCTACTCAAATTAACCTCCCATGGAAAATTAACCATCTTTTTGGTTGTTATTTATCCTGTTTAAGCATACCATGAACAAATAATGTGGTTTCCATTTTGATGTAAGAATTGGTAATCTGTAATTTAGCATATTGCTTGAATTAGGCAGAGCTTGCAGTCTCAGGCCTCAAAGGAAATGGTGCTGGTATTGTGGCTGTTGCCAGCACCATCGTGAGCACTTTTGCCTTGGTTTTTGTTGCTGAATGGGGAGATAAATCATTTTTCTCAACAATAGGTGAGTCAAGTTTCCCACGGTAAATGAAATTATTCTCTTTTCTTTTACATTCCAACCGTAATCTTGATCATGCCTGAACATGGTTCAGTCAGTCAGACAATTGAAATGTGGTTTGTTTTTAAGCATTTATGTGTTGACATTGCATCTCAGTTTTGTGTTTATTTCCTATTTCCTAATAGTAACTTGTCCTATCACGCAGCACTTGCTGCAGCATCGTCGCCTTTGGGTGTCATTGCTGGATCATTGGCTGGCCATGGAGTTGCAACTTTGGTAATTGCTTACCTAAAGGGAGATTTTTATCAAGCTTTAGCATAAGTAGGAAATTTTAAATGCTGAGATTGGTGATAATTCTATCCAATGGAACTTAATTTTGAGGTAGTGGAGTAGCATAACTGAGAAGTCTTCTGTTAATTAGTGAAAGTATTTGAGATAAGTTGTTACAATTGAAATGGCAAATTCTTCATCCACTACTCTTAGGATGCCACATTTTTATGGGCCTCGTTGATTTATTTGATTTTATCGTGTTTGCAGATTGCTGTTCTTGGAGGTTCTTTACTAGGCACGTTCTTGTCAGAAAAGGTAGATCAGAACTTTTTGCCTTCGCATACGATAAAAAGCATTATTCATCTGAACCTTGTTCCCCATATTCATTCATTCTAGGTTGGATAAACTTCCATTTTCTTCCTTGAGCAAAATATATTAGTAGTTAGGGATTAGAGAACAAGCTCTAAATAATGGCAATCAGACACATGCTTTTAAGTCATTCCATGGCCGCCCAGAATTATATAGGGAGAAAACCATGATAGATTCTTTCTGAATGGTTGGCCTTCTGACATTCAAATTCTGATTTGTTTGGTCAAGAAATGCAAAAATCGGCAGCATCTAGGTAATAGTGCCTTAAGAAAAAGGTCCTTTGCTTGGACCAGTGTGATATGATAGTTGGAATATCAAAGTTGTGGGCCTATGAGACTAAGTTATCCTACGATTCTGGGATGCAATTTTGGGAACTAAAGTCTCCTGTCTTGTTCTTGGACAGGCCATCGCGTATATTGGAGGCGTCCTTTTTCTCGTCTTTGCCGCTGTAACATTGACTGAGATTGTGAGTTGAGAAGTTTGTAAATCTTTTCCAGAACTCTTCAGATGACGTTTGCTTCCATCTGCTAGATGTAACTAGGAACATTTATATTTCATTCTTTAGTATTCGATATGCAAAATCTCTGGTTGGATGGTGACTACAAACTGCCTACGGTCGCTTCTCATCATCTGGCTACTGATGTTTTGCACACACACAAACCAAAATCCTGAGCTAAAACAAGAGCGACAGGTTGATGAGCTATTGAATTCTATTGTTGCTCGTCACCTGGTAAGAGAAGTCAGAAGCAAAGGAAAAGTAACATTAACGTTTAAGTTGACCAACATTAGGGGGAAAAGCAAATATTTTCTGGTTCTATTTGATTTTAATTTTTCTATACTTCTTACTCAAAATATCATCTAAATTTCATGTCACGCAAATAATATCAAATTATGAAGCTCTACTATATCTAACAATAAATTCAAATTATCATAAAATTTTTAATAAAAATTGTAGTCCATTTTAATCTTTATCACCATTAAATATGAACTTTGTTAACAGAAAACGTATATGTTAATTTAAATTGATTATATATTGAAATAAGTATAGCAACAAGTATGAATTTTTCTTTTGATTATGTATATAAAATTTAATTGTTTTCTTGATAATAACTTATTTAGAATGTTATCATATTTAAAACCTTTTCTCACTTTATTTCTTAATATTTAAAAATCATTACATATTTTTTATATTTAATTATTAATTTAAGGAAGACACCTAACATTTAATTATCATATAATATTTCTCACATAAGACATAGAACAACATCATATTCAATCCAATTATGCATAATAACGTTTTTTTAAAAGATGAATGAAATTATATTAAACTAGCAAAAGCTACTATACACCATTACAATGAGTCATATTATCCAACAACAAAATTGCATAAGGAACATTTACAAAAAAAAATACCTACTTTAAATAAGATTACAACAAACAGTTCCTTCTCATTACTTGACTAATTGAGCTTTGTTTGTAACTGGTAATGAAAATGGCTCAAATCCAATTCACATCTGTTTTGCTAACTAATATGTACCTTCTTTAACTCCTTTATATATTCTCCTGTTCCTTTCCCTCCATATGGAATAAATGACTTTAGTAAAGGCTGTCTTGATGATCAAACTGTCTACTTTATCCTGCATAGTGTACCTTATGATCATAGCCAATGTCTCCCTCCACTCAAATGTGTAGTTAGCAATTTGTAACATAACCTGAATTATCCTCAAATGAATTTGGTGTAGCTACATTCAAAGTATAAATGATTTATGCTCTCATTGATGTGCTTATACATAACACATACTGGATCATATATCTCATACCATCTATCTTTGATTCTGATCCTATTCTTAATCACTAGCCAAGTGACAATTGCAGTTTTAGGATTTAAAGATTGTTTCCAAAGCATTTCAAACTAAGGCACAACTTCAACATTGTTCACAAACATATGATGACAAGATCTATTATTAAACATACCCTTGGAATATACATTCCATATGATGTTATCCTTCCTTAGCACTTCCAGGATGTTTGGCAAATAATCTGCAAACAAGGAAAAACCACTGAAGTTTCCAACCTAATCTCCATTTTGGATTAATGATGACACTCTAGTAGTAATAGGAATTCTGCGTCTGAGTGGAGCAAGTTCGACTCTATGGATGAGTGGACTGAAGTTGGACTTGTTATCGAACTAGAACCATGTATCCTCTCCATTTCCCAGTTGATGCTTGATATAAGGATAAATCATATCTCTTAGACTAAGAATATGGTTGAATATCCAGGAATGATCTTTAGAATTATCTATCTGCCAAAAGCTCTTATCTTTCAGATGATATTCATTCCCCCATTTGATCCACAATGCTTTACTATCTGTGAATAGTCTCCAAATCCTCTTACAAAGTAAAACTTTCTGCATTTGGGTGATTGAGATGATCCCCAAACCTTATTCCCTCTTCGATAAAGTGATGTCACACCATTTCACTTGGCTTGCTTACAGTTATCTATTTTCCCTGACCGCAAGAAGGCTTTCAATACTCCATCAATTTCCTTAATGACTCTCTTCGGAAAAACCATATGAGCAGACCAATAAAGGTGCATATTACTCAATACTTACTTGGTAAGAGTCACTCTAGTTGCAATGGACAGAAACTTATGTTGCCAGGCATTAACTCATTCTTTGAGCTTCTCAATCAATGGAATGAAATCAGAAAACTTAGGCTTATTGGCATTAATAGGAACTCCCAGATATTTCAATGGAAGAGAGTATAATGAAAAACCAACTATGCTACTACTTGGTCTTGATTGCTGACATCGAATGATAGATATAGTCCACTTTTCTCCATATTGATCTTAAGTCTAAACCAATCAGTGAAAACTTGCAACATGTTCATCAACATTCGGAGTGAATGCTCATCTGCTATGCCAAGAAGGATTAAGTCATTTATATAAATTAAAAGGGAGATTTTAAGAGATCTACATTTGTGATGATACTAAAATCTGCCATTGCGTTCAACAAGTCTAGAAATCCCTTACATTGCTAAGGTGAATAAGTATAGTGAAAGGAGGTCCCCATGTCTAATGCCTTTGCATTGTTAAAAGGTAGAGTTAGGATACCATTCACCAGAATACTAAAAGAAGTGGATTGGAAGCATTGAACAACTAAGGATGACAACAGGCCAGGCTGGTCGAGCGACCTGACCTAGCCTATGGTCCGGGCCCAGTCCTACAAGAGGCCTGACTTTATGTTTTTAAAAAAATTAAAAAATAACAATCGTTTTGTACCTTCCCATCAGGCGACAGGTTGGGCTAGGACCAGACCAGGGTCGAAATCGGGCTAGGTCAGGCCAGTTGGGCCACATTTTCCATCCTTATGATCAACCCAATTTCTAAATGTTAATGGAAAATCAATAGCTTCCAAATACTCTTGCAAATAATGTCAGCTAATAGTGTAATAAGCTTTGAGAAAATCAATCCTCAACAAGCAACTTTGAATATTAAGAGCTCCTGTAATATGAGTATATTGTCACTAATATTTCTCCCAAGTAAGAATACCTCTTGAGCTATGTTAATCAATGATGTTAGAATTATTTTCAATCTTACTGTCAGAAGTTTTGCAATGACTTTTGTGCAATAGGAGGTGGGTCAGAATTTAAATATAAAAGAAGGGTTTTTCTTCTTGGGTATAAGATATGTAAGTATGATTGATTTCCTTAAGTTTATTAGTAAAGGAGAAAAAATTCAAAACTGCTTCAATACAAAGTTCACCTGTGATGTCCCAGGTTTTCTAAAAAACCATGGTTGTTAAACCATCTAGACTAGGAGATTTTGCTGGGGTGAGACTAAACAGAGCTTCCTTGACTTCTTAAGGTATAAAGGGAGTAATGAGCATGTCATGTTAAGCCTGAGTGGGGGTAAAATCAAGTACATCTTTGACATTAAGGCCATGATGTTATCTATCATCATGTCCCATGAGCTATTGGAAATACTTCCTTATGAACCCGAGTAGCTCCTGCTGACTTAATATCCCATTTCCCAACTATCCTTCAATTCGAAGATAGTATTAGTGTTCCTTCTTGCAAGAAGAGAAGCATAAAAGATTTTGTTATTCGAATCCCCTTCTCTTAGCCAATTCAATCGAGCTTTCTGCCTTAAAGTCTCATTGTGAAAAACTAACCCTCTTGGTATTCTTTTACCCTCTGTAATTCTTCATTCCCGAGTACCACATTAGAAGGATTATTATAACATGCCTCTTGTGCTTTTGCCAACTTCAGTTTAACGTCACCAAGGCTTTATATCTTCTATTTACCAAATTGTTTGATGACACTTTTAACAATTCTAAGCTTTTGCATCAATTGAAAGGCCTTGTATCCCTGCAACTGTTGTCTCCAACATTCACTAATCAATTCCGTAAAACCTTCCAGCTGTGTGGCACCATTTAAAAATTTGAACAGAGTTCCAACTTTAAAAGGTTTTGTCATCTTCTGAATATGTAGAAAAGTGATTTTCTCTAAAGTGTACATAAGAATATGGGAATCTGCTAAGCCAAGATTGATTCACCAAAGCTCTATCGAGCTTCTTCCTTATCAATATATCTCCTTTCAGCTTATTAGTCCATGTAAACAGCCTACCTGTAGCTTATAGGTCCAGCAGATGAGCATATTGGTAAAGCTGAGAAAGCTCTTAGCTAGACCCCATTTTATATCTAGCTCCACCTTTTATCTTGTTGGAATTCAAGGAACAATTAAAATCTCCAACTACTAAGCAAGGATTTTACATATCTGATTGAATAAGATGTATATTAGTCCATAATTGTGATCTCTAGAATGCAAAATTGGAAGCATAGATGAAGGTAACTTTAAAAGGAGGAGAATTGTCACTTAGTTGACAATGAAAATGAAGTAACTGTCACTAATTTTGCTAGTTGTTACCCCAATGCATTCTGAATTATATAGGCAAATAATACACCCATTATAGTGATATGAATGATTAGCAATTATCTTCCATTGAGCACCCAAAAAAGACAATCCAAACTAAATAATTAAGGCCTTTATTTTAGTCTCTAGAAGGCCTACCAAATATGGTTTTCGATCTCTTGCCAATTCATATACCATGGACTGTTTTAGAGGGTCATTTAACACTATCATATTCTACACTAATACTATCATTTATGGGGAAATCCCCTTTTGTTTAGCCTTCCTCCTAGCTGACTTTCTCCTAAAGTTAGTAGGAGACCTTGAAAAGTATCAGCTCCCCCATCATTACTTGTATTCTCCTTGTGTATTAGGCTTTGATGTTTATAATAACACCATCAGATTGAGCCTCTTGTAAAGAACTTGATAGAGCATCAACATATTGATCAACCACTGCTATCCTTCCTACTCTTTGGTCATCTGTGATCTGTTTTTGATCCATATTGTCACAATAAAAAGGAATACTCCCTTCCTCATCCTCTGTAGCAGCTCCAATTAGTTGACATTGCATTGCATATGCATTACTAGAAAACTCTTCAAATTCTGGCTTTGTATGTTATTTGTATTAGTAGCTATTTGTTCCTTCCGTACATCAATGTTATTTGTCAGAGTTTCCCTAGATTGAAAATCCACTACAATTTGTGCTACATTTGGGTTAGCATCACTCTAGTTTGGCCTTATGTATTCAAAAACTTCCATAGGCCTCCTTATATCACTCTCTACAATAGCTCTATGGGACGGCTTCTGGAGTTACTGCTCATTAGCCAACTATTGAAATCTTGCATCCTTTTCAATGTCATCTGATGGATGTTCTAACCCCCAATATGTTGGGACCCATTTCCGGAACCCAACTCATAACAAACGAATCATAGGGTAACTAATATTGCGTCATCATCATTTTTTTTTCATTTACACATCATTCAAAGTAGTTCCAATTTCCCATTTGAAATTCATCAATTCCTCAATCC
>JANZLC010000202.1:25396354-25431589 GCA_026413385.1 Erythroxylum gracilipes | reverse complement strand
CTCAATCTCAAATTCAATTGCTCAAACTCAAATTCAATCTCATTCATCAATAATTCAACAATTCAATATTAATACCGGAAATCTACTAAATCACCATTCCAAATTTAATTTCCAATCGGACCAATCCACTTTCAAAATGCAAAATGCCAAAATCCAATTCCAATTTCAGTTCAACTTCAACATTCACAAATGACAAAAATCAATTAACTTCACTTCAATATCCGGACCATTCCCATTTCTCATTCTCAGCCAAAATCAACATCCAAAATTTTCCCCAAATCCAACACAACAACACAACCATCATCCAACAACCAACATAATCACATAAGCAATAATTTTCAAAATGCCATGAAAATGAAACAAAAATAAAAAAACATACACCCCAAAACAATCGGGTCTTCGCGAATCAGGGTTGACGTCGGGTTGTGTGGTATGTCTGAGGCTCTAACCTGAGGTGGTCGTGTTGTGCGTCCAAGGAAGAGAGACGACGAGGAGGACGAAGGAGAAGGCGGCGAGGTCGAATGGTCGAAGCCTCGAAGGGAGAAAGCAAAGCAGCGGTCGAAGACTCGAAGGAGGAGGACTAGAGAACTGGAGGAGACGTCGACGGCGAGAAGGACATGGCGAGGAGACGATGAGACACCAAGAGAGAGATCGAAGAAGAGAGGAGGCAGCGGCATTCGTAGAAGAGGAGAGAAGTCCAAGAAGAATCCAGAAGGGGGGTCGGGGGGTCGGGTAGTTTTAGGTTTAAAACTTTTGGAAATTGCAGGTTAGTCTTTGTAATTTTCGGAAGTTACGGTATCGGCCGGAATTGATGGTTCCGGCTGGTACCGTCTGGAAAATGCCGGTACCAACCGGTATCCGAGCGTGATACCGGCGTCTCTAATTTCGTATAATTTTTTGACTGGTACAGTACCTTCCGGCCGGTACCTGCCAGAACGGTACGAAATTCATTAGATAAGCATAGCCCTTTATAGAAAGACTATCATCATTAAGTCGGCGCAATTAGATTCAATTAATCTCAGTACAAAATTCATTTCTTTGGTAAGCATTGCCCTTTACAGAAAGACTATCATCATTAAGTCGGCGCAATTAGATTCAATTAATCTAACTTGAGATCATTTATATAAAATGGACTCATAAATGAAAAAAAAAGAAATTATATTAATGGAGTAAGAGGTCGCAAACTTATAATTAGTCCAATGGTATAAGCTAATACAAAGAACGTAGCATATCAAATCAACTGCTAACAAACAATTCCCCCCTTAAAATATCGAATTCCTAGCAGCTGCCTCTTTCCTTCCCCGAACCAAGAGCAGGCCTCCCCTGACCTCTCAGCTACCAAACACTCGTTATTTCATACGTTAGGGTTTTCCCTTCTCTCTATCCATTTTATGTGATGCTTATAATTAGCGTTTGTAATTGTTCCTAAATGTTGAGCTCTTGTCGCTCTCCCTCTGTATCCCAACACCCAATTCTTGTCCCCTCCTTATCCACATTTAGGGTTTTTAACCGACCCGCGCGTTCGAGTCCATTTCTTGCTACACGAAACGGTCGGACCTTCGACTCCAATCTCAAGTTACCCAAATATGTAAGTATGTGCAAAGTTTTTAGTTTTTCTCATTTACGGATTTATGAGCTGCCTTTTTTTTTTTTACCTTAATTCAAAAAATGAAGTATTGGATTAGAGTAAGGGATCGTTTGGTTGCTGGGAAACTGAGTGGGAAGAGTATGTAGAAATTGAGACCTGATTGGCTTATTTTAGCACCTGAAATAGTTGAAAGCTTTTAGAATTCTGTTGCTGAAAAAGATTTTGTCCTGCGTTGAAGTTTGTTTTACTTTCTCTGATACCAGATAATAGGCTTTTGATTATAATGATGCGTAACTTATTTAATGCACGTGTTGTGTGTGATTTGTTCTGTAGAAATGGAAAGTTTCATGTTTTAGACAAGAGGACTTCTCGCCGGTAACATCAAAGCCTGAGAGCGTTGAACATCTTTTACCGGAGGAATCATCAAAGCCTGAAGTTGATCATTCAACCTATACTAAAAGAGATTGGAAATCAATCCTTCAAGAGGTATTTTCCTCTTTGTTCTTATCTTTTAGTGGAGCTGTTCCTACTTTGTTAGAAGAAGACCGCTTGTTATAGTGATCTGAATGTTTTTCAGTCTTTTTTGAAGTTTCTTAGGTGTAAAAGAACTGAACTTTGAGCTGTTGATCAAGTGAAAGGTTGTAAGTTTTTGGTTTTGTTGTAGATTGTGTGATTGGTATGACTGAATGAGGAAGGAGGGTGATTTATTAATGTCATTTGACGATGATATCACCAAAAATTGCCCTTAGGTTTATGCGGAGCTGTTGTGCTTGTCTAGCCTGAGATATTTCACTCTGCCTAGTTGACTCTGTTAAGAAAGATCAGTCAAGAGGCATCGGAGGTGGTCTTTGGCATGATCACTCTAATGCATAGTTAGTATCAAAGCTTATATGAAAAATTGAGAGTAATAACTAGAGATGTCAAGTAAGGAGCTTGAGTTCAACCTACACTTTAGGTTGATGCACTCTTTTTATAGTGCTTCAAAGGAGATACTTGCTGTTTCTGGTTTGGAAGTTAGTAATGATGAAGACATTTTGAATCATTGTGGTGTGAAGTGATAATGGCCTAGACAGAATGTTGACACTTGTGGTTTTTGACAGACTTGTTTTCCCAATATATGTGCATATTTTCTATTGACCCCTAGTGCTTTATATTGGCTTGACCTATGAGGTCATGTTTTGATTTCGAGATTGCACATATTAGACTAGTGAAGTTCTACAAATAGGACACTCACAATACGCTTGTGATGTTCAAAGAATGACCACATGGTTGGGCCTACACAATGTGAGCTTTATGGACTTGTTATGTGTATGTAACAAGGGGTTATCTGAAATATTTTGTCCTCCCTTCTGATGTTGTCGGCTCTTTGATTCTTCTGGTTAATGCCTTGTCAAGCCCTTAAGATGAAGTTGTTGTGGACTGAGCAAAGTTCTATAGTTGTTTGATTTCATAATTGGTTAAAGCTTCCCATAAGCTTTAACTTAATTTCAATATATTGCGTACTTTTTTTATGTTGCTTGCGCCTGTTTTTAACATATTTTTCTTGTGCCACTATGTTAAACCTCCAATCAAATATGTTTATAGCAGAACAAAAAAGAATATATCCAAGATAATAGCGGCTCAATCAAAATGATGAATTGAGCCTGGACTGATTTCAACAATTATTTATATTTTGTTGTGTTGTTCTTTTGTATGTGTTAAGTGGAATATGTTGTTAGTTTATATAAAACTACATGGCAAGGTTGTTATAACGAATAGTACATAATATATATAGACTCTAAGGTGATGGTGCAAGATGATGACAATTTTGGTGGAATTTCCCTATTTAGGTGGTTGTGGGAGAGAGTTAGCCCCTCAAATGTTATAAGTGTTATTGTAATCGACATTTTATTTTGTTAACAATATCATTCACCATCTTCGGTATTACGATATTCGCCGAGTTTTATATCAAATTTGGTATCAGAGCATTGATCTTACAGTAGGTAATGCCCTAAACCAGAATGGAAACTAGACTACAGCAAGTAGAGAATGAGTTAAAGCAACTACCTTCATGGAAAAAGGATGTTGCAGATCTAGCTAGTACGATAGCCTCCTTGGCTCAAAGAATGCAAGAGACCTTTCTCATATTCATGAATAACCAATTCTTGGGGACCAACCACCAAGTTGAATCCAGTTATGCCATTTTTGGAGCAATTCCATCGTCGAACTTAGACATCAAAACCCCTCTAGCTGGAGAAAAAGTCAATGAGAGAGACAAACATCCTCATACAGAGAGCCCCAAATGCATGAATTTTTGAAGTTGAAGCCCAAGCATAGTTGAGGTTTTAAGAAAGAGAAACCATTATCCTCTTGGTAGGAGTTAAAAACCCAAATGCTTAATTGATTTGCTAGGATACAAGAAGGGACATTGCTTCATCAATTCTTTTCCATCCGGCAAGTGGGAACAGTAGCTGAATATTGAGCTCTTAGCTGCTTTAGTGGGGAAGATGGAGACTTTGATAGTTGTCTTTGTTAATGGGGTGACTGAAAAAAAAAATCAAAGCTGAAATCTATCGGGCTTAAAGGACACAATAGAAGTAGTGGATCGAATAGAGAAGAAGAAACAGATAGTCAATGACAATCAAACCATGCTATGGACTCCACCAAAAACCTTCAATCCACCTATACACAATATCACATTTCAATCCCAAAAATTTCCCAAATCCAACCTACACACTCAAAACACAAAACCCATACACAAATTGACTTACAAACTTGGTACCTAACCCAAAACCCAATCCTGACGTTGCTGGTTCTACATGATTCAAACGTCTCTCAACTGTAGAAGCTAGCTCAATCTGGGTGAGAGAAAGGGTTGTGCTATAGATGCGATGAGAAATGACATGTGAGCCATCATTGTAAAAACGAAGAGCTCCATTTGTTGTTGGTAAGTGAATGAGTTGGACATGAGATTGTCGAAATTTTTGAAGGGGTAATAGAGGATGAGGGGGAATTGAGGGAGTGGAGTTATCACTTAATTTGGCGGTAGACTTGTTGGAACCCCAAACCATGAAGCTTCATGGCACAATAGAAAACACCAAAGTGGTGGTATTAATTGATTGTTGAGCCACCCACAACTTTATCTCATTGGATTTGATCAAGAAGTTGCAGGTTCCAGTATTTATGGCATTGAACTATGGCGTTTGTTGGCTTTGGAAATGCCTGAAAAGGATGAGCTTTTGTAAAGGAGTGGTATTAAAAGTGTAGGCACTTACCATTATTGAAGAGTTCCTTTGCAATTGAGTAGTTCTTATTTAATTCTCAAACTTAAGTGGCTGTTCACTTTTGAAGTCATTCAAGCTGATTGAAAAAATTAAATATGACAGTTCATGTGGAGGGAATCTAGTGATATTGCAAGGGCACTCGAGTTTGAGCAAGGTTTGGTATCATTAAAAACCGTAGTAAAAACCATCCAACAAGAGGGGATTTTGGTGGAGTGTGACCCGTGGAGGGAAAAGCAATGATAGGAAGGTGTGCTAGTTGATATCAGAATTTGAAGATGTGTTCAAGAGCCCTATTGAGTTGCCACAAAGTCAAAGCTATGATCATGCGGTAGTTCTCAAAGAGGGACATGACTAGTCAACATGAGGCCTTATAGATACCCTCACAATAAAAAAAGTGAGATTGAAAAGATGGTACTTAAGATGCTCCCAGTTGGGATCATTAGACCAAGTAGTAGTCCCTTCTCTAGTCCAATGTTGCTTGTAAGAAAAAAAGATAGAATTTGGCGGTTGTGTGGAAGTGTTGGATCGATTCCCCATTCCGAATATTGATGAACTTTTCGATGAGCTACATCTAGCTAGAATATTCACCAAGCTCAGTCTCAAATTGGGTTATCATCAAACAAGGATTCAGTGATAAGATATGTATAAGATAACATTTAGAACTCATAAGGGCCACTATGAGTTCCTTGGCATAATGTTTGGGCTCATCAATGCCCCCAACCTGCTTATGAGTTTTGTTTTCTAGGGCTTGATGAAGAGGTATGTGTTGATATTTCTTGATGATATTCTTAGTTATAGTACCTCTCTCAAGAACACTTATTGCACCTTTGTGAGGTACTAATAATTCTTTGTGACCATAAATTGTTTGTGAACATTAAGAAGTGTTGCTTGTGTCAGATTGAGTTGGAGTATTTGTGGCACATCATATTTGAGTAGTAGTAGTAGTTAATCTTGAGAAAGTAAGGGCAATGGATGAGTGGCCAACACCACAAGATCAGAAAGAGTTACATGGATTCTTGGGGACTATTATCAATTTGTTTGTGACTATGGGAAACTAGTTGCTCCATTGACACAACTGTTAAAAAAGGACGGATTTGTTTGGAGTGAAGAAGCTAGCAAGGTAGTCCTACAAAAAAGAATCCATGAAAGTTGTGCCCATTTTAGCTTTACCCAATTTGAGGAAAAATTTTCGTGGAAATAGATGCTTAGGGTGTAGTATTGGGGTTGCGTTCCCTCAAAAAGGGTGACCAATCGCGTTTTTTAGTCAAGTTCTTAATGGGAGAGCAAGATTCAAATCAGTCTATGAGAGGGAATTGGTGGCTATCCAAAATTGGAGACGTTATTTGCTGGGAAGACACTTGGTGTTGAAGACAGATCAAAGGAGCTTACAATTATATACTGGAACAATGAATGATCACACTGGAATATCAGAGATGGCTAACCAAACTGATAGTTTGATTTCTAAATATAGTATAGACCGGGTACCGGGCTGTAGATGCCCTTTCTAGGGTGCAAACTTGGGCATAATTTCATGCTATCTTGGTCCCTTTTGTTATTTTTTAGGAGCAATCAAGGAAGAGGTGAGTCATCAGCTTCAATTGAAGCAAATCATGCAGATACTGAAGGAAAATGTCATAGCCAAACCTGCTTGGTCTTTTGACCATGGGCATCTATGTTATAAAGGAAGAAACTTTCTGTCGAAGACCTCTCCCTTGGTTCACAAATTGTTGGAAGAATTTCATTGCAGTCCAGTGGAGGCCATGATGAGTTTCTTAAGACCTATAAAAGGGTTCTTGTGAAAATTGTCTGGGGGAATGATGAAGAACGTCAAGCGGTTTGTCGAGGAATGCCATGTATGTCAACAAAATAAGTGAGATACACTGACTCCAATATGATTGTTACAACCAATTCTAGTTCCACACGCAATTTGGGAGGACCTTACTACAGATTTTGTGGAAGGGTTGCCCATGTCCCACGGGTACGACTCCATTATTGTGGTGCTGGATAGGCTAAGCAAAGTATTGTCTTTTTATTCTACTCTGGCATCCCTATGCCATTAAGAAAGTGGCTGAGGAATTTCTGTTTCATGTTGTGAAGCTCCATGGGTTTATTCATTCCATCATCTTAGATTGAGACAAGGTATTTGTGAATAATTTTTGGTTTGAACTCTTTATATTACAGCAGAAGGCCTACGAAGAAGTATTGCCCTTCACCCTTAAACCGATGGGTAAAGTGAGATTGTTAGATGGCACTTGGAATCATATCTGCGGTGAATAAGAAATTGTCCCCAAGATACTTTGATCCATACGTGGTTGTTCAGGAAATTGAAAAGGTGGCCTATAAACCAAAACTTTTGGAGGACCTTACTATGGATTTTGTGGAAGGGTTGCCCAAGTCCCACGAGTATGACTCCATTATTGTTGGGTTGGATAGGCTCAACAAGTACTGCATTTTATTCTACTAGCATCCCTATGCCACTAAGGAAGTGGCTGAGGAATTTCTGTTTCATGTTGTGAAGCTCCATGGGTTTACTCGTTCCATCATCTTAGATTGAGATTAGGTATTTGTGAGTAATTTTTGGTCTGAACTCTTTATATTTACAGTAGAAGGCCTTAAGGAGAAGTATTGCTTATCACCCTCAAACCAATGGGTAAATTGAATTTGTTAAACGGTGCTTGGAATCATACCTGCAGTGCTTTGCAAATAACAAACCAATTGATTTGTATGTTTGGCTTCGGCATAGTGACAATTAACTTCACATTGGAAGAGATGGTTCATAAAAGGGATGACGTTCTTGTTGAACTTAAAGTGCAGTTAACATTAGTTCATAATAGTATGAAGAGGCCGGCTGACCAACACAGTAGAGAGGTTGGTGGAGTAGGTCTATCTTAAACTTTGACCATATTGGCAGAAGACCTTCGCCATAATGGTGAATGAGAAATTGACTCCAAGATACTTTGATCACTACCTGGTTGTTCAGAAAAATGAAAAGGTGTCTATTAACCAAAATTTTCAGATTCTGCCTCTATTCATCCAATTTTCATGTGTCACAACTTAAAAGGGCCATTGGGATTCAATTCCTATTCAGCCTCTACCATCAGTTTTGAATGCAGACATGAAGATCGAAGCAGAATTGGAATCAGTACTTGACAGCCGAAACATCAATGAGGGAATTGTGTTACTCACTAAATGGAAAAATCTGCTGGACTTTGAAGCTACCTGGTAATCGATGGAATTAGTTGAAGAGCAATTTCCAGGTTTCCACCTTGAGGACAAGGTGAAACTTAAAGGGAGTGGTAATGTTAAGCCTCCAATTAGATATGTTTACAGCAGGAGGAAGAAGAAGGGCTCCAAGATAACAGAGGCTTGATCAGAAATGAATTGAGCCTGGACTGATTTCAGTAATTATTTGTATTTTGTTGTGGTGGTGTTTTGTGTGCTCGAAAAGGGGAATATGCTGTCAGTTTCTAGAAAGCTGACATGGCAAGGTTTTTGTGTGAGAGAGAGGGATGGTGTGAGGTGATGAATTATCACACTATTGTTTGTCATTAATTAATAAAGTAGAGAAAACTGATCTCTTATTGATTTCATTAATTCTTAGTGACTTTTTTCTTTTCTTAGGTCAATTGATCGACAATGGTTTCATTTTCATTTTCATCCTGAAAGTCAAAGCATGGTAGTACTTATAGAGACATTTACATGTGCTTGCTTGAAATAACTCTCTGTCTACTTTGTTAAATTTCAGGCTGCAGATGTGGTAATTAGGGCAATTGGAAGCAGGTGGACTGTACCATGGACAGCGGAGACCATAGTGCAGGTAATGCTTTTATTCACTTATTGGATGGAGATAAACAAAAAATTAATGAGTTAACTGCTGGATAGTAAGTCTTGTTAAATGACACTCTACAACAATCATTTCTGACAAGTTGGTTGCTTCTTTTATTCCTATGAGCTGTTGAACATTCAATATTTGGCAGATTGCTTCCTTGAAGCCTTTTGAAGTTCTTTCGTGCCCTGAATGTTAGCATCTAATAATATTTCATAATGTGATCCTGTATTCTGCTATTTCTTTGAATAAATCAAAGTGGTATGATCCATAACCATCTGTTATGGAGCTAAATTGTCATATTTGAGATTTGATAACAATGGGCACCATCAAAGCTTCATTGTCATTGCAGGTGATGCTTCTCTGGGTTGTTTCATTCTGGTTTATAGGATCCTGGGTTATTCCTTTTACAGCCCACATTGCAGGCTTCAACAAAGAATCTCTAACATTTAGAGGGCAAGCCTTATTCAGCCTTGTAACTGATGTAACTGAAGGTCTAGCTGGAGTTGCCATCCTTCACCGTTGCCTGTCCCGATTCCGTCCTCTTCCATCTGATTGGTTTAGGTTGAGCCTGAGAGGGAGTTGGCTGTTAGATGTTACTCTTGGATGCCTGATGTTTCCCCTGGTGAATCGGCTGTCACAGTTCAATCTTAGCCTATTGCCCATCCTGCCATCCACACCAGTTAGTCTCTCAAGCGTTGAGCAATCAATTGCAGCTCGAGATCCGGTAGCGATGTCACTGTATGCAATAGTGGTGTCTGTGTGTGCTCCTATATGGGAGGAGATAGTCTTTCGGGGTTTCCTTCTGCCTTCATTAACCAGGTACATGCCTGTATGGTGTGCAATACTTGTGAGTTCAGTCGCCTTTGCATTAGCACATTTCAATGTACAAAGACTGCTACCACTTATCTTTCTCGGGGTAGTGATGGGTGTTATTTTTGCACGATCTAGGAGCTTAATTCCACCTATGCTCTTGCATAGTCTCTGGAATGGTTTTGTCTTCTTGGATCTAATGAAATAATTCCCTAGTTGTGCACTTAACTTGATAATCAATCTGTTTATCATATGTGAGTTGCACCCCTTGCAAAATATCGATGTCACGGAGTAGAGCGCTCTTACCTGCTTTGGAGATGTATCTTGAACAATGTTTGGGGATTACCCCATAGGGACGCAAATAGAACTCCAAGTAGAACAACTGACAGATGATAGGCCGTCTATTACTAGTTAATTGTAACGCTGATCAGCCCATTTGTAATTATAGTAGGCACAATAAAGCAAGAAGATGCCTTTTTTTATTAGCATTGTAAAATATTCTTTGTTCAGTGAAGGACAATTTCATTTTCAATGTATTTCAATGCGCTGCCACATATTTGTGTTAATTAACGTCCATCGAGGAGAGAAGAAGCGCTTGCTTTGCTTAAACTATATGTTCATTAAAGCTTTGACGAAAGCCTAATTTTACTATCTATATAAAGGTTCGTTAGAAAGAACCGAGTGTGGGTTTTCATTGTGGACTTCTGTTTCTGATTCTTCTGCAAAGATTCATTGACTGTGATACAAAGTTACTGCAAATGTCACATGTGGTGTCAACTATACCAAAGCTCTTTTCTTTTATTTTGAAGGATATGATGTAACAGATTAGTGGGGAGTGTTTTAATGGAGGCACTGGTTCAGACTTGAGCGCACTCTTAACTTGGCAATCGAATAAAATAAAAACTATAGGCTTTCCTAAGCTACTGTCAATGAGTAAGAGTTGCTCCTTGGGATACTGTAATTCCTCTGCATATAGGCCAGCGTGGGCTCTTAGGATTTTGAAGTTCTAAAACGAAAATGTATGCCTTGGAAAAGACCATCCTGAGGATAATTATACTTACATGAAAGGAGACCTGTCCAAAACATTATGGCTCAGGAAAGGACCATTGCACTAGCAGCCATACTTAGATCTGACAATACAAAACCTCTCTGTCAGAAGTGGGATTTGAACCCACGCCCTCATCAGAGGACCAGAACTTGAGTCTGGCGCCTTAGACCACTCGGCCATCCTGACCTCCTGTTAAATCGTGATCAAAATTATTTTGATTGTGATTACATTTTTTAATGAAGCGGGAAAATCGATTGTACATGTATCACATTTTGACTTTTCAACAATCAATTTGTGGATGATGATCAATTTTTCGTCAATTGCTTACAGGAAAGCTACGGAAACAATTTTGAAAATTTTTGTTATAAACTCTTCTCTTTTGACTTTTAAGAAGAAAAGTTTAATGGCATCTTAGTTACTACATAACAAATCAAAAGATAGTGCACCCAACATTCATCATGATTAAGTAAAACTCACCCTTTTTATACTAAAACTTATCTTATTTTAATGTTAGTGTCTTGTCACTTACCCAAAAAAAAAGAAAAATTATTTGTAAATATTTATGTGATAGATTTGTACTTAAAAATGACAAATAATGTGATTGTAAGAGAGAGCAATATTAAAAATATGAAGAAGTGAATAAAAAACAAATCTTGGTTTTTGTCAACATCATCTCAAAAAATTGTCTACCATTATCTATGCAAAAATATATGACAAGATATTTGAACAAATTCTTCTATAGGTTTGAAAGATCTAAAAATTAAGCTAGAAATATATGGACAAGATAAGTTTAGAATGATTGGGTACGTTGAAGATTGATTGTGAGATGTTTTAGAGTGTGTTTCACATAAGGGAAAATGAAAAGATGGACAGAAAAAATCAGTTCATAAATGTGCATATAAGAGAAAAGTTATGAAATGAAAATGTAATTTCTTCAAACATAAGATTTACATTTGATAAAAGAAAGTAAAAGAGGTTTTTTTTTTTTTTACAAAGACCAGTTCATTTCCTTCAATGTTTGCTAAGATTTGACAACCCCTAAATAATAACACTACAAGTAAGGCCAAAGTTGACTAATACACTCAATTTGACGATAAATTTATATTACTAAACATAAGGTGAACCTGTGAGAAGGTATAAGTCTAGAACAACTAATTAATATGAAATTGATTATTACTCCCATATTCCCGATGTTTTGGTTCTAAATGACCCACAAAAAAAAAAAAAATGTTAACAGTTGGACCACAAAGGTATTATGAACATAAATAATACACACACAGACACACAAACACTTAATATTTTTTCTTCAAAAAAAATCAACACTTAATATTCTTATTATATAATTTCTATAATAAAAATCTAAAAAAGCATCAGTTCATAAATGTGCATATTAGAGAAAAGTTATGAAATGAAAATGTACATAAGATTTTTATTTGTAACACTAATATGAGGAAAATTGGAAATAAAAATAATTAAAACTAATTTTTAATAACCCTTTTTACAAAAAAATAGAATTATACTAATGGGCTAAGACCCAAACTTAAACAAAATAAAATAGACAAAAATTTAATCTTGATGGGAAGGACTAACTAATATTTTGATTCTCAACCTTTTAATTTTTAAACAAATTAGGCTTTAAAAAGAGAAATTAGGATTTTTCAAAACATTCTAATTAAACCTTTTGTTGGTTTTCTCTCTCCAATCATATAGTCATAGCCAAATAAAATTCAAACAAAGAGAATAATAAAAAATCATCTTTTGAGTTCATTATAGGGCTTAGGCCTAGACATTAAGCATTCACACCAAAGATCCATGCCTAATTTAATTTGAAAGTTGTATTTGAGATTGTGCTAATTCAAATTGAAGCCCAAATGAGTTTTTCCTATGCATGCATTTAAAAAAAAATCTAAAAATAAATAAATAAATAAAATAATAACATAAATAATTATAAGTATAAAACATTTAAGCGCCTAAATATTTGGGCCTTGAGCCTTTTCTTGGTTTATTAGCCCTTTGATATCTAATTGGGCCTAAACCAAAATAGGCTCACTAATTATGTTATTTACCGTTCTCAACATGTTTTATGGATATTAATAGTCATTTTATTTATTTGTTATATATTAATACTTGTTCTAGTTACATTACTTTGCTCATAAAAGGAAGGGATGCATTAAATTTTAACCAAAATTACAATGATAATATAACCTTGGGCTCTCTTGCTGATTTCTATGTTCAATCTTAATAACATGTGAAGAAAAAGATTCACGGAACATTGAATAGCAATAGCATATTCAAATAAGGAACAAACTATTTCTACAGATCCATTTCTTGTAAGCAATACATTAGTGGGAAGAATAAAACTAAAGACGTTTTTTTTTTAAATATTGGTTGTTTAGGTGGTGATTTTTGTTTTCTCCTTACTAAGAAGAATACATAACTTATTAGTTTCTTCAATAAATTTTTCCACGTTAAAAAGTTTTAATAAAATTAAATCCTATCCTTTATGTGATATGAATTTTGCATATACATGCAACACAAGCTTTTAGTAAGACCCATGTGATGCCCAAAGTTATTGTCAATTGTTTAAAACGTGTTTGTATTACAGGTTCACTCTGCACAACTCTTATCGTCTGAGTATTAATATATAATACATAAATAGAACGAGTATTAATATCCACAAAATAGATTGAGAGAATTCTATAACTCTTTCATTGAGAGTTAAGTAAGAAATGTTAACTATATTAAAGCTTAAGTATATTCATAATAAGTTTTGGACATCTTAGTAATTTAACTGAAATTAAATTTTAATTTCAATTAACTTTAAATTAAATTATAAGTAATTCTAATTAAATACTAATTATGCTTAAATAAGATCTAATATCTCGTATTGATCCTTATTTATTAAATATCTTATATTTAATCATAAAGTTTCTCAAACTTTATAATTAAGTCCAACTTGATTAAACTTGCTCTTTTCAACCCGTTCTTTATATGAGATCCATTAGGTTTCCAAATAAGTTGGCAATAATTATAAATTATAATTAGAATTAGATAAATTAAAGCTCATTTTAATTTATTTTTAATACTCTAATTAAACAATTTGTAATCATAGATTAAGATTAACATCAAGTAATGCATCATGATTGCCCAAATTATTTAAGAATGTCAAAGTAATTTTGACAGACCTTTCTGTGCATGATTTTTTTTCATATAATTCATTACTTTCCTTATATAATATTCTCATTAGACATAGAGCATATAATTAATATATATTATATTTTGAGTCTAATCATATTAGTTCTCTATTATTAGTTATTGATTCAATTAATGATATTTGTAAGCTATTTACAAAATATTATTCCACCTTAGCTAAGGATTTCTCGAATCAGTACTAATCGAGAACAACAAAACATTCTCCCTAATTATTTTAGGGTGATGAATCATATCTTGATCACTTAACTACCTCGATATAGTTCATGCTACATCAAATGATTATCGTCTGAGCTACCCATAATTAGAATAGGTCATAAGTAGTATCAAAATATAACAATTTCTATACAAGATAACTTTGGAGACCTCAAATCAAATGATCCCTTATACAATCACCACAATAAGAATTTCTATATATATACAAATAATGTTTTAAATAGATTTCTCAGATTGGGTCAGTTCAGTGAATTTATTCTCTAATAAATACCTACATATTTCTTTAAGTATCTCCATAATTTAGTTTATGAGATCGACTAGTACTTCCTTCATAAGGAAAAATATAACGTGTGTTAATCCTTGTATGTTTTATTAATATCCAGGATTAATAGAACAATGACTATGAACAATTTATGGATAATACATAAATGCAATATGAATCTCATAATTATAATCCCATTATCATTTCGTTTGCAATTTATAGTTATTTCATTGACTTTATCATATACTTCTAAATATGTACAAGATAAAGAATGTTTATAAATTATTGTCACTAAACCAAAACTAATCAATTAGCTATAGGGCATAAATTTAACATATTCAACATTAAAGCAAAATTTTCAAGAATGAAATGTCATATTTACAATAATATTAGCAACACATTATGGTAAACACGTTTGTTTAAGTTCAAAGGAAACCACCATTAAAGCCAAGTGATTTTGAATGAAGGGAACCTAAGACTAGCAGTAGATAAGACATCCAAGTGGATATAGAATTGGTGTTTACTTACTCTTTTTTGATGGTGTGCTCAATGTGTAATGATTAGAGATTCCTTAACAATTGTGTCTTTACGCTTTCTGGAACCAATCAATATTTATTAGAATATTGTTTTTTTGGTAAGTCAGAAAAATTTATAAATGAAACAAAGATATGCACAAAGAGTTCTCACACAAGTGCCACGGAGGACATAACAAGCTAATACATAGCAACTAGATAATGCATTTTATGAAAAATCAAGATGTGACATAAATCATATTCATTATATAACCAAAAAAAAAGTTAGACCGTACATGTGTGTATATACATACACTTATATATATATAAAGACTACATTCATTTTATGTTAATTTGATAGTCTTTGTAATAACAAATGTACCTAACAAATCAAGAAAAAAACTTAAACTATATATATTTCAATTTTAAGACAATCACATGTAATAATTAAAACATTTTAAAAATTTTACTGTAAATTCAATTTTATAAGTTAATTTTGTCAAATATAAAAATGTTCAATAAGTGCATGAATTTAAATAATGTGTGAAAAAATGATCAATAATGTTCTCTTTCTTTTGTAATTCTCAACTAATTTTCTTTTATATAATCAAATTAATTAGATAAGCAGAGTTGATTGAGGAACGAATAGAGACATCAGAAAATAAATAAATCCAGTAAAATTATATTTATCTTTTACTTTGTTTACTTAGGCCTAGAGATAACTTCTTAAATATAAGATTTTGAATTTTAGAGACAAAGTCATTTTAAAAAAATATATTTTATTTATCGATATAGTAAAATAACTTGCGTAATCAATTCTAGTTATAATGCTTCCATATTCATATCATTAGCACATCTTTACATATAAAACTTTATTCATGCGCTCTCACCTTTCTCTACACGATTTTGATATGTGATATAATTTTATTGCTCTTCTAGGACAATGATTCCATTGATCTCTTTTGTTTTCTTTCTGTGTGTGTTTTCTAAGCTTTAGTCCTCTGAATTCTTGGTTCAATAACTCTTGTCTTGTACTCTTAAGTGAAGGTTTCATTTTTCAATCGAGCTACTCCTGCCTATTTAGTAAAGGCAATTTTGTATTTCTGCCCTAAGATCATCCTCTTGCCTTTCTCAATTAATGTTTGTGGAGTGATATTTTGACTTCTGTCCCCTTTTTTAGCTTTTTACTAACCTTTTTTAGCTAAATGTCCTCTTGAACACTAGTCTTTATTAACCTAGAAAACTTCCCCCTAGCCCCCATCCTTAGACTAACTTGTATACTATCTACCTCTTAGCCTTTACTAGCTCTGATTTCAAGTACTATGGGGTTTACTCCTTTTCTATCTACTATTAACAATCACCCCAGGATCTTCCCCCTCTTTGTAAGTACTTGCCAAAACAACTTTGAAGCAGGTGGTTGGGAATCCTATACCTTTGTCACTCCACTTCTACTCTCCTTCGTCTAAAGATAGTTCTTTAGTGGTTGCTCAACCTCTATAAATCCTAAAAGAAGGTGCCAAATAATGTGTTATGAATTTTATTGCTTATTTCCTTGGTAAGCAACCGACATTTTCTTTGAGGAGAATTAATACTTTCTTATTCCAATGCTAGCCAATCATCAGAGATTTTAATAACATTATTTTATAACTTAGAGGCAATAGGTAATGTGGATCTTAGAGATTACAGCGGGGATTTACAAGATTATGTTACAAATATTACAGATATTAACCCAAGATACAATGGACATTCCTATTCTTGGAGTAATAAATGATAAGGCAGATCCAACATAAGTAAAAATCTAGATAAAGATTTGGTGAATGAAGATTGGCTACAAACATTTCCTTCTACCTCTGCTTTTTTAGCAATCTAAGGTTCTCAGGCTATAGTTCGATCATTTTTCTAAATCTGCTCACTCTTTATCTATATAAGGCACCCTTTCAATTCAACAATTTCCTTGTTTATGTGGATGGTTTTGTATAAGCAATTAGGAAAGGAATGGACTCAAAATTCGGAGGTTATAAGTCATTTATATGAATCAAGAAGTTAGGCATGACAAGAAAGAAACTTTAGCTTTTGAACTTATATAAATTTAGAGACACTCAAGAGAAATTAGATATCACCATAAATCATATGCCTGAAATTCAAGATCAATTAATATTACTCTCGATAATGATGAACTTCTTGTAAAGGAAAAGGTGGCACTCTCAAAATATCTTTAAGTTGTAGATATCATAATTCCTCATTAAAGTAAAAAAACAAAGTTGCATTAAGCGAAATGGACAAAAAAACACAAGCTTTTTTTTCTCCATAGATCAACCTCTATTGGGAAGAACTCTAATATAATTCCATCCCTATCAAAACTTGAGGATAGTATCGCTACTACTCAGGAGGAAATCAGTGAGGATTTTTTTGACTACTTTAAAACAACCTTAGGATCTTAAGCTAAATGCTCTTCATCCTCTCTGCTCCTCAAAGGTTTCATAAGTAGCCAATTTATTAAAAGTAGTTGCTTACCCTTTGTAAACTAGTAACTAATGAAGAGATAGAAAATTTATTATTTCGACTCAACCTAGGTAAGTTGCATGGTCTAGATGGGCTCAATGCTTTATTCTTTCAAAAAGTTTGGCCTTGAAAAAAACAAGATCACATAAGCAATCCTAGGATTTTTAATTAAGGCAAAATGGTAAATGAAGGGCAGAGTGTTGGCCCACAAAACGTATACATAACACTAAGCTTTTGATGATAGAGATGAGGATGCTCCAGTAGATGTGTGACATTACCAAAAGAGATAAGGTTCGCAATCGTATGGTGAGAGACAAATTATAGGTAGCTGGTATTAATGACAAGTTTTGAGAGACAAGGCTTAGGTGGTTTGGACATGTGAGAATGAGTCACTCTGATGCTCTAGTAAGACGATATGAGAAAATAATTCTTAAAGACTGCAAGAGAAAAAAAGGAAGGCCTAAAAAGAAATGGAGAGAAGTGATCATGAACGATATAGTAGAGTTAGATCTTACCAAGGACTTAGCCCGTAATAGAAAACTCTGGTGTATTAGAATACGGGTAAATGATACCCTTTAAAGAGAGCATACGTAGTCTTGTAGGTTTTATGAAGCCGGATACTGTGTATCTCTTGTGTCATATTTACCTCTTAGGAAGTTTCGTCTAATTGTTCAATTTTTATCTCTCTATTTGTTGGCCGAGGAAGAGTCGTTGTGTCCTACAACTTAGCTTTTTATCTCAAGTGTATACGAACAATTTTTGCAGTTAAGGGGCCCCTCACTTTCATCACCAGTCAATAGTATAGCTTTGACAATTTCTCATCTACCAGCTGCCACTTATTGAATGTGTTTTGTTACTATTATTACTATTGTAGTATTATGTATTTATGTATTTGTTTAGTTTATTTTTAATAGTATTATTTGTTTATCTTCAATTTTTCTCTCTGTCGATGGACTATTTAGAGATAGTCTTTCTACTAATTAGGGATAAAGCTATGTACTATTGAGCCTCCTTAGATACTTTTTTTTAATCTTTCTGTTACATTTACATATGGGTTTATTGGAAACAACCTCTATATTATGTAAAGGTAAGGTTGCATACTATCAGATCTCCCCATACCTTATGTTGGTACGAGATTTAAACCGGGTCTTGATGATGACGATGATAATGATGAAAAATGGTAAATAAAATTAAAAAAGCTTTCCTTACATTTGTTCCTAAAGTATCTAACCTAACTTAATCTTTGAGTATAAATCATTTTTTTTTGCTACAATAACTTGTATAAGATTACCTCTAAGATTCCAACCACTAGGATCAACGTAGTGGTGGAAAGGCTCACTAGTGCCTTTTAAAGAGCTTTTCTTTAAATAGATTAATTTGAGACAATGTTCTTTTGGCTTAGTAACTCTTCAGGTTATATGGAAGGAGGAATGCCCTTGGAATTATGCAATAAAAGTGGACTTCTATAAGGCTTTCGGTTCTAATGGGAATTTATCACTCACCTATTAAATGCCTTCGAATTCCATAAGGTGTTCATCAAATAAAGCACTGCTTTTGTTACTACTGCATCCTTTAAAGTGCTAATCAATGGAGCCCTAACTAGGATATTTAAGGGTGGTAAGGGATTGAGGTAATGACATCCTTTGTCTCCTTACATATTTATCTTATGCATGGAATAGCTGTCAAGTTTAACCTCCTTCAACATAAGTTATGATCCTAGTTTTGACTATTATAGTAGGTACAAGAAGAAGAAACTATTCAATATGAGTTTTGTAGATGATCTTCTGCTTTTTATATGGCTAAGGATAAATCCTTAAGCATACTTATGTGCTAACTCAAAGCCTTTAGGGACATATTTGGTTTATCCCTCAGTATAAATAAGAGTTATTTAATCCTATTAGCTAGTTACAAGCATCTAGCCAACCAGTTCTCTTCTATATCCAAATTAAGTTTTGCGGACCCCTATTCACCTATATGGGATTACTTATATCTACTAAGAGGCTTCTTTATACTGAATATATTCAAATCTTAGAAAAGATTAACAAGAGGGTCTTCAACTAGTGCACTAAAACTCTATCTTTTATTAGTATAATACTTTTAATCAATGCCATTCTTAATTCACTCCATATCTATTATTTTTGGCACATCTTTCTATTAAAAGGTCTGGTTGAAGAGACTGAGAGATTATTCAAAAACTTCTTATGGGGAGGCACTGGAGTTTCCAATGGCTTCTATAAAGTAAAGTAAACTAAAGTATGCATATCCAAAGTAGCTGGAGGGCCAGGGATATAATTACTAAGAATTAAAAAAATAGATGCTTCTAACCAAGAGAATTTAGAGGATCCTATCCAACAGTGAAGCCTTACGGGGTAAAGCGGATTCACTCTTATTTTTTAAAAGGTAAAAGCTTTTGGGAGGCTAAGAGCACTTGCAACAATTATTGGTTTATGAACTATTAAAGTTAAGAGGAATCATTCACTCTAGTATAATTTGTGAAGTGGGGAATGACAATTTTGCTTTTTTATGGTTTGATAACTTGAGCCCCTTAGACAGCCTATCAAAATATTAGTAGATGAATTGAGTCATATAGCTCTATCCTACATCTACCAAGGTTAACTTTATAATTCTGAATGGGGAGTGACAAACTAATTAAGGAACTTGGGAGACTTGAGTTCACTGCCCCCTCCTAATTTAGGTAAAGAGGTTAAATATGTTTAAAACATAAATAGTTTAGGGATTTTCACACTTCAATCTTGTAAAGAGATACTAAACCCTAGGTCCATTAAATATCCTTAGTCTGGAATAAGAAACTACTTCTAAAGATTTCCTCTTTCGTTTGACTTTTACTTAAATAAAGGCTATTAATTATGGATAGGTTGTACTTTCTTCAGATTCTCAAAAGGTGCATTCTTTGGAAACAAGTTGTTGAAAACTTGAATCACTTGTTTTTCTCCTGTCATTACTCTTTTGATATACTTAAGGCCATCCAAAGGGACAGGCATTAAGAGAGTGTTAACCCCGATTTAAGGACATTTTTCAAAAAACTGAGTTCCTTGGCCTGTTCAAAATCCAAAACATGTCTTATCATTATTATAGGATGTTCTATGTATGTCATCTGGAAAGTGATCAATTTGTGGCAAAATTGAGAACTTGGGTTAGAGAGGAATTCCATCTTTACCAATTAATATGGTAGTTGAAGTTTAATTGTCTCAGCTAAGATTCCAAGCCAACTTAGGGAAACGAATTGTAGTTTTTGATGTTGATATGAAGAGCAAGTTATAAGAAACTCAATAACCTGTCTTTTTTTAATACATAGATTTTCAAACTCATATTTACTTAGGGGTCGTTTGGTTCCACTTTTGTTTTTCTGTTGTTGTTTTTAGTTTCTGTTTCCTGTTTTTTGTTTTTATTTTTTTCTAAAAAACGAAAACCTGTTTGGTTGAAATTTGCAATATAAAAACTGAAAACAAAAATTTGCTTGGTTGAGATTTTTAATAAAAAATTGAAAATAAAAATATGTTTGGTTTTTATTATTTTTATTATTAATTTTTAATAAGTTATATTATTATTATTATTATTATTATTATTATTATTATTATTATTATTATTATCATCATCATCAATTTTTAATAAGTTATTATTATCATTATTAATATAATTAAGTACTGTTTTCAAGAACAGTAATTAAGAATTACATCAACAACAGTAATTAAGTATTGTTCTCTGCGTTGAAGTAGCTGAGGTCCAAAGTGTTCTTCTTCATCACCTTAAAAACCAAAAGACATCAGCTTCCAAAGTTTTGTAAAAAGTTCGTACCGAAAGAGAGGTAACTAGCGAGGAACCAGAGGCAACCAAGTGAGAGAGACGACCCATGAGGACCCAGAGGCGATAGACGACCAGCGAGGACCTAGAGGCGAAAGCTACAAACATAGGTGACTAGTGAGAGGCGATAACGAGAGGAGTGGCGACCCAGGTCCAGATCTGAAACGGTTAGCGACCCAACTCCAAATCTGAAGCCCCAGATTCAGATCTGAAGCGCAAAAACAGTGAGATGCAAGATTCATGCTCGTAGGTCTCAAGCTACTGATTCCGCTTCACGAATCTGGTTTGTATTTGCTTGAAATCAAAGATTCCTTGTCCTCATGAAAAAATATGTAAAAAAGATGAGTAGTATGTTTTATCATGGGTTTGTCAACCCGATAATAGAGATAAGAAACAGGAATCAGTTGATTTTCTATGCAGGAAAACGCGTTGCCAAAATATAGAGAAACGTTATTTTCTTGCTTTCATAAAACTATTGCAGTTTTTTAATTTTGAGAAACAAGAAATCACAACAACGATAGACAAACACGTTTTATTGATTTGTTTTATTTTTTACCAAAACAAAAACAAAAAATGGAAAAAAAAATAGAAACAAACAGCGCCTAGCTACTCATACTTGAATTGAAATCAAAAGAAATAACAAATCCCTATGTCTCCATCCCTGGTCTTTAGAAGAAAGCTACGAAAACACTACTTGAAAAGTGCAGAAAACATAAACAAGAAAAGCCAGAAGGTGCGGCAGCCAAAAGAAGAATACACGATGCCTATTGTAAAACCTAACCTAAACCTACGATAAAACCTAACCTAGCTTCCCTCCCCCTCTAAACCTAATATGTATATATATATATACACGGCAATCATCCAAGTCTCCTATTTGATGTGAATCTCTTCATTCTTTTCTCTTGATTTTCTCCAGATTAGGTGTACTTTTATTTACGGTGGGAGACTTCTTGGAAAGAGGGCAAGAGGATCTTCAAAGATTATGTTTTAATTGGAATCAAATTCTGGAATTTCTGCAGACTCCAAATTCCATCCTTAGGCGTGCCCACGCCTAATCTCTGAATTGCGGCCAGATTGGGGATTTCGGATTTCTTTCCTTCTTTTGCATCTTTTTTATCCTTTTTCTTCCTTAAGGTGTTGAAAACCATCTGTAAACAATTATAAAATAATTCCATCAATTTCGGATAATAATTTCAACACCTTAACAATAATTACGCCAAAAATATATGCAATTTAAATAACTTATCATCAAGTCACATACTTGATGACATAAGCCTAATTCTATTCATGGAACATAAATCACATTACATAAATGATATACATGCGTACATAAAAGAATACCTCATAATATATTATTAATAAGTCATAATGTTAGTACAAAAGTCACATATGTAGGGCACACTACTAACAACAGCAACACCACCGAGGCTAGTGTAGCAGCAGATAAGAATGAGGGAATTATCTGTGAGCCACTGAAGATAAAGTTAGGTCTAATAAGGAGTGAATTTTAGATTTGGGTTGTTCTTACCACATGAGTCCCGACAGGGAGTGTTTTTCCACTTATGAGTTATTGAATGGTGGAATTGTTTTGATAGGTAATAATGTTACCTATAAAGTTGTTAGTAAAGGTATAGTCCGGATCAAAATGTATGATGGGATCATTAGAGAACTCACTAACGTTAGATACGTTCCTGATTTGAAGAAAAATCTCATCTTTTTGGGCACTCTCGATTCTCAAGGGTGCAAGTTATCATCTGAAGGTGGAGTTTTGAAAATTTCTAAAGGTGCTCTTGTATTGATGAAAGCTTACAGGTCTGGTAGTTTATATGCTTTGCAGGGATCTATAGTAACAGGTACTGCGGCAGTCTCTACTGATGGTGATATTACCAAATTATGGCACATGCGTTTTGGACACATGGGTGAGAAAGGTTTAACGTTGTTAAGCAAGAGAGGCCTACTTTGTGATCAAAGTACTGGTAAGATGGACTTTTGTGAGCATTGTATCTTTAGGAAGCAGAAATGAGTCAGTTTCAATTCTCCAGCTGTTCATAAAACTAAAGGTACTTTGGATTATATTCATTCTGATCTTTGGGGGCCCTCTCGTGTTCCATCTAAAGGTAGTGTCTGGTATATGCTGACTTTTATTGATGATTATTCAAGGAAGGTTTGGGTGTATTTCTTGAAACATAAAATTGATGTTTTCTTAACCTTTAAGCAATGGAAAGTTTTAATTGAAAAGAAAACAGGAAAACATGTTAAGCGGCTACAGACAGATAATAGTTTGGAATTTTGTGGAGGTGAATTTAATGAATTTTGTAAGAATGAAGGAATTGCTCGGCATCACACTATCAGAATGACCCCGCAACAAAATGAAGTTGCCGAGCACATGAACTGGACTCTTTTGGAAAGGGCTCGGTGTATGATCTCTAATGCAGGGTTGACACTTGATTTTTAAGCAGAAGCCATTGCTACAGCTTGCTACATCGTCAACTACTCTCCTTGTGCTCCTCTTAATTTCAAGACTCCGGAGGAAGTTTAGTCAGGTACTCTTGCTAATTACTCTACTTTAAGAATATTTGGGTGTCTAACATATATGCATGTAAATGAGGGAAAGTTAGAGCCTAGGGCTAAAAAATGTATTTTCCTTAGTTATGCTTCAAAGGATATCGTTTGTGGTGTCCTAATTCCAAGCATCTAAATTTGTAATTAGTATGGATGTTACATTTGATGAGTCCTCTATGTTATATCCTAGAAAAGAGTCTTGTAATCCTTGTAATTTAGAAAAATAGGATAGTACACAAAAACAGGTGGAGTTAGAGACTGGTAGTTCAGGTCCTTCACAGACATCTTCTACACATCAGACAGATCAAGCTGATAAACCAAATCCTGATCATGTTCAAAATGAACCAGTAGAAGAAGAACATTCCATCGCCAGAGACAAACCAAGACGAGAGATTCAACCACCATAAAGGTATGCAAATTTAGTTGCATATGCTTTATCAGTGGCATAGGAAACAGGTGGAGATAGTGAACCTTCCACATATATGGAGGCAGTTTCAAATGTTGATGCTGATAAGTGGGTGGTGGCTATGAATGAACAAATGGAATCTTTGCACAAGAATGAAACTTGGGTTCTGGTGAAGCTTCCAAAAGGTAAGAAAATTGTTGGCTGCAAATAGGTCTGCCATAAGACACGTACCCGACATCCTGAGTAATATCTGAAACCGTGCCTCACGAAGGTGGCATATTAGAGCACTCAAATAGTCAAAACTCAGTACAAATTTTTTAAAAAACAACAAACATATACACATTTTTCAATAAATCAATAACCAAATCGGGCCCACTTTATTTCATAAACATTCTCAATCATCGTAAAACAATCATCGAAATTTAAATTGCCATTTGGGCCCATTACGAAAACGAAACATTTTTAGTCATAATGACTTTACATTATAACATAATTACCTTGGTATACACATTGTACAAGAATTTTGGAATATATTATTTTACAAAAATCGGGGAATACAAATTTATATAAAAACAAGAAAACACTAATGCAGACGCGAACTAATCCCGACCTTTATCTTTCCTTTGCATGCAGTAAGTATACTCTCGTTTGCCTAACGGGGTATTCTTCTGAGTCCTGAAAAAAATTGCAAATTTTGGGTGAGTTTTGTGAACTTAACGAGTGACCATCATCAATGGCTCACCCAATCACGTAGCACATAATTCACCTCATTACACATTTCACACTTCACATTCAATACAATTTAATCACTCATCTTATGCATATGCAGTGCATATGAGACCCATTTTCTATTTGTTACTTTATTATGACCGAGTGCCTAAACTGTCCCATATAGGACTCATTGATAGCTGTCCCTTATCCGCTTGGGGGATACAGGGCTCATTAAACGTTGAGCCTGAGGCTCTGATTCACATTTGAGCTTGCATGCGTGTATACTGACATTATGTGTGTATCAAATTCACATGCATGTATACTGACATTATGCATGAGCATGAATTGCAATTTTCTCAATCTCTCTTTGATCTCACATGTACCAAATTTTTGGGTTCTAACCCTTAGTATGAGAACGGGATGTTACATTTCTCCCCTCCTTAATAAATTTCGTCCTTGGACTTGATTAGTGTTTATAGTTGGTGATATAGCCCTTTTGGGGCATTGTCAAAGAAGTAGCAAATCACTAATTGTTCGGGACCAAGTCCAGGTGGAGATTTGTTGCATGCCTTGGCCCCTCCAATAAGTCAAAAATTGTTGGTTGTTGGTTGCATGCTTTGACCTCCTTCACTAAGTCAAAAATAGATGGCCACCATTTAGAATTTGTCATAAATACATTATTTTCTTTGTGTGCATGACATTGTTGTAAATTGCTGAGATTGTGCACTGATTGAATAAATTTTAGACAGAAGCTTGGGACTTCAGCTATAAATAGAAGGCATGGTTTGAGACAAAAATACATCATTCCTTCCTCTCCTTCAGTCACCAAAACAGCACAAATCCTCTCATCTTTTCTTCAGTTATTTTCAGTATATTTGGTGAGTTTTAAATGTCTTTAGTTCCAACCTTTTGTACTTGTATACATTCTCCACATATTAGTAAAATTGCTCACTCTCCGGTCGTGGACGTAGGTCACATTGACATAACCACGTAAATCTTTGTGTTCTGTCTCATTTTGTTTTGCCTATATTTATTTTCGTTACTATTTTTTGAGCTATTAAATTCAACTGATATCTAATTAGAGGGCATTTTCCTTAACAAATACCTTTGTCTAACTCGATCATATATCCAATTTGTTGTTAACAAAGTTTATCAATTCTTACATTGTCCCATTGATGTTCACTGGACAACAATTAAATGCATCCCCCCATCACATGGTTTACACTTAACCAAACCTTCAACCTTAACCATCATTGCCTACTTTGATGCTAATTGGGCTGGGTGTTCTGACGATCACCAATCTACATCTGGTTATTGTATTTTCTTTGGCTCCTCTTTAATCTCTTGAAGTTTTAATAAACAACTTACTATGACCAGATCTAGTACTAAAGCAGACTATAGAAGCATTACTCTAGCTACTGTTGAACTATGTTGGCTTAATTCTTTCCTTAGTAAACTTGGATTCTCTGATATTCAACCACTTTTGTACAGTGACAACATTGTCGTTACCTTTCTTGCTGCATATCCTGTCTCTCATGCTTGTACCAAACATATTAAAATTGATATACATTTTATTTGTGATTTAGTTACAAAGAAATCTCTATACATATGTCAGATATCAGCTTTTCACCAACTTGCTGATATTCTTACCAAATCATTGGGTTCTACTCCCACCTTATTGTTAGTTTCATTAGATACAATCCAAATTATCTTAGTTTAGATAAGTATCATACATTATCTGATCTTCTTCTTTTAGTTTAAATCATGTATAATATGATTATTTATATTAGTTTGAATCAAATTGATTCATATTATTTAAAGCCATATATAAATACACGCAGGTTGTAAAGCAACATAGGTACAGTTCACTTTACTCCTAAATTTCTTAGCCTTATTCTCTGTTCATCAACCTTATTGACAGTCCACCTTGGCTCACTGCCAATCTAACAAACTGGCACATCGTTTTCTCGATCCTTTCCAAGTTTTAGAACGCGTGGGTCTAGTCGTTTAATGTCATGCTTTACTCGACTCTGTTCACATCTTTGACGTCTTCCACGTTTCCAAACGCAAAACTTTAGAAAGGGGGTCCTCACAGCTGACAAAATCCATTGCCTCAGGAGTTTGTGGGCAGTCAACCTTTACTGACACCATTGAAAGCTCTGGGTCATCGCCAGATACTTCTTTATGTACCACCTAACCAACAGATGCTAATTCGATGGGAGGGGCAACCCATATCCGATGCCACTTGGTAGCTCCTACATGAGTTCATCAAGGATTCTCCCGAGTTTGCCTCAAGGACAAGGTCATTTTTGTAGACCAAGCCAATGTTGTAGGCCCAAACTCACTAAACCCGTAATGGGTGAAAAGCTCGGCCCAAATTTACCCTCTCCAGTGCAAGTTAGAAAAAGTTCAAGAATAGTCAAGGTGCAGCTGTACTCCAGGACTATGCGTAAAGAGTGTCAACAGGAGTTGTTTGGCTGCTTTTGCGGACCAGATATTCCGGTCTTTTAACCGGTTTTAACCTTGTGTAGTTAATTTTATTTATACATTTATATAAAATTTATATAAACATTTAGACAAAATTAACTTACACATAATTAAAACACCAATTTAAGAATAGAAGATTTAGCGTGATTTTTGGCAGGCATGATTAGGCTATAGAGGGCACCTTAATTCTGTTATAAAATATTTTGTAAAGAAGAAACGTACGGAATGAGATGGCAAAAATATTCCACAGCTCTCAACGTCTGACATTCTTTCCTTTCCAACGTTCTCCACAAAATTCTCTCTCTCTCGTCATCATAACCGACACCACAAAGTTGCATCATTGCCTCCTTGTTTTCTTTTCTTTTCCAATAACCACAAATTAGCCTCTGCTGCGTTCCTGGTTTTGAAATTTGGACCGGATCGATCGGTTCGATCTTTTTAATTAATGACTACTTAGCTATTTGGTTCGGATGTTTCCTAAAAATCAGTTTCCAATTAAATTATTGGAAATCGGTGAGAATCGATCAATTGATCAATCGAACCGGGACTGGTCGAGCCAATTCGACCACTAGCTCAATAAATTTTTATTTTAATTTTTTAATATTTTTATATTATTTTGTATATTTTCTATTTTTAATATTAATAATATTATATATAATTAAATATAATTATTGCGTAATTATAATATCACACCGATTCGACCAGTGGTCGAACTGATCGAACCAATGACTAGTAAAGCCTCCAATTCGACGTCCAATTCGGGTTTCAAAATCTTGTCTGCGATATTATCAGCTTGTTGCGATATTATTCTGGAAGGATAAAGAAAGGAGTATTTGTCTCCCTTTTCTTTCTACTATAATTGGAACTGCTCAGGAATTTAGCATTAAGAACAATGATAATTTCAGTCTCGCTGGCTGAAAACAAAGAGGGTTCTTGCTCGACTAAGCCAAAGTGATAACTCCCAGCAGAAGCAAGACAGTTCAAAGCCACTTCAAATGAAATATTAGTGACAAGATATTCACATGTGACTTTGGAGATGTTTCCGAGGAACTTTCTTCCATGTTTAAATCTTCAGGATTCTTACTACAAGAAAAATGAAATTTAGTGACGGACATTACTAACGAAATGTGTACATTTTTCATCGATAAGCTAAGTTAGCGATGGAATTTACTGACGGAACAAGTCGTCCGAAAAACGACCACAGGTAATAATTAGCGACGAAGCATAAATTTTGTCGCTAATTTACCAACAGATATTTTATGTTCCGTCGTATTTAGCAACAATAGTTGTGTTGTCAGTAAATTTAGCAACAAAATGATTGTTTTGGTTGGTAAATTTATCGACAGATTTTGGTTTTTTCTCGGTAAATTTATTGGTACTGCTTTTTAATTTTTTCCTATATTTAATTTTATTTAATAATCTTATAATTGATGTATAATTTATAAAGTTATCAATTATCTGTTGATAATATTTTGATTTGTGTCTATATTTAATTTGTTAAAACAGAAAGTTTATTGATGATATAAAATAAAAATTTTCTTAATTGATAATAAAAAAAATTATTTTGTACAACAATAATTATTTAATTCATACAAAATGACTACAACTACGCTATTCATTTGGTGAATGCGGATGCTCTGAATGTTGCGATGAAGTGTTGCCCTTCCCTTTCAAGTCATCCATCTCATTACAAAGTTGGGCTATACACTTCATCGACTGTTGCAACTGAGTTGCTAGTGCCTGTACTGTGATCCGAAGCTCATGGACTTCATTGGATGCAGACCGCCTACTAGATGTTGTTGTACTGAATGTGGAGGATTGCGAATAACAAGTGTTCGCAAATGAACATAAGTCGAATATCCTTTCACGACGGTCCCTACCACCCACTACATGAAGATAGATTTGACTCTCATCAACATCTTCAAACTGCTAAGACTATCGTTGAATGATTTTTTGTATTTAGTCCTATCAGAAGGAAATGTTTATGTTAATAAGTGATAATTATTAAGCATTTATATTAAAGCATAAATTTCACATACATTTAGTTCTCTACATCGGGTGTTGACGAAGGTCACACCGTCATGCTTTTTAGTGCGAGTATGCAAAAAGAGTTGACATGATGTAGGCTTCCTGCCTATAGACTTTTCCTGCATCATAATAAAATGTTATAAGTAAACTACAATTTACAAAAATTGTAGTTCAATTATAACATTTTATTCTGATATAGGAAAAGTTGACCGAATTTTCTCTATTTTTATGATAATTACCCCCTGTTGAATAAAGAAAGTAACTCAACAACACAACCATATATGGCATCAGACATTTATAACATTATCGTTCTCTATAATACACATATTTTTGTTCTAAAATTAACACATCAAATTAAATTGAAATATACCAAAGTAAAAAAATCAAAATATAAGTGTAAGGCGTAGATACTTATAAGTCTCCCTACATGCTTGTAGTGAGTAATAGATCCTCCAGTGTGTACGGAAAGACTCTCTACCCTAGGTTTTCCACATCTATTGGTAAAATTACAATCTGAAATGGACATTGCCTCGGGTGATATCCAATAATGTTGTCAGCGACTCCATATTTCTTCAGAAATATAAAGAGGTCATACACCAGTCTTGTGTATCGCACTAATAAAGTCTCTATAACGTGTACGAGCTCGTTTCTCCCATACTTTATAAATAACTGCGTCAAATTCAGAATCTCAAAAAAAATGAAAAAAAAAAGGAAAACATACGATAAGTACTTATAACCTACAATATTTATCCAATTAATGTATAAAAATTAATTAAAAAATAAAAAATATATTTTTTGTACCTCAAACTCCTGATGATAAAATTCTTTGTCGCCTGAGAGATATTCTTCTATATATAACCCTCAAGATTAGTCTTCTCCTTGAATTTGGATGTCATGTTTCTTGAGCATGGTCCAGACGGAATCAACTTAATATAAAAACAATTTTATATCAATTTTAAATTTACACCTATAACTTTATTATAAACATATGGTGTTTCATATATTTTCACATACAAATTGTTGATAATTGTGAGTAAGTTCTTCCATCAACTCCCATAGTTCCAGGTTAGAGGTTGCCTCCTTCATCCGCATTGTTTACCCCTGATATCTCTGTCGATATAGGGGTGGTAGATGGTGTAACAGTGGGTACGGAAGGTGATGTCTCATCTATAAGTGTAGTAGCTAGAAGTACATCATCTAATTTTGTTACAGTTGCAGAATGTAATGCTTTACCTAGAAAGTAACTGGCTCCAAATCGTGGTCTGAACCTTAGTCGCATCATATCCAATTTTCTCTTTGGTGGCATATTTTAACCTGAAATTTATATTTTATTGAATATTCCATAAATATAACAATATATTGTTGATTCAATAATTGATTTACTGAATATAATATTCTATTACAAACACAAATTAATCACTATCAACACTTAATTGGAAATTAAAATCATCATCTTCTTCTTTTTCTGAAGAATTAGAATCAAACTCAGGCTTCTCTTTAGATCTCTCGCCCTCCTTATCCTCTCCAGATGAAATTTCAACATATTCATTATTTGGATTGTTCAAAGGTCCATTCTTATCATTTGTAACAGATGCATTTATTTCATAAACATCTTCCTAAAATGCTTCACTTTCAATTCTCTGTTCTTCTTTTCTATGTGATTCAAAAACATCTATAAGTTTAACTTTGCAAATGACCAACGAATCTAACTTATCTCATCGTAAGATGGGAAAAAGGACATAATACACTTGGATGGCTTGCATTACCAACACGAAAGATTCAAATTGTCTAAATCTTCTTCACTGTTTGATTTTAACTAGATTGTATCGGCTATGCAATTTTGTACCAACATTAGGAGTTGGATCAAACCAATCACACTTAAATATCACACTTCACTTTATTGGCAATGCAGGGTACTCAATTTCAAGTATCTCAAAAATTTTACTATAGTAATCCATCAATTCTCCCTATATGCAAGCTTTACTATTTACTATTGTCATGTTATGACCATAATATTCTGTATGATATTTATATCCATTAACAAAACACAGAGAATATGATTATCAAAAGTAATTATCATATTAAATAATATAAAGTCATTGAAACACTTTAATCTTATAATTCAATCATTTCAATAATTGTAAGTGAAAACTTACATATTTCTTGAACCATCAAGGAAAGTGTCTTACAACTTCTTTATTGATATCATCCTGTGTTTTCTCGGGAATTAGCTCGCGTAACCATTCCTCGTATAATCTAAAAACATTATTATGTATTTCAGTTATGAATAACACTAAATTTCAAAACCCAAATAATCAATTTCAACTTATTGCACGAAAGGTTGAACTTCTTGACAACTCAATAAAATGTAACCATAGGCAACCTTTGTTTGTTCCTCTATTAACATTCTTCTTGTTGAATGTCCATATGTTCATACAGGATATGTGAAAATGGATAAGTTACCATCAACATCACCCGTTCCTCCCTCATCGTCATTACGAGGAACTTTTCTTTTTCTTGTGTGAATATGCAGTCGAAATGATGTGAACAAAATGTACTTGCCTCCTTCACTAAATAAGTATTACATATCAAACCTCTAACTCTCGCCTTATTTTTGACATTTTTTTTCAAGTGATGCAAATACCTACATTAGCAAATATGGTTATTACAATTCTATTATTAAAACATGTTATTAGTTCAATTTAAATAATTACTATAATTAACTCTCAAACGGATACATCCATCGATATTGAACTGGACCAGCAAGTTTAGCCTCGTGTGCTAAATGCACAGGTAGATGCTTCATACAGTCAAAGAAACATAGAGGAAAAATCTTCTAATTTGCAAAAAATTATTGGAATTTTCCTTTCTAGTTTTTCCATTTCAGCTAACTTTATTTCAAATGATATTAAGCTTTTGAAAAACAAACTTAATTCTATTATAACTTCCTAAACCTTATTCAGTAGCAACTCCCGAAATATAATTGGAATTAGCCTTTTCATAAACACATGATAATCATGACTTTTTATCCCAAATAATTTATACTTTCCTCATTTTCACACACCTTGCAAAGTGTAACATGCTTTTGGATATTTACCAATGCGAAGATCTTTATCTAACTCATTCATTCTGTAAAAAAGTTTCAAATCAGCTCATAATTTTACATTGTCCTTTGTCCACCCTTCAATGTTCATTATGTTATTGAACAAATTGTCAAAAATATTTTTTCAATATGCATCACATCTAGATTATGGCGTATCAAATTAGTTTTCCAATATAACAAATCCCAAAAGATGCTTCGTTTTCTTCAACCAAAGTTTTACTAATGCTTAGATTAACTTCATCAGCTTCAAATTCTGTAACTTTCAACAACCTTAATTCATCAATCTCTTGTAATATCTCTTCACCAACTTTGTGAGGCGGAGGAGGTGTTTGTTCTATCCTATTCTTAATGAACTTTTGTTTATCTTGTCTAAATGGATGATATGGTGGAAGAAATTTTCTATGGTTATTAAAGCAATATGTTTTGCCCCTGTTTGAAAGATAAAGCTCATCAGAATCATTGTCATAATAAGGACAAACCAATTTCCCTGCTGTGCTCCATCCAGACAACATATCATATGCTAGAAAATTACTAATAGTCCACATCAAAGCTACTCTCAACACAAAAATTTGTTTCAAAGACATATTATATGTCTGGACACCATATTCCCAAAGATGTTGTAATTCAGATATCAATGGTTGTAAGAATACATCAATTTTATGCTTTGGATTTGTAAGCCCTGGCACAATCACTATCAAAAACACATATGCCTCATTCATACACATCCATGGAGCCAAATTATAAGGAGTAATTATGATTGGCCATGATGAATATTGATGGTCGGATTGACCAAAAGGTTGGAGTCCATCTATCGATAATCCCAACCTAACATTTTGACTTTCAGCAACAAACTCATAATAGATGTTATTGAAATGTTTCCATGCCAGTACATATGATAGATGACTCATTATTTCATCTTCCAGTTCATGTTCATTATGCCATCTCATATAAGATGCAATAACCACAAAAGCATATAGTCTTTAAAGTCTCAAAGTTAGCGAGAAATAATACATCCGCTTCTAGGATACTAATTTCTGTTTAACATAATGCTCTCTAGGCTTGAACCTAGATTGACCACAAAATTTACACTCTTATAATTTCACATTATCTCCCTGATACAACATACATCCCAATTTACAACAATCAATTTTTTCAATAGGCAAACCAAGACTCCTAATAAGTTTCTTCATATTGTAAAAACTATCAACCATTATATGATCAGGAGGCAATAATTCATTATACCATCCAAGAATTTTATCAAAACTACGATCAGAAATATACCCTTTAGACTTTCAATATCTGAGTAATCAAAGACAACTAAGTCATTATCTCACAATTTGGCTATAATTCTTGGTCAGCTGAGTGTAGTAAGTCAAAAATTATTTTGCATGTGAGTTTGGATCTTCTTCAAAATTTTCTATATTTTGCTTAAAGGTATAACTAGCTACATCATAAACTATTTGTATGTAAGGATTTTCAATCCCACATTATTTGTTCTAAATCTAATCCCTCCTTCAAACTCATCCATATTTACTGATGAGTATACTTTATTACCCCTTGTGGTGCTACAAATCAATAGCTTTCTATGTCGTGTCCACACAAAATAATTTGGAACAAACCTTTTTCTCAGCAAAAGGCATTCACTTCATCAATATGAAGAAAATAAATAAGTCTGCACTTGTTACATGGACATCTGATTTTTGGGTCATCCATATATGCAGGTTGAGAATATGCATAATGAATAAAAGCTTTAACTCCCTCAACAAACTCAAGACTAATGAAACCATAAGGTGTTAATCGTCTATACATCCAAGATCTATCAACATTTCTCATTTATATAAAACTGTTAATTTAAAAAAGTAATTTCATAGTTAGTACCCTTTATGTTCTCTAAGTTTACAGAATATTTAAACTTTACATAACATCCCCTAAGTATTAATTAATTGATTCAATCACCTACAATTGATTTCAATATTATGGTACGTGTCATTGTTTATACTTGTGAATTAAAAAAGCAAGTTCTCGTTGTGACTCCTAGGCTCATGAAATTTTTCATCGATAAGCCTCACGGGAGCTACATTACAGGTTTCTAACCTATATACCGTCCTAGGGGTTTATTATGCAAAGAACTGTCATGTCTATTAAACCTATGAATTTCTTGTGTAATACTAAGTTTGAATTAATCACATTGAAATTGAAGTATTAATCAATTGAATTAATCACCTACAATTGGTTTCAATACTATGATACGTGACATTGTTTACACCTGTTAATCAAGAAAGTAATTTCTTGCTGTGACTTCTAGACTCGTAAAATTTTTTCACTGATAAGTCTCACGGGAGCTGCATCACGGGTTTCTAGCCTATATACTGTCCTAGGGGTTTATTACACAAAGAATTGTCATGAAACCTATGAATTTCTTGTGTTAATACTAAGTTTGAATTAATCACATTAAAGTTGAAGTATTAATCAATTGAATTAATCAACTACAATTGATTTCAATACTATGGTGCGTGACATTGTTTATATCTGTGAATCAAGAAAAACAAGTTCCTAATGTGACTTCTAGACTCGTGAAATATTTCACCGATAAGCCTCACGGGAGTTGCATCTCGGGTTTTCAGCCTATATACTGTCTTAGAAACTTAGGGGACGTTTGGTTTGAGCACGGGGTTGGGTATGGATATGGGTATAATAGTAGAAGGGAATGAGAATGTGTATGAAAAATTAAAAAATGATGTTTAGTTTGTAACTTGGGTTTCTGTATTAATACTAATAATATTGTTTGGTTTGTTGCATTAATATGAATGAAAGATAATATAATACTATTTTTCCATATCATATTTCCATATCATATTTGTTGTTGTTGTTGTTGT
>JANZLC010000202.1:25343730-25373631 GCA_026413385.1 Erythroxylum gracilipes | reverse complement strand
ACTATGTATTTTGTTTAGTTTATTTGGGCCTGTAAATATTCTTTGGAAATTCTGAGATGTATTATATGTGTGTTAATTATATGTGTGTTAATCTTGGATTTTAAAACTGCATATGTGAAATGTTTTGATTTGATTGTACTGTCTTGGGTGGCATCCATGTATCCTCCCAGGGGGTATTTGGGTATTACACCTAATCCAATAAACCAATTTTAAAGATAAAAGGACCCTGAGGATTAATAAAAGTTTCTATTAGTGCCATATTTTTCCTATGTAAATTGGCTTATACTTGTATTGATTGAAAAGCACATTGTTTATTAAAGAAAGACCAACTAAATATGATTTCCATTTGTTAGCTCCTTGTATTAGGATCTCCTTTAGGAGATTAATAGATTAACCTTACTTATAAGACAATGGAAAATGAAATAGCTTAGTAGTAGGAGATGGGTCTCCGAAAACATAACACTAAGCTCTTTTAGTGGAACCAGTAGGGGTGAGTAGAAGCAATTAGAGGATCAGAGCTTCCCATATTTAATGAAGGACAAATAGAGTGTAAATTTGATGGACAAAACTTATTTAAAGTGATCTTATCTACTACAATAGAGGTGTGAGTTTGAGGAACAAGAGGTAAATGAGGAAAATTTCCCTCTTGAGTAGGGCATTTACCAAGGTGACAGGTGCAAAAGCTATGTATCGAGAAAGAAAGGCAATTCCAGACAAAAGTTTTTTAAATTACCATTCTAAAAATAGTAATAATTCAGACATGAGGGAAGTCTTTAAGGAAAAAGGACTAAAATGCTCTTAGACATCTTTCCTACAAGCTCCTAAATATCTACTTTCGTTCTAGTATTCTTCTTTCCCTTCCTTCGACATCCTCAATCCTCCTTCACTTCCATTTCTTATTTTATAAATCTCATTTTAAATTATATTAATTTTTGGACCATAACATAATCTTTTTAAAGGTAAAATAATAGAATAATAGGAAGTAAGTAGGGTATAAAACTTGAAACAATCTATGTAACCTATAAACACCTTCCAAATAGAAAAGTAAAATCATCTACGATTAAAGAGCTAGAGTTACCAAACGCTACCATAACTGTTAAAAAAAATTATATCAAACTACCATAATCTCAATAGTTCAAGTATTAATCTTTTTAGCAATAATTATTTTTCTAATTTAGTGAAGATTCTGTTACTTAAAGGTATAGGTTCCAGTTGCTCCTCCTTGAACATTCTTCTATTTCTTTCCCTATATCTAGCATAAATGACACAAATGAATGTTACTTTTTATGTTAAGAGGTATCACTTACTACTATACTAGATTTTGCTTACTTAATGTATAATGTTTGTCTATTGATCCACTTAAGATTGTAAGTTACATATACATAATAGTTGGCTCCAAATCATTGCAAAGTATTGACAATTAAAGAGCATATAATTGATTGATTATTTCTCCTAATTATAAGCACGTAGGATGAGTTTTCGAAATTTTCATAGTAGATTATATCCTTAGTGCTTAATCTCTATTTAATTTTCAACCATAGGATAAAGGATGCTTTAAAAAGATTGCTCGAAAACCAAACCAGTCTTTCTCGTTATACCTAAGTTTCTTTAAAGTACCTACACAAGATTCGTTAATGAATTTATAGGATTTATGCCCTAACCAAACGATAGTGTCTTTTATGTTTGATTTAAGATTGTTTATTGGAAGGTTTCTCATGATACTTGAAAAGCCTCGTGAGTTGATAAAGGACCAACTTTAGCTATTACCTTAGATAATTGCTTGCACTTTAGTTGAGGTTGAAATGCTTGCTAATATAATTTAACATTTTCAAGCTTATGAAAGGGGCCTCGACTATACTGATGTCATGCTAATGTCAAGTATTATTTCTATTATATGTTATTCATCTCATTGCTAGCATTTTATCTTATTTAAGATATTTGAAGAGTCTAAGAGTTGTTAATTTTAGATTTGACATTCTAAAATATTTAACCTTTAAGAAACTAAATGTGGATCCATTAAATCTAAAGATATTCTTTGTTTAAAAATAGCTTTTAAATCCTCTTAGATAGTAACATTAAATTTATTATCTTGACTGACTTGATTCATAATCCTTTTTATCTTTAGGCTTGCATACTTTTTAATGTTTGACTTTGGAATCTGTTGGAACACTCTCCTTACCTATTTAAAGAAAGTTGTTGATTTTTCTTTTAATTGCTTTTATAAAGTTTATAGGAAGTAATAGGTGAGAGAACCAATACACTCGTAAGTTGTTTAACAAAAATAGAAACATATTATTTTATCTCCTTATTCTTTTATATATTATGTCAAATAATCACTAGTAATATTTGAATGAGATTCTAGTAAAAATATAAGGATCCTAAGATACTTTATAGGGGTTGTTAGGGTTTGAATCATGATAAATTAGATCATTCTTCTACAATTTTTGGAATGCCATTTTAATCAAAGAAGTTTCTTTTATTGTTGTTGATAGAGAGACTTAAATGTATTTTAAATTTATGTACTACAACCTTAATGGATCCTGATTTAGTCGTATATAATAAAAACAAATCATCTTAAAAGAAATATTGAACATTTTGAGCTTTTTACATTTGTAGTTTTTTCTACTCTATATTCTTAGCAACTAGTCTTATGAGAACTTGAATACGGAGATAAGGCATCTCCTTTTTCTTATTCCTTTGACACCATTGAAGATGTGAATGGACTCTCTATTGACCAATACACAAAATGAGGTTAAAGTGATACATTATTTCAACGATTTAATGAATTAGATAGGAAAGCCAAAGCCTACTAAATTATTAAACAAAAGTTCCAATTGACTTAATCAAAAGCTTTACAAAAATCTATTTTCAGGGAACAACCTTTAATGTCTATTTTTATGTAGTAATAGTTGAAGATTTTTTGCGTCAATAAGATGTAATCCCCAATCCTCCCCATATGAAAGTTCTTTGTATTTTTATGTGTTTCTTAGATGATTATCATATGTATAGGTTTAGAATTATGTTATTGCGTGTGTTTGTTTATATTCTAAGTGTTTGTGTGGTTTAGAGCATGAATTCAATCTTAATTTTTTGTTTTGCGAGGTGTTTGATGTGTTTGTGAGTATCAGAAATCAGGAAATTGAAGAACAGAGAAGATGGAGGAAGCTAGAAGTAGGACACAATCATGCCACCTTGGAGCACAATCATACATGGCCAGTATAGGACTATATGTCTTTGGCATGATTGTGTTCTATGAGGAAAAACATTGGAACATGATCATGACAACAAGTTTCTAGGTGCAAATTTTTCATTTGTTTTACGGTTCAAGGCTATTTTTAGAACCAAACAAAGTGGGAAAACCCTAGACAGGAACCCAAGACACTAATACACTATATAAGAATGTGAAACAAAATAAAAATATAGTAGCAGTCACAATTAAAAATTAACCAAAAGTGAGAGATCAAGAAGAACATCCAAGAATTCCAACTTTTTAGATCAAGACCTTAACAGAGCTTTTCTTCTTTTCCTTTAGTTCTTTCATTATCCTTGATGTGTAATCTAAATTCTTTGATGTTAAACATGTTTATAAAGTTCTAAATTTTAGATTAAGATTTATTTTGGAATTATTTTATGACTTTTAATTATTGTTGATTTCAATACATATTGGATGTTTATGAAAATTGTTCATGCTTAAAATTGATAACAAATCAAGAGAGTGAGTTAAAAGTAATTAGTATTAGATTTCACAAGGAGAGTTGGTAGTTTAATAGGCCTTTAATTATCAAATTAACAATCATTCAAAGAGAGATCTTGTTTGAGAAATTAATTATCCAGTAGATAGCTTTATATCTAATTAAATAAGTCAAGGAACATTTTACGAATCGAGAGATTGCAAATCTAGAAATTTCGAGTTGAATTAGGGTTAATGGATTAGATCTTAAAAGAGAGTAATCAATACCTTAGGAAGCTAGGATCAAACATATAATTGAATCAACAAAATTAAAGGAAACAAAATAAGGAAAGAATAAGTCCTAATTATTCCATCTTGATCAAAACTCAAAATTCTATTGGTAATTCAATATTTATTTTCTTATTTGTTTTGTTTTATTGTTTGTTTTAATTTTTTATTTAAATTTAATTCAAATCAATTTCTGAATACCTTATACAAAGTTAAGTTCAAATTATTAACACTTGCATAATCCTCCTGGGAACAATAACCTCTTATACTACAAGATACAATCCTTATACTTGCGCTGTATTGAGAGTTTTATTATTAGATATAAAAATTGCTCAATAATAGGCTTGAAGTCTTATAAAATTAAGGGGCTGGGAATCTTTGAAGTAAGGTATATAAAGGTTTCCTTTAATTCTCCAAGGATCTTATCTTTATAAAAGAATTCCATAATGGCTTTAAAGATAGTGTCACTATATACCTTATGATTTCTGAAAGAAATAAGCATTAAATTCATTAGGTTCTAGAGCTTTATTAGTATTTAAACTATATAGAGCTTTCACAATATCTACTTTCATGAAAGGCTTAATGAGGAATCAACTTGCTCTTGTAGGATCAAATGAGGGACAAAGGTTTGATTATAATTTTTTATACAATCATTTAATTTCTTATCTTAGTTAAGGAAGCAAGAAGATTAAGCTAAGATTGTGTGTCTTATTGCAACTACATTTACAACTTTAAAAAGTGTTCACAACTTTATGATGTTAATGATCAACTTTGCATTCTATGCAATCTTTGCTTTGAATCCATTAGTAATTTGTTTTTCAACGTGTATATTGTAGAGTTATTTGGAGCAAGATGCAACTTATGATATAGTTATATTACCCTTACCAAGAGTGGCAATACTTAAATGGGCTAAAAAGATTCACAGTAATAAGAGGGGTAAGCACTTAAATATTAGTCTTTGTATAACTTGTTCTATTTACTCCATTTAGAGGGAAATAAATAGTAGGTGATTCAAGAACTTGAAAAGGGAAAGTTAATTATGATCTTGTTTACAGGTTTTGTTATTGGATTAGAGAAATACTGCAAGTTTATATTACAGAAAGGATGACTGCTTCTTTTAGAAGAAGATGGAGTTTGGAATGAGTTTGTAATTGGTTATTTCTTCTAATGATGTTCTAGGGTAGCATGAGTTTTATATTCCTTTCCTTATAATTACACAATTTTCCTTGTACTTTGATCCTTTGATGCTCATTCTTGAGCTTTGATGAATTTTTTCAGTTTTCAAAAAAAATTTTAAGGCAAAAGTTCCTAAAGAGTGCAAAAGGAAAAGAGGTTTATATTATAATTTTAGATAATAACTTTTGGGATGTTTACTTGATTATATGGCTTTACTTATAAAGTTGTTGAGGGTTTTTTATTCAAATAAGAAGATATTTCTGGATTATATATATGATGGTGTGCATAAAGTTCGCAAGACAATTATGAATGTTTTTAAAAGAAAGGAAAAATTGCACAAATCTTATGTAGCTTTTCTTGATTGCAATAGAAAAAGCATCTTACTCAAAGGATCCACTTAGTAGCTAACTTTCTCAATTATTACTACTTATACAATAAAGACGCATGTAAAAAATACAGATATAAAGGGCAATACTTTTATTGTGATTGAATGCAAAGGTATTCTCTCTACCAAAGAGCAATTAAAGTTAACAAATGAAATTAAATTGTATTAAGATTCAGACAGTTTTGCTATACTCAAAGAGGGAACTTATCATGAAAATAATATAGTGTGGTAAATTTTCATAGTTTTAGTTTCATTCTTACTTATCAATATTATATTTTTATATTTTGTTGTAACCTTTTATTTAAAATACATATTAGTAGTGTAGATTAGTTAATGAAAATGCTCTAACCTTAAGAAAATTTGTTATTACATTACTCAGTCAAACTGCTTCATCATCATGTTGTCAACAAAATTATAGTGTTTTTAAACATATTCGTATGAAGAAATAAAATTATGTAGAACATGAAAAATTTGTTGACCTTGTTCATATTACTTATAATCTGAGAATGAAAATATATATTTTATTTGTTAAATTATATTTTCAATAATTATATTTTCATTATGTATTTTATAATTTCTTATTATGTATTCGTAAGGATAGTAACCTGGCCAAGGTTGATCGAGTTGAGGCTAAAAAGACCTTTTTTTAACTTAACAGAATAACATTGTTTTGATCAAATGGTTCTTAAGTTATTAAACCAAAATAACATCATTTTATTAAGTTTAAACAAAATTATATTGTTATATTCAAACTCGTTTTTTCCAAGTTAAGTTGAACTAGTCCTCTCAAAGTCAAGCCCGACCTAGAACTCAGTCAACTCAGATCTGACTTGTTGATTTTAGGTCAAGTCAATTTTAACCAAAGTTGTCAACTTTATGTATTCAAAGTGCTTAGTAAAAGAAAAACATATAATCCATTACTATTGATTGCATTAACCATATTAATTTTTCAATCTAAGAAGAATCATTGCTTAATCCTGATTATAGTGAGTTCAAAGAAAATACAATTGGAATGAGTAACAAATTAAGAATATATATTGATGGTCAATTGATATCTTATTTTAAATATTTAAAAATAAAAGTATAATATATTAAAATAAAAATTGTTAATATATTTATAGTTTATTTAAATAAAGTAGAAGAATTTTATGTAGAAACTTTAAATAAAAGCATGTCTTATGACTCTTTAAATAGGGCTTAGGAATTTGAAACTTTTGATGATGGAACGATGCAACTTCCTTCAAAAATATAATTTTAATTATTATTATTTTTTCAATTTTTATATTGAATTTGAATTTAATTAAAATTGTTAGACAAATTATTAGTTTATTATATAATAATAAAAAATTTTATTTCAACAAAATATTTTATTTTAAATTTTATTTTTACTTATCTTTTTAAGTATATTAAAAATTATAGTCTTATATTAGTTAAACTGTTTAATTTAAAATCTTTTCATATATATTTGATATTCAACATAATAGATAAAAGTTAGATAATATTATAAATATTTAGGCCACAAGCACATTTTCATCCCTAATGTTTACTAGAATACAAGTTAAACCTGTAGTTTTGATGCATTCAAACTGAACCTCAATGCTTACAAAACATCCAATCATATCTTCAGTTGATAGAAAATCTTACGGGATTAATTCTCTGTCAGTTAAATAGTACTATATCATATTTGTTGTCTGCTTATTGTCTATTTTAGATATTTTGTAAATATTAAAATTCAATTTAAACACAGTGAAATGTTAAAAATTATCTGGTGTAAAAGAATTTAAAGGTGGATCTCATATTTTATGTCTACTTATGGTCTATTTTAGATATTTTGTTAATGTTATGATTTAGTTTAAACACGTTGAATTGTTAAAAATTCAAATTATACTCTAGTGTAAAAGTTAGAATTAAAAATGCACTTTTGACCTAAATATTTATGATCCATGTCTTGTAAAACATAAAACGAAAAGATATTTATATAGACAAAGTGTGATGAAGAAAACATTCTTATTGGCGTCTCTGTGTCAAACATTCTTTAAGGGAGATGCTCTTTATTTTCCTTCCCCGATTTTGAGCCACATTTTAATGTTTGATGCTTAATGGGTTTAAATCGGCCAACCCAAGTGTGCTGCCCTTGCCCGGTTCATCATTTGGTGTTTCAAGCTTACAGCCTATTAGGCTCATTTTTTAGTGTAAACACAAGACAACATGCACAAGCTTCCTAACCCCTACGTACACATGTTACCAAGAGCTACATGTACACAGTATTGTAGGCAGTAGCTTTACCCTTTCTCAACTCAAGCCGTTTTCATATTTAGCTTTTTGGCAGTACAGACAAACATGCACGCATCAGTAGCATAGATGTAGAGCATCGTGTAACGTGAAGGGCTTTTCGGCGTCTAAGGGTCACCGGATGGTTAGCTCAGAGGTGCGCGCTTTTTTATGGTAGCCTACCGACTTTTATGGTCTTTGACTTGCTTTCCACAAGTTAGGCGTCTTTAAGGAGTTCGGAAACAAGACAAGAATACCATCTCACTTTATTTTTTATGTTTATCATAATGTAGGACATAATAAATTGTGGCCTACCGCTCCTTCTCATAATGATTAATCTAGAATAAAATTTTAAATTATTTGAGTGCCCACGATTATTTCTTCTTGATAGACCTTTAAGTTGCCTTATATCATCATATCTAATTCAAGATATCAAATTTCAATTACTAATATGATTATATTATGTAAATTTTCAAGAAAAAATACGGACAAATAATTAATATTATGTAAATTCTTGCTGTTTATTATTTTATTATATAAAATTTCTAAGCCTTATCAAGTAACAACAAGATTAACATGAAGCCTTATTATTTATTGAAATTTTGCCTAAATTAAGATATGAATTATTAATGAATATTAGCATCCTTTCATACAATTTTAATTAAGATAAATTTTAAATTATTTAAATAGTCACAACTATTATCTAGGTAAAAAGATTAAATTGCGCATAATATCTTCGCTGGAATTTAATTTAAAATTAAACTTTTTAAGACAGACAAAAAATTATAATGTTTCACAAACATTCAATTTGAACTCCTACTTACATTTTTTTTGTCAGTCCTCTATTATGAAAAATACATTTGACATTTTTTTAGCCCATTGTCAAATATGTATCGTACATGAAAAGTGTGTTTTGGAAAAATACAAATTAATTGAAAATCACTCAAAATCGCAGCCCCAAAATAACAAGCTTTGTCTGTAGAAACCACCAAATGGAAATAAGTTTAAAAGTTGAAGTCAAACATGTTAACAAATAATAAGATCAAAAGGTCAGTTATTCCAAATATCAAAAATGTGAACTCCATTGTTGTAAACCAAAGCCAAAATAAGTTCTAATAAGTCCTAAAAAAGGCCTAGACTACGAATAAAAAGAAATAAACTTCTACAATTATCTTCACCTTTTGCCAAAGAGAGAAGAAACAACAACTAGAAAAGTTGAAGAGAAAGAAAGGGAAAGTGAACAACTACTACAATAATAACATCCTATGAGATTCTCACCAAAATGCGAAATATGGAGAGGTCTAATAGTACACAACCTTACCCTTATATTATAGAGAGATTATTTTCGAAACTCACATGCAGTGCAAATTAATAATAAAAAATATCAACAAATTCGTATAACTAAACATATAAAAAATGTAATAAAGTACCTATAGAATATGGTAAAGATTAACAATACGAGATTTAAAACATAAATAAATACACAAACTAAGATAAAAAAGATATAAGTACAAGAATAAATCACATCATCCATTGCAATAAAGTAAATAGAGTAAGTAAGAAACTACTTAGGCTAAATAATTAGGACAGAAGTATTACTTAATCAAAATATTAAGGTTATCTATAAAACGAATGACTGGAAAGAAAAAGTTTAGAGGACTTAAAAGAATGATAAAGACATCTCTAAATTTGATCTTTTATCTATATCCTAGTATGATAAAGTTTTTATTACGAGCTATGTCTTCGATAAGTTCCAACAAGTTATATCATGCTTGATCACTTCACCTTAGTTCTTCTTAGGCCTTCCTTTTTTCCTCTTACAATCTCTAAGTACTATTTTCTCTCCTCTTCTCACTAGAGTGTTAGGATGTCTCTTTTTAAAATGTTTGAGCCAGCTAAATCTTGTCCCTGTTAATCTATCATTAATACTGGTCACCTTTAATCTGTCTCTTATTAATATATTCTTGACCTTATCTCTTCTAGTAAGGTTACACATCTAATGGAGCATCCTCATCTCTACCACTTTTAACTTACAACTATGCACTTGTTTGATGGGCCAATACTGCGCCCCATATATCATAGTCGACCTAATTGCTAAACAATCTAATTTACCTTTGATCTTAATTGATATCTTCTTATCACACAAAAATCCTGATGCACTTCTTCATTTAAGCCACCCTAATCTGATATGGTCGACTATATCTTCATCAATCTCTTAATTTCTTTAAATGATAGATCCTAGGTACTTAAAATACTATTTTTGTGTTATAATTTCTGAACCGATCTTTACCTCCATATCGGGATCTAACCTACAGCCTGAAAAGATACACTTTAAATACTCAAGTCCTATTTTTGCTCAATTTAAAACCCCTCAACTCTAACTTATCCCTCCAACGTTTTAGCTTGACATCGACACATCAGGATCCACCACTAGTTTTAATATTTTTTATTTTTTTCTTCACTTACCATGTAAGATACATATATGAAAAGAGGCCTAAAAAAAGACAAATATGCTTTTCGAAATAGAGGACTAGCGAAGATTTCTAAGCCTCCTTAGTTTTTAGGACAGCATAAGCTAGACCGTTTGATTTTAACAGTAGTTAAGTTGAGGTCCTTACCTATCTATATAAAATTACTCATAAATCTTTCCAATGTATTGATAATACCAAAAGGAGAGGTAAATAGGATATCTACTGAAACTTGCATTTGAGTAAAGATCATATTAATGAGTTCCAATCTCCTAGAGAAAGATAAAGCTTAATTCCCAACTTCTTTTATATAGATTCTGCTAGAAGTGTATAATTCATATATGATAGTTTTCTTGTAGAAATAAGAATACCTAAGTATTAAAAGGGAGTTCTCCTTGAGTGAAGCCAAAATTAGAGATGATATTCTTGGCTAAACTCTTATAGCCTTTAAAATTGAAGAAGTTTCTTTTGTTTAAATTAATGATAAGACCATATAGCTACTTGAAATCTTGTAAAGCTACCTATATCCCCTTAATAGATTCAAAATTTGCACCATAAAAGAGGAGGAGGTCATTTGTAAAGGACAGACTAGTGTTATGAATTTTCTCACATCCGTTTTGAAATTTGAACTCGGTTTCAAAAATCCTTCTAGCTTTAGCTATCTTAGATAAAACTTCTACACACATTATTAATGGATCCCTTGCCTTATAAATTTAGCTTCTTGAAACCTAGAACTAGGTTTACAATTAACCAATATTGAATGAGAAACAAGTGAGTAAAATTTGAAAATCCATCTTACAAATCTATTAAGTAAACGTTAGGCCTCAAAATAGAGTTAAGAAAGTTCTAGCTATTGGGCTAAAAAGCAAAATTTTTAATAACCTTATCAATATGGTAGTTCTTAAAGAACTCTTGGGCTAAAAAGATGTTGTCACCAATGGAACTCCCTCTAAAGAAATCACCTTAAAAAGGTTTATAATTGAGCTCAAGATAGGCTTAAGTCTTTCAATAAGGAGTTTAGAAATACTCTTAACATTATAATAGAATATTTATCCATAATATGCTAAAGAGAAGGGGTTGGGGTTTTAAGGACTTAGCAAATGTGTGTATTCTTAAGCGTATTAAGATGCTTTCCATTATTAAATAATTCTTAAATAGTAGAGATGATTGTTTTACCTATAAGGGATCGTTTTTTTAAAGAAGATGGCATTAAATCCATTTGGTTTTGATGCCTTCTCTAGTCCTAGGTTAAAGAGAGATTGTTTTACGTTTAAGCTAGAGAATAGTTTTCGTAAGAAGTTAGAGATGTCCTAACTAGTACCAATAGGAATAAAGGTCTTGATATCCAGAAAGCAGAGGGAGGTTGGAGATTACATTCTAAGAGTTTTTCAAAATATTTCAAAGCCACATGCTTGAGATCCATTTGATTAGTAACTAGGAACCTGTTAGGGGATATAGGGAAAGTGATGGTATTTCTATTCTTTCTTTCCTAAAAAATATTGTGAAAAAATTTGGTATTCTTGTCCCCCTCCTTCAACTAAGAAACTCTAGCTTTTTGCTTAAGTAGTGAGCTTCCAAATCCTCTAGATATTTTACTAAATCAAGTCTTTCGATTTGTTTTAATCCTTCTTCACTTAAGGAATTGTTTAACAAGCTTTGAGCTTTATTAAGATCTATTAGGGCTTGATTCTTAGCTTGTTTAATATTACCAAAGCTGATTTTGTTTAGCATTTTTAGTTCTCCCTTAATAGCCCTTAGTTTTGCCATACATTTAAAAGATTTATATCCTTCAATCTGCACGCATAATCCCCTTTTCACAATCTAAGGGGGAGTTCATGTGGATGTGTATAGGATTGAGATATACCTCAATAGGGCAGTGGTCTGAGCAAAGTTTGTTGCTAAAGTATGTATAGCTATTAGGAAAATTTTCAATCCAATATGATTTTACCATGGCTCTATCAAGCTTCTTCTTGAGAATCCACTTACCATTTTGATTGTTGCTCTAAGTTAGCAAATTCCCTTTACATATGGGATTTGTAGCTCTAATATTGCCAATACAATTTAGAAGATCCTCATTACGATGCTTGTGTTAAGCCAATTGTCCTTCCACTTCTTGAAACAAATTACTACAATTAAAGTCCCCTATCATAATCCAGGGTGTTATGCTTCCCATTTGCAATCCCATCTGGGATTCGCATTTATGCCTAGGTCCAACCAAACCAATTTGAAGTCAATGAGCTCAACCCAATTTGACTAAGTTTTATATTGGGTTTATCTTTGGTCTATTAGCTTTCAAGACAAGTTCAGGATTAGGCTATAAGGCCCATCACAACCTAAAGCTTAAACATCTCACTCGGTATGTTGAAATGATTTCATTTACTAATAAGCAAAATAACATCACTTACTAACACAACAAGTTTTTGAATTAGCATGTTCATATTAAAATGACGTCAATATGGACAAAGCCCTCGCCTCCTTTTCTCTTCAGTCACTTATGCTATGACATAATTAAAAAATAATATACTTTGTCTCATCCTATCTTCTCATCATTGCATACTCGCTGCTACCTCCTATAATACTCCTCTAGTCTACCTCTCCAAGGTATTTCAGAAGGACAAGCAAATACTCTTGCTATGGTGTCCTCGCTATTATGCAGCTTGGAAATGGAAAGAAGAATACTTGATTCCTCTTAGCATCACGACTTCTCTGAAGAAAACTTTGAGAATTCAAGCGTTTGAATATGAAAATATAGACATATTGGCATATTTCTCTATTACATTTTATATTAGCTACTTATTTGGTTAGTTTTTTTATCATTTATGTTTATAGAATTACCTGAAGTTATTTGTATTAGCTTCTCTAAAGATGTCATTTTATTTGAAGTCATTTATACCTTAATAGTTTCAATAAGCATTCGTTGTTTTTTTTTAATCTATTTTCAAATGAGTCTTAATGATATTAGTGCATTTATAGAGAGAACCTATATTATTATTTACAAATTTGACATATTTTCATTATTATTATCATATCTAAATTTAAGAAACATCTGGAAATTTTGTAGGTACTTATTAACTTTAGATTTGAAGTATTGTAAGAGTTTACTCTTTACCTATTAAAAACATATATTAATTAATTGACATTATTAATTTGTGTTTCTTTTCTTATTTCCTAACGATATATTGTTGATTAATGATTGTATCCTTCTTTTCTTATCTCCTTATGTTATATTATTGATCTCATGATCATGCATCTCTTCTTTTATCTCGTAAAATTACAATATCAATTGTGAGTTTGTTTGAGTTAATCTTTTATATTATGATTAATATTCTTTATGCTATTGTTTTAGATGGACGAGCATAATCCTTTAGTGGAGAGTTCTAATTTGGCACTTGTTAGTATAACAATAGAGAGTTTTAACATGGTACATGATAACAATATACCAAGTGAATAAATGGTCTAGGTTGAAGGAACCAATTCATTGAGAAATGATGTCTGGGATCACTTCATCAAGGATAGATTAAATGTTGTAGTTAGAAAGGTTGAATGTAAATATTGTCAGAAGATAATAGTTGGAGGTTTTAAAGGTGGAACCTCTCATTTTAAGAGACATATGGAGTCGTTCCCTAAAAAGAATATTATATTAGGAGTTCAAACATTTTTTTTATCTCTAACCTAATGAGAGGAAAGAATGAAATGAATACCATAGGTTTTGACAGCAACAAATCAATGTTTTTACTAGCTAAGATGATCATTGGTGATGAAAACCACTCTTTATTTTCGATAGCAAAAACTTCAAAATGTTGCTCACTACATTCTAATTGGCCTTTAAGATCCTAACTTGGAATACTTTGAAGGACAATATTTTCAAAATTTATGATGATCAAAAGAAACAAATATTGAAGATGATGTTAAGTATTTGCATATGAGTACCCAACACATCATATATGTGGATGGTTCACAATCAAAAGAAGGGTTATATAATAGTGACGACATACTACATTGACAATGACTAGACTTTATACAGTCGTTTGCTAAGGTATATATTCTTGAATCTTATATTATTTATTTATTTATTATGTCATAATTGATATTTGTTCAATTTTTTAAATGGTAAGTTTATTTATATGTTGATGTCATATACAAGTGAAAGCTTGACAACTATAATGGTTGAGTGCTTAATGGATCATAATATCAACACCAATTTCTCAACCATAACTCCTGATAACTCTAGCACAAATGATGTTATGATCAAAAAATTGAAGAACAAGTTGCAATTTGGGAGGTTACTAATTGGTGGAAGGTTATCCCATACGTTGTATTGTGCATATCATGAATTTGACTATAAAGGACATGATGGAGGTAATTAAGGACGCGATAGAGGTAATCTGGAGTAGGTAGTGTATTAGAGCATAATGCCTAAAAGAGTAGAAACTTTTGAAGAAACTATATATTAACTATTCATTTCATGCATAAAAGAAGTTATTTTTAGATTATTTGACTAAATGGAATTCAACATTCAAGATGTTGAAGTCAGTAATTAAGTAAATTGTGGTATTTAGTAGGTTGAGACAGAGATATTCTCAATGTACTTGCCTGTTGATAAAAGAGCAATGGGAATTAACTAAAGCGATTTTTGTGAAGTCAGAGTTATTTTATAATGCTACTAAGTTATTATCAAGAAAAAAATATCCAACTTCTCACATTTGCTTTAATAGTATATGTGAGATTAAGCGATAGAGGCAATCTGGAGTAGGTAGTGTATTAGAGTATAATACCTAAAAGAGTAGAAATTTTTGAAGAAACTATATATTAACTATGCATTTCATGCATAAAGAAGTTATTTTTGGATTATTTGACTAAATGGAATTCAACATTCAAGATGTTGTAGTCAGTAATTAAGTAAATTATGGTATTCAGTAGGTTAAGACAAAGATATTCTCAATGTACTTTCCTGTTGATAAAAGAGCAATGGGAATTAACTAAAGGACTTTTTGTGAAGTTAGAGATATTTTATAATGCTACTAAGTTATTACCAAGAACAAAATATCCAACTTTGCACATTTGCTTTAATAGTATATGTGAGATTAAGTAATTAATTAAGGAAGCGATAGAGGCAATCTGGAGTACGTATTGTATTAGAGCATAATACCTAAAAGAGTAGAAATTTTTAAAGAAACTATATATTAACTATGCATTTCATGCATAAAGAAGTTATTTTTGGATTATTTGACTAAATGGAATTTAGCATTCAAGATGTTGTAGTCAGTAATTAAGTAAATTGTGGTATTTAGTAGGTTAAGACAAAGATATTCTCAGTGTACTTTCCTGTTGATAAAAGAGCAATGGGAATTAACTAAAGCACTTTTTGTGAAGTTAGAGATATTTTATAATGCTACTAAGTTATTTTCAAGAACAAAATATACAACTTTTAACATTTGCTTTAATAGTATATGTGAGATTAAGTGATTAATTAAGGAAGCGACAGAGGCAATCTGGAGTAGGTATTGTATTAGAGCATAATACCTAAAAGAGTAGAAATTTTTGAAGAAAATATATATTAACTATACATTTCATGCAGAAAGAAGTTATTTTTGGATTATTTGACTCAATGGAATTCAACATTCAAGATGTTGAAGTCAGTAATTAAGTAAATTGCGGTATTCAGTAGGTTGAGACAAAGATATTCTCAATGCACTTGGCTGTTAATAAAAGAGCAATGGGAATTAACTAAAGCACTTTTTGTGATGTTAAAGATATTTTATAATGCTACTAAGTTATTATCAAGAACAAAATATCTAACTTCGCATATTTGCTTTAATAGTATATGTGAGATTAAACGAATATATTTGGCTTGACTTTTTATTCCAATAATGTAATTTGGGCCATGGAGAGCAAATGATGGATAGACTCAATCCATATTGGTCTATGATAAGACAAACCATAATAGTCATTTTTGTGATGGATCTGAGATATAAGATGGAGAGGCTACATTTTTTTCCTGAAAATTTGTAATATAATCAGGCTCAAGAACATATTGATATCATTTAACAATTTTGGTATGATTTTTTAATGATTATCGACTAAGATTTCACAAAGATAAATATCATAGTTGTTTAGTTTCATTATCAACTTCAACTTCATCTTAATCTATTACTGGTAGAATTGGTGTGAGTTCAAATTTGAAGAATTCATTAGGGAAAAAAAGGCTAGGACTTTTTACAATAGGATGGAGTTGGACAACTATTTGGAGAGGAGTTATGACCTTAGCTGAAAATGTGCATTTTAATATATTATCATGGTGGAAGCACACGGAGCTACTTATCCAATTATACAAGCAATTATATGAAGCCTCTTAGCAATTCCAATACCTACTATTGCTTTATAGTCTACTTTTAGTACTAACAGTAGGATTGTTAGTCCCCATCATGCTTGACTTCATCCTAATACTGTGAAAGCCCTTTTGTATCCCCGAAGTTGGTTAGGTGACCAAAATATTCAAGTTAAACTTTATTATTTATGATATATTAGTTTTGTTTATCTTAATAATTTTAACAATCATATATTATATTATCTTATATTGTCTTTTTTGTATTAATATAAGTACGGAGACTATTATTCTAATTGAAATTTTTTTGAATAAGTATTCAATGATGAAGGTATATTTTTTTAATATCATGTGTTAAATATTTATTTAATACAATTATTACATAATCGAGTATATTTACAAAATAATTTTGTTATATGTAAATGAAGTGGTGCAAACTATTGACAGTCGTGATTATAATAATTAACTTGCCCATTTCTCTACTATTAGTTTGTTTTTTTTCTCAATCTTTACTTCTCGATTTAATTTTTTTTACGTGATTGCTTTGGATTTTTGGATTTGAATGTGTCAATCTTTAGTTGTGTGGTTTTATGCAATTTAATAAAGAAAACTCTATATTATTGTCTTTGTTTGTTAGCTCAATTTTGGTTTTCATCTTTAATTAATGATTCATTTTATATCTTTTTTTCATTGGATAATAGCACTATGATAATGTTCAGTTTTGAAAATAACAAAATTTTGATAAAAGCATTGTGACACTCGTTACATAGGCAAAATTTTGAATTGATTATATCATCATTATTGTTCTTCATGTTTTGAATGGACCAAACAAGAAGGTTGAATATTTTCTTTTATTATAAAACACTACAAATACAGAATTGTGTCTTAATTTTCTATTTAATGGTATGAATTGTTGATAAAAATAATGTCATTTTGATTTCCATTATTTCTAGACTTGAAATTTTTCCTTTTCCAATTCCATTTCCATGCATCCTATTCCTATATTATAATTAATAAAAGGCCTTTCCATTCTTAGTTTTTTCCTAGCATAGCAAAGAAAGAAATTGTGCCTTATCTATTTAAATATTCATTCCTTTCAATTCCTTGGTATTCAATACATATAGGCCAAGCTTATAATTGGGTAAAATCTAACTTTGTACAAATTTTACCATCTCCAGTAAATAAACAACATTTTCCATCTTCTAATGCTTCATTACTTCATAACTTTGAACAAAACTTATATAGTTTGGTAGGCATAACATTGGGTTAGATCATGCTCAGGTCCACCCAAGCTCAAGCCTACGGCCTTAGATTGAGCTCAATCAGATTTCAGGCCTGGGTAAAACTAGATTAATTTCTTTTTTAATTTAAAAAATGAAAATAATATCGTTTTGTTCCACAATTTTAGGTTTTAGTCTAAGTTGAGCTGAAGCTACTTGAGCCTAAGCCAAAGGCTAAAATTTAAAAAAAAAAATTGAGCTTAGGTCCAAGTTCTGTCAACTTAGTCGAAGCTCATTGACTACGACACGAGGTAGGAAAACAATTGCCATCTTTATAGGTTGGTCATGCTCTTTACTTGTCTTTCTTCTTTTGGTTTTATCTTCACTCAATAGTTTTTTGTGCCTTAATATAATAGAGAATTGGATCATTTTAAATTATCAAAATAGTCTCAAAACTAATTTTAACTTTATTATTCAATTCCCTCATCTTTATTATGATTTTGTAATCAAGAATTCAATTTATGTAATACAGACCATGATTCTTCTTAGCCTTAAAATGAAATGATTTTACTTAAAGAAGTTTAACAATTAAAATTATTCATATAATTGATAATTTTTAACATAAATGATTAAAAAAAATATTATTTTTTTATAATGTGTATATTCCCTTTGTTAGGAATTAATATACGTTTTTATTGAAAGATTGCCATTTCTTTAAAAATGAATTTATAGTGATTAGATTTTAAAAAAACTTAGTATTAAACATTATTCTACATTCAGATACCTAAGCGAGAAATGAAAAGTTCTAACCTTTTATAAGATAACATTTTTAAATAAGCTTTATTCTTTTAACAAACATATTTACTAATTAATATGTTGTATTCTTATTTTATATTGCAAATTTGCATATAAAAGTTCATTAGTATATTTAGAATAACTAGTGAAATTGTCCATATTATTTATAAATTATTTTAAAAAAGAATATTTGTACTACATTTATTCTGTAATTTTACTTTTGAATTTTGAATGAAATATTTGATTAAAAATTATTTCGTTTTAAATTAAATGAAATAATTTAAATATTAAATTTGGAAAAAAAAGAAAAGAAAAATTGGTGGCTTGGCCTTAGTCCAATCGAGCTTGAGTTATGAGCCTTGATTTTGAAGTTTGATCAGTCGTTAGGTCACCCAAAGCCCAATCGAGTTCAGGCTCAAGTTACAAATCATCAACCTATTCGAGCCACAGGCGGAGCCTAGGCCCTTACAATTAGTTTTGGACCAGGGATAAGGGAGCCTGAGCTTAAGTGGCCTAATGCCAAGTCTAACCCTACTATGCCTTTCTACATTCTTTGTCATTCATGATTAGCAACATAAATCACAATAATATCCAATCTTATAGAGTTCCTTAATAGAAGATCTTGACAATGGATAAATTGGTTTATCATGATGTAACTAATGTTCCTAATTTCTTTTGTATCATAAGAAATTATGATTCTCCCATTATAGTGCATGGCATAGTTACTGAAGGAGGTCAAATTTTAGTGAAGAATCCATAGTCCTTTTAGAAAGCAAGCTCCTTTATTTTGGTCTCAGGGTAACCTACAAAAGATAGGTGTTTTTTAGGAGGAGAAAATCATGAAGCACTTGTTTTTTCTTGGGGTTATTGATACCCTTAATGTTCTAAGTGATAAAAGTCATTGGGGGTTAGGGAGGATAGTTTGAACCTTACTCCTTGATTTCCTATTGGAGCCTTTCCTTGCGAGGGGAGTTTTGGTATCTAGAGTCAAGTTAATAATTGACTGGTAGGCATCTCTGTCTGAGTATTCTCTTCAATGCCAGGGCTAGCATCAACATTACTAGAGAAGTTATACATGGGGCTTCATTTAGGCCTTCCTCAGTAATAGAGTTCTTCCGCTTTGTGGTATTTCCTTTTTCTACCAACTGTTCCTTATGTTGCTTGTCTTGTTCTCCGAACTTAGGTACACTTCCTTTAACAACTAACCCAACCGAAGCTACGCTTTTACCCTTAGAGATCTGACAACATTTGCTTGGAGCTCTCTTCTTTTGATTATGAGCCAAGCCTAGATAATTTCCCTAAGCTGCACGAAACTCATCACTTATCCCTGATTTAAAAACTTGACTAGTAGGGACTCGTATTTTTTAATTTTCCTCCCTATTTGGTCTTTATTAGTAAGAGACTGGGATTTCATCTCCTATAAGTTGGCCTTCTTTTGTCAAGTCTCATGAGTCTGATTTTATCAGGTAGCTCATTGCTTATTAAGATCTCAGCACATATTTTTGCATATCGTATCCATTTCAGTGTCATAGTTGCCTCATCTATACAAATAGATCTTCTAATAGAGCTTACAATGTGACCTAGTCCACATATGGGTCAATATTCCAGGGGACTAGATCGATATTCACCCAAATATTATATTTTCTTCCTTGGTGGAGATTTTATTCAAGGATTTTCTCAATTGTGTTTTTAGAGAAATCAGGATTAAGGAAATCTACGCTCAGGATAAAAAGTAGAATCAGGCAATGGTGCTACTGTGTTGTGGGAAAGAGTGGTCGAAGAGCAAAAATCTAGAGCAAAATCGGGAGGGGGGACGAAAAGTGGGTGCTAATCATTACAAGTGATGATAAAAAACAGGAATTTAGTATTAACGAGGTAAGTCCCTTATATAAATTTATGAAAAATTTAAGGATAAATTTATAATTTAACTCAAACTCTTAGCTATAAATGGTTCGTCCATAATTGGAGAAATGTACAGGTCTAGGCTGTTAAATCCTAAATTGTTTTATTACTTTTCAATTTCTGACAACAAAATACATAATGAGTGGATCAAAAGACAAGCACATATCTTTTATTAAAATTTAATACGGAATTAATTAAGTTTTCTGGTAATTACTAATTAGAACGCTCCTTAAGATTTATATGGTTGCAACATCTTCTCTATCATTTTATTTGGCAATGGCATGTTAGATCAAAATTAATTTAAGTCTCATAATTATCCATAATTTGGACATTAGTCAGTATTACCAACAAAAGCAGATGGTTAAACAATAGCCAGCACTGAAAGTTGAAACCTTTCTCAAACTTAACACGCAAAGGGGGGGCCACAAATCCTCAAACCCAGCAAACGGTCCACATTTAGTGTTTATAGTATGTAAGATACGTGGTAGTTGGTTCATGACTCTAGTGGGGCATCTAAAATCACAGGGTTTGTCCATATATCAGACGGTGGCTACCGTAACATCGTGGAGAGATCAAGAATGGATGGTGAGTGATTGGTCGTGGTAATTTCTACAAAATGCCGTAGGGATTTGACGTCTAAGAAAGGGCAGAGTCAAAGCTTTTTCTTTAGTGGGGTTCACTGTCTGCATGTATGACATGTGGCATTTAGCCAATTAGGTTTAGCTGGCTGTAGCAGGTACGAGGTCCTTTTGCTTTTTGTGAGTCTAGTAAAATTGGTTGTTTTCTGTTCATACATTTTAAACAATTGTTTGTTGTGTCCAGACTTGTACATTGGGGTGGGTTGGGCGGCCCAAATCCTCTCTTTCCCTTCCCCTAGTTCTATTTCGGCCCCCTCTTATCTTAGCTCATATAAATAGATGACTCAAATGAGAGGGAGACTAGAATAGAGCCAAGGGAAGAGGTCAGAGGATCCCTAAATTGGGCACGGTTCAATTGGAATTTTAAATTTAAGTTTAAGTTTGGGTTATATTTTCTAATTTTTAATACTTATATCAAATATAAATAATATGTTAAAAGAAAAATGAATATCTAAAATTATTTTTATACAAAATATTAATTGCAATTCATAAAAATAAATTACATAAATATCTATAAAAATTTATAATTTTAATAATAATAAATAATAAAATATTTTTCAAAAATTAATTAATCTAACATAAATATTAAATAAAATAATATGAAACTTATATATATATAATTACAGAAACTTAAATTTAATTTATGAATTGATTAACTTAATATAAATTGAGTGTCTTTTCATAATTCATGCCAATCTGAGTTTCTTGAATTAGTACCATCTATCAATAATTTGAGAAGTTTAAGATTTTTCAAAAAAAGGGGATTTTGTTAGTTTTCTATTAGCTCAAATAAGGATGAAGAAATACGAAACCAGATCAATTTTATAATTAGTTGATGAGTAGCTCTTTTCGAGTTCACTTATTTGTATGTTATTGTGAACTTTCTTAACAAATAAGTTTAATTTAAGATGTTTAGGATGAACCTAGTGCACGAAAGAAAATTGTCCTCTTCCTCCTTTTATTGAATGAGAATTATTATCAATACAAGAAATCAAGCTTAAAAGTCCGTTATTCCCAAGAAGTGTCTTGGGTCAAAAGTTAAAGAAGTGGAATCCGTCCTAATCAAATTAAGAACATTATCTCTAAATAAACTCCTTTTTTTTTTTAACTCACTTGCACAGTCAACTACATGTTACACCAAAAATTACTAATGCCAATACCATATGATCCGATTCCCACTAAACATTATGTAGTCGTGAATCGTGATCTATTGGTGGTTTTGACTGGTGTTATCCGAAGTAAAATTTGTCATCTTATCTTATGTTATAGCTTAAGAATCAAACCATCATTCGATATATAGATACAGTTTAAGTTCTAAAACTAAATTAGATAACGTTCTTCTATTATAATACAATTATTTGAGATCTTATCCTATAAAAAGCTATATCATACTGTTACAACGAATTAAATATATTTGGGACATTTTTTTAGAACGTGAAAACACAGATAGACAAAACAATAAAGATATATATTTACAACTCTTTTAATCTCGTGCAAACAGAATTATATTGGATAACTAGCTAATAATTCTTTGAATGGTTTTGAGGAAGCCTGAAAAGAAATTGGATCAGATACCAGTGAGTTCATATACAATCAGGACATTATATCTCAACTCAAAATTTTTAAACATTGAATTATGAACTTTATCTTTGTATATAACTCACTTTATTTTTATGTCTCTTTTTGATATGGAATGACTCTATTTGTGAATTTCCAAAATCTCTTCATCACAAGTAAATTTATCCATATCAAACTGGCTCCCCCTCAGCCCATAACTCATGCGAAGTCATTTGAATCACTCAGACTCAAATTCATGAATCACTATTCATTAGACTTCACTAATCTAGCTCTTATATCAATGAAGGGTTTTGAGAAAGTATGAGAAGAAATTGGACCAATGACGGGTTTTAAGAAACCCTAGAGAGAAATTGAACCGGATACGAGTGAAGCCATATATAACAGGGACATCATATCTTAACTCAAAACTTTAAGACATTAAGTTATGAGCCATATTTTTATATATAACTCACTTTATTTTTATGTTGATACCTCCTCTTATAAAGTTTTGACATTAATATGATTGAAATTTATTAACGGGAGTTTGGATGTCACAAGTTATGTATTAACTAGCATTATCTATGATTTCAGAGGGGAAAAAAAGAAAAGAAAAGAAAGCGACGAAATATATTAAAAGCAATAACAAGGTAACCACTCTTGTGAATGTCATTTGCTAAAATATCCCAAAATTTACGACAAAACAGTGTATACTTTTAAACAAATGCGTTAAATGTCGTATCCCTCAACTTAATGACTTGGTACATTATGGACAGGAGTTTACTGTTAGTTTTAAATCATTTGATACTCGAAATAAGAAATGTGTTGTACTTTTATTGAGAAAATCTAATAATGAAAGTGATAATTTCAATTGAATACACATGTTGGAATTGAAGAATTATAAATATTATTTAAACATATCAGGGAAGTAACTTTATCTTGAGCAAGGTTAACCAAAAGATATGAGTCTAACTGAACTTTAACCATCCAGGCCAGAGTTCTGAGTCGATCCAATTTGGTTAACTTGGATGTTATAATTTTTTTTCTTTCTTAATGTTATACGCCTAAAGTATTTTATATCCTTTTGAACGTAAACAATAGGATTAATCCTCCTATTTGATCCGGGACGAAAGTCTTATGTTAAAATTTTAAGTAAAATTATAATACTTTAATAACAAAATAAAGTTAAAAACAAGAATTCGACCAAAAACTCAATTCTCCAAGAAATTCGTGACTGAAATAAAGAATCAAATACTTCATTTATAGAATAAGTTTGCCTTTTTCATTCGTACGTATGGTGAGGGGAATCACGAAACGGAAGACTTGGATGCTGTTAGGAGTCGATGACAACGAAGCAAGAGCATCGAACACGTCAGAATTCAGTAATTAACATTTACCAATGGAAAAAAATTGAAAATTAAAAAGACGGTCATTTATGATTGGGTGTAAAGTGGAAAATGAGAGTATTATTATTAGGAGTTTTTACAGTAAGTGTTTATCTATCTATCGTCTGCACCAATTTCTGACTTGCAGACTGGTCTCACATGACTATCCTGCAACAAGTCAAGACAAAATAAAAGCCAACTCTCTCTATCTCTCTTCTGTCCGTTTCAGAGTCTGTGTGTTGTTGGTGTTTAAAAGCTTAGTCCTCTTCTCTGTCACTCCATTTTCAGTACCCACACTTCTGCGACTCCCATTCTCCTAAACTCACTTACCCTTCTCTTTCGTCTCTTACTTTCCTCTTTTCTTTTTCTCATAAAAAAGAACCATCTTCTCTTTCCTTTGAAATTTGGCATACACCCTTCTTTTGATCTTACTTTCATATTCTGGCTATCCCTACCATGGAAGCTTTCAGCTTGCTCAAGTACTGGAGGGGCGGTGGTAACTCTAATCTCAGCACACGCGCCGCCACCATTGTCACTGCTGTCCCTCGCAACGCCGTTGAAACCGACGACGACGATAACGACGACGGCCCGTTCTTTGACTTGGAGTTTGCTGTACCTGACGAGGACGAGGATGGAGAAGACAAAGGAAGGAAAACCGACTCGGAGGAGGAAAACGACGATGATGTGGAGTCTTCTGGTGACGACGACGACGACAGGACTTTCAATTTCACTCTCTCATCCGGTTCCGGCAACGACCGTTCTGATTCCGCTCAACCGCTTTCTCCTTCTGATGACTTGTTCTTCAAAGGTCGGCTGGTACCAATTGAGCCGTCTTCAATTGTTTTCAATGGCTGCGAGTCCAACTCCAAGCCTCAGTTTCCTGTTTCTCTTTTGAGATCTGCAACGAAATTTCGAGTCTTGATGTGGAAATTGAAGAAATCGAAGGTGAATCCACCAACAGAGAAGCCAAATGATCAGAAACTAGAAGGGAATGCATGTGTCGCCACCTCGGAAATGAAACCAGAGGACAAAGAAGAGGAGAGCAACGACCAAAGAAAGTTATTTACTGTGAAATTTAAGGTGGAGGAGGTTCCAATAGTGTCTTTGTTCACAAGAGAGAACAGTAAAAACAAGTCCCAGAAACAGAATACTGAGGAATGCATCACCACCGCCACTGCAGAAGAGAAGCGATTCTCAAAAGACGTAATGCAGAAATATTTGAAGAAGGTTAAACCCCTTTACGTTCGTGTCTCAAAACGGTACGGCGAGAAGTTGAGATTCTCCGGTCAACTTAGCTTAGGATCTGGGCCTAAAACGACACAGTCAATAGCGACCAGGAAGTCATCTCCAACGAAATCGATTGAAAAAAGTCAACTTGGGATGGAGGACTCTGTGGAAACTGCTCCTGCGAGCAATGTGAAGACCCAGAAACAGGGGAACTTGCAGGCAGGACTTAGAGTTGTGTGCAAGCACTTGGGCAAGAGTCGTTCGGCATCTTCCACGGTGGCTGCGACGACAGCTCCGTTGACGTCTAAAAGGAGAGACGATTCCCTGTTGCAGCAGCAGGATGGTATTCAAAGCGCCATTCTACATTGCAAGAGATCATTCAATGCCTCTAGAGGTTGGTAATTCATAAATAAGTCCTCAATCTACTTGAATCTCATAATTTTCTGGGTTCATAAAAGATTAAAATCTTTCTGATCTGCAGAGTCCGAGTCCACTCTATTGTCAAGGTCAGTGAGTGATCCCTCATACGAGAAATCCGTGGAAGCGTCAAGTAAGTCTTCTCTGTGACAGAGAAGGGAAAAGGAAAGTTTGATAACTTTGAAAGGTGATTTACACATCCTTTTACAAGACTCAGAAAAAGGCGGGAAATATTTGTGGTTGGAGCAGAGTCTTAAATGAAGAGAACGAGGACTATGGAACGAGTTTTCAGTCATCACAACACCTTTTCTATCTTGTTCTTTGTAAATAATCTGTTTCTTTTGATTTCTGGGTCAAATTTCGCTAGGTAATTTATGAGCACAGTTTGAACTTTGCAAGTATTTTCTCTGTAAAAAAAGATGGTCTTCGCTACACTGGAGATACGAAGCGGTAGATCTTTGTATCTAACTTGATATGATATATAAAAATCAGACGAGATGCAGTAGTTTCTCGTGACACACTGGCTTTGATGTTTCAAAAATTATATTCAAAGGATGCGTACTAGTGCAAGTGAATATGGTGAAGTTAGGTGGGGATTCAGGATAAATTTATTTGTATGGGGTCAGGTCCAAGTGGTGTCTTCAGTGGTCAGCGAAGTAGGGAAAGTGAAAAACTTCAACAGTGAAAAAGATCTTCTTTTCCCTTTTCTTTTGCTCAAAGCGAGAAAGAGGGCAGACAACAACAGAGAAAAGATACATAGATGGATGAGAGATTAGCGTGGAGTGGTATCTTTGAATAACCCAAAATGGTACACAAAGCCCACTTTTTAAGCTATCATTTCGTGGGAAGAGCGCTCTACCATCACTCTTTGGTCTAATCAACTATCTCGGAATTGGAGAAGGTCCAAGTCATGTTTTGTGTGTGCGCGATGAAATTAGATGGGATATTGAATTTGTCTCCTGCTGCCGCATTTGCTACTCGTCTTTTGTCGTTTGTCGTTTGTCGTTTCGGCTTCACTAGATTCTTACTGTTTTCTCATTTTCCCTTCTCTAAAATTAGCCCTATCTTTTTTTTTTTCAAATTATTATTATTATTATTTCCTTGCTGCATTAAAACCATACTATAAATAAATTCCTTGCCACTAGTCCAAGTCCTTAATAATAAAAAGTGTAAATAATACAAAATATTTATAAATTTATTGATTTTAATGAAAAACTATTTTAAGCTTGACCTTTTTTAATACTAAATAGTATTATCTTTGAAAGTCTATAAAATTGAAAATGTCAAGAGTCCCGTTATGTTATACGAACAATCTTATAATCACATTACAAAATTTAATTGAATTGGACAAAATTGTCTGTTAACCTTGTTTCTCTCTTATGTACCCCATTATTTTTATTAATTTGGTGATTAAAGAACACAGTGCGTTCTTAGAAACTCCCCTGAATCAACATATGAGAGGTTGTGATTATATAATATATGGTTTAAACTATTAATATATTCAACACATAAATGGATAGAGTTTTACTCTGAAATTTGAATGCGGATGGAGAAAATGGTTGTAAATTTGAGAGTAGATGTAGATATGAAATCAACCGTCAATATAACAAACAACTAAATAGAAATCGTTTAGACGGAGATATAGCAAATCTAATAACTAGAGTTGCTAAAACTTTTCTTTTGGAGAAGAAAATACTTTAAAAGATACAAATACTATAGAAAAATATGTTATGCCCCAAAGATTACAATTATGTGATGTTTTTTTTATGCAACAATTATGTGATATGTATGAAATCAATACATATATTTGTATTTTCCTATATTATTATTACCATATTTATACCCAAATTGATAATACACATTTATTTAAAGATATTTTATTCAAAGATCCCTCATCCCTAGAAAAGTAAATTTAAGGCAACATACAATCCTGGTTTTGTAGACACCTTACAAAAAAATGTTCATTTTTAAAAGATAAATTAAGTAAATGGTATTATTTACCAAAAAAAAAGTAAATGTTATGATGACACTCTATTACTAAAGAAAAGTAAAGGGATAAAGAACAAATCTTCAATATGGTGTTATGATTTTAAAAAAAATGCCTAGTATGATAGGATGTGATAGTCCTATTATTACAATAAGATAAAAAAGAAATATAAAAAGAAGAAATATTTCAAGAAAAGATATTTCAGAAATGTAAAGCAAAAATATTATAAGAAAAAGAAATGATGCAAACCTAGAAAACCTATGTTTAGAAGCAATAAGAAAAGAAACATAAATATAATTGAATTTCAGTGCTATTATTCTAAAGAAAAAGGACACTAAGTTAATAAATGTCCTAAATGATTTAATAAAAAGAAAATAGAAATAGATGATGAAATGATAGAACCATTTATTATAGTTGTATCTGTAGAAAAGAAAGTTTTATTTCATTGGAGAAGAGATTAGAAGATGAGATACATCAAGAATGTTCGATCCCCCTTCTATTATCCTAGGGTTTTATTTATGCAAGTAGATTTGAAGTCCAGATTCTAACTTAACAAAAATTACATCATATCAACTTAGTGCATGTGTAACTTAGTGCGGGCAAGCCATGTAAAACCAGCTTCGTAACTATTGATTAACCATTTACGGGTAAGCGATATAGAACCAACTCCATAATTACCGATGTTTCATGGTTAACTTAATGCAGGTAAGCAATGTAAAACCAGTTTTGTAACTATTGATTAACCATTTGTGGGTGAGCGATATAGAACCAACTTCGTGATTACCTATATATAGCGGTTAACCTAATGCGGATCAACGATGAAAAATTAGCTCCGTAATTAGTGCTTAACCAGTCGCAAGTAAGCGATGCAAAACTAACTCCATGACTTTAAGGGTACCATATGGCAAGAAATTAGTGGTGGGTTATGTCGTGTAAGAAAGTTCATGACAATAATGATGTCGACTCAAGTTACTTTATTTTTTTTTGTATGGGTATTGTATCATAATAAATTAAATAAATTTTTTTGGGAGGTTTAAATTGTTAAATATAGTTTGCATAGAAAGGTTAATACTCATTGAGCTCGTTTAGCTCACACCTACTTTTTGTGTTCAAAATAAAACCTCTCAGGTGCATGCTTAGGGGCCTCCACCTCTGAAGTAGAAAACTTTGTCACGTGCTATTGTTTAAACATTTTTGCCTTGTAAATTTTTTTGAGAATTACTGCATATCAATGAATATGTTTTGGAATGTATTTTGTGTAAAGAAGGCTTGTATATAAAGTTTTTTTTAATGAAATGCAAGAATATGTTTTAGCTTTATAAAGTGATTGTTGAGATTGCTTGTGAGTGGACTTGAAGTCCAAAATTTATAGTGGGGGTTTTAATGTGAATATAAAAATGTTTTAAACTTTTACAGGGATTTTGAAAATGTTTGGGATGTAAAAAATACAATCGTTGTGCTATTGAAATTTCTAATAAAATGATTAAAATAAACTTTACTGTTTATATTTATAAAATTTGAGTTAAAACTTTTTGATAAAAAGGAAAATATGCTTAGCTCCACGGGAACTTTCTATTTGGATCAGATATCGACTAGAGGACCACTGTGAGGTGCTGGGTAGGAGGCCTAGTTGCTTCAAGACATAGGCTTGTCGGTGTTGGTATTAGAGCCTGCTTTTAAAAAATAGGTTGCCTCCTTTTTGGTTAATGTTTTTACGTTGTTTTAAAAGTGAGATAACCAATAAAATATTGTAATTTACATGCATATGGTTTTATAAATTGAAAGTTTTACACATTTGATTTTTTGTCAAATATAGAACACGATGCACAAACGAGGTCTTGGACATCCCAAGGAAGCCATTCTAAGGTACTATATGTTGGGAATCCTATCCCTAGATGGGAAATCCCGTTACATGCATCACAAGCATGCGGTGCGGAATAACAAAAAAAATTGTTCTGGGACCTTCCCTAAACCCAGGATCTTGTGTCTTTACAGAAGAAGCAAACCGCAACAACTAAAGGAGGCCGTCTCTAACGGTATCCACGCAGAGGTGAGAAAATTCAACCGAATCAAACTCTTTGATCCGGAAATAGCTGGAATAAGTAAAGAGTGCTAACTCTGACCTTATTCTGGAAGAGCAACGATGAAGGAGGATGAAGCTTGGAGAAGACGATCCAGAGAGGAGAGTCACGG
>JANZLC010000202.1:25291891-25309818 GCA_026413385.1 Erythroxylum gracilipes | reverse complement strand
TTTCTACTGAAAGATGTTTCGAGCTTTGTTACAGACAATAGTAGCTCTAGAATTTAGCACAATGAATAATATTTCTAACTTTAGAATTTCTAGCTCTTGTAAAATTCACTAACGTTTATAGTCTTTGACTCCGACTCGTATTTATAGCCTTTGTCTTTAACCACTTCTTGATAACTGCTTCTTTCTTCTTGTTTCTTTATCTTTGAAGAATTAGTTATTCAATTGAGTTATGTAACTAACTCAAACTGATTAATCATCTGACATGGTATTAGGTCTTTGTCTTAGTTTCTTTCGTCTCATTTCTTCCGTCTCATTTCTTCCATCTCATTTTTCTATCGTCTCATTTCTTCCGTCTCATTTCTGCTTTCGTCTCATTTCTACTTTCTGCTTCCGTCTCATTTTTACTTTCTGCTTTCGTCTCATTTCTTCCGTCTCATTTTTCTGTCGTCTCATTTCTTTCGTCTTATTTCTTCCGTCTCATTTTCTTCCATCTCATTTCTGCTTTCGTCTTAGTATCTCCGCACTTCATCTTACTTTCTTCTTTTATTATTATTTGGTCTTCATTAAAATTATTAATCGTAAAGTCATTTTGACTTAACAGGTATTCGAAGGTAATTAAGTAACAAATAAAGGATTCACCACTCCTGATAGAAGGAGATGATACCCATGACCTTTTATCGGGTCATTACTCGGGAGTCTCTAGCCAGAGCAGATATATGTCATGAAAAGAGTCTTCAATGATACATAGAGTAATGAGATCTTCAGGACAAGATCTAATATCACTTGGACTAGATGTGACGTAGTCAGTCTAGTGGGAGTTGACACTTTGACCATACTCTAAACCAAGTAGGGTATAGATAGTGAAAGGACAAATTGCATGGCAATATTGCATATGGAAGGGTTCGTAGTAAAACTACAACATTTTCTGGTCAATTAGAGGTCATGATGTGTTGCTAGATACTGCTCATGACTTACTTGAATTAAGTGTTAATTCAAGTGGCCAACATAACCGGGAACCTAATGGGCCACACACATAGGAGATCCGAAGGATGAGTAAAATAGTTTTGAATGGTGATTCAAGATATGAGAGAGTGTTTCGGGATTATATCGCGATAAGATTGTGGTAGAAAACGTTGCAGGGAATGGATTAGAAACAAGTGTTTTTGGCTGCCAATTTGGCCATTAACTTCCCAAAATTCCATTAATGCATGCTATTCATGGTTATTAACTTCCCATAACTTCCATTAATTTATTCTATTTATGACCATTAACTTCCCCTAACTCTCCATTAGTGATGAGGGTTAAGGAAGGCCAAATGATGCAAAAAATAGAGATGATTTTCGTGCATCTTGTTTAAGACACAAGTGAAAAAGAAAGGTTCTTTTCTCACACACACACTCTTTTTCTCTCTAACTCTGACAAGAGTTCTTATCTTTACTAGCACAAAGAAAGAATTCTAAACATCTCCTAGTGAGGTTTCATCCTTCTATCTTTGTGTGGACTTTCATTAGAGACGATCTACGTTAATCGTTGTGACTTACGACAACCCAATGCAGAGAAATTAAAAAACGAAGGAGATCGTAAAAAAGTTATGTAAACATCTTATAGTTCATGTTTTTGTTTTCTATATCTATATGTATGAGTAGATCTGGTTTTTTAGGTTCCGTTTTATTTTCTGTTGCGTATATTTGATATGTATTATGCATGAGATACGTGATCGAAACCTTATAGTAAGTAAGTTTATAATTATCCCTTTTTCAAGTTCTTGAATAACCTACTATTTCTTTCCCTCCAAATGGAGTAAATAGAACAAGTTATAGAAAGACTAATATCTAAGGTCTCTCCAATTTTCTTATTGTGAATCTTATCAACTTATTTAAGTATATCTTTCCACTCCTGGTAAGGGCAATACAACTCCATCATAAGCTACATCTTGCTTCAAATAACTCTGGAATAAACACATTGAAAAAATAGATGACTGATGGATTTAGAGCTAAGATTGTATAGTATATAAAGCTGATCATTAACACCATAAATCATGTCTCTAGTCTGTAATCTGTGTCTTGTAGCTAACCAAGTGACAAATGATTCTTTAGGCATCCTAGACCCTTTCCACACAATATTAATCCATTCAATTTTATGCTACCTTTATATGATAGTAATAAGATAGGATTTATTAGTAAATTCCCTACCTCCATTTGGCAACTAATGTAAGGTATCACATTTTGAAGAATTGGGAGAGTAATCAAGGAGGTAGGATCTGATCTGATCCTCTCACTGCACTTAAAGCTTATGGCCCAACTATCTAACTGAATTACATCCTTAACCCAGGCTTGGATAAGAATTCTAGCAATCTGAGATGAAATGTGCTCCCTCAAGATTAAAGGGCTATAAGTAACCCAATTGTCAAACCAAAAACAGGAAGTTTGCCCATCACCTAGGTGAACTTTGATAAGAAGGTAAACAATGAGTCTCTTCCTCAACATTTGAATGAAATACTAAAAAAAAACTCTCTTCTCCTTAATCTTCCAAAAACTAGACGACTTGAGATAAAATTCATTTGTCTACTTGGACCATAAGGACTTTTTATTAGTAAACAATCTCTAAATTCTTTTAGCCACAGGTATAGTTTGACTTGATTGCATAGAAATGAGTCCCAAACCACCTTCCTACTTACTCCAATAAAGCTAATCCCATATTGTTTTAGTACCTTTGGAGTTAACAACACTCCTAGTCTATAAGAAATTCTAAATACATTTTTCAAGCTCCTTGTTGATCTTTTTAGGAAGGAATAAGTGTGAAATCCAATATGTATGAAGGCTTCATAAAATTGAAGAGATAATAAGTATCCCTACATAAGACAAAGATTGTTTTGGCAAACATTCATTCTTTTTTTATACCTTTCCAAAATTGGAAGATAATATTGGTACCTTAGCTTTTTGGAGGAGATGGGAACACTAAGATATTTGAAAGGGAGAGACTAAACATTCAATATTGTCAACATCTTTAACCTAGCTATGGATTTAACATTATAAGAGAGGTATAACATGCTTTTGTATTGGTTAACACTTAGCCCTGAGATCTTGCAAAAATCTGAAGAGAATTATACAAGATTGAAAATAACTAAGAATCAGCTCTAGATAAAAAGATCAACTCATTTTCAAAGCTTAAATGAGTAAGCTTTAATGGTTTGTATTTGTGATGGAACTTGAATTTGGGATTGTTCAAGGTATTCTTCATGATGATCCTCAAGAGAATTTCCAAAGAAATAACAAATGGTAGGGGGATAGATGATCCCCCTGCCTAACTCCATTTGTGCCCATAAATTGATTAGTAGTAGATCCATTAATGAGAATGCTAAAAGAGGAGGTAGAGATGCAAAAATAAATCTAAGATATAAATTTGGATGGGAAACCAAACCGTTCAAGACAACACAATATGAAATTCAAACTAATAGTATCAAAAGCTTTTTAAAAATCCAAATGAGCTTACTGGTTGAACTTATTTTGATTTGTTAAGATCATATTTTGTGGACTATATATTCACTTACAATGTTAATTTCTAAATTACCATATGTTTACTCCTTTCATATTATATTGCTGAAGTAATTGTTACTTTTTATGGATCCACGGATACATTAAGGTACAAGTTTCTTCTTTTCTTGAGTATGTAGTGGATATTGTTTTAATGAAAATGATAAGTGTTAATTGCATCATATTTTAGAGCATAGTTTGATATGTGTTTAGTCATTAATTCAATCATTTAGTATGTGTTTAGGTTAGAATTGTGTTAGTTTGTTAATTATTTGTGTTTTATGGGTTAGTACAAGCTTTTAAGCTTAAATGTTATGATTTTGAGGTACTTTGATGTGTTTGCTAGTGTTTCAGGGTCCACATTGAAGAACGGAGAATTTTCGGAGACATTCAAGCCAAAACAATGGCCCATGATTGTGGTATAATAGGCCAAGATTGTGACAAAAGCACCAGAGATGGCCCACGATTGTGGCTTGCATTGGGCAGATATGTAGACACTTAAGAACGTCAAGTTTTGAGAGATTTTTTGGACATTTCTGACCTTAAAAAAACCCTAGGGCTGCTCAGAACACACGAAGATATTTAAAGAACAACAAAAGAGGCAAAGGGAGAGCTTTTGCGTTAGCCACCTTGAGAAATCTTATAGAGAATTCATCGAGAGATAGAGGAAGAGAACAAGGAAGAGCAAAGAGGAGAAGAAGCTAACTTGATGTACTTCTCGGATCAGGAGGTTTCCCAACGTCGTTACCTTCTAGCATCCATTTAGATTGTATTTCCTATTTAATTTCAATTTTATTATTGTATAGAATTGGTTTGAATAGTTGATGATAGGATCTAGAATGTTGAGGATATTCTAAACTCACGCTCGGAATTTTATTCTTGAATTAATGAAAATATGATTGTTTATGTGTTTATTGGATTTATTGTGGTTTGATTATGCAATTTCATAATTCGATAATAACCTGAGAGGGTGAATCGAATGAAAAATGATTAAATTAGACTAAAAAGAGTTAAGTGATTTAATAGAACAAGAATTAAATCAGATCAAGAAACTGTGCGAAGAGAGATCTTGCATAGGTTTCCGATAGTTTATTAGAGAACTTCAGAACTAATTAGGGTTTTGGATTGGTTGTGAATTGAGAGATTGCAACCTCCATAATTTGAATAGGGTTTATGATTTAGGTTTAATGGCTATAACTCGAGAAAGAGTAATCAACCCTAGGATAGTCTATAACCAACAATCCAATAATTCATAATTAGTTAGGTTAGCATTAAGGACAGGTAGAATTCTCTTTCTCTCAATCGGTAATTTCTTTCGGTTGATTCTTGGGTGTGTGTTGCAATTGCTTAATAATTAGTATATTCATATTTGATTCTTAATTTGATTGATTGAATTAAATTTTCATTTTTTGTTTCGTTGCATCTTAGATTTCTGTTATTGTTTATGGCCTTAGATTTTACGATTAAATTAAATCCTTCTTTATGGGATTGACACCTTTGGTATTACGCTAACAAATCGTGCACTTGCGGATTATCAAGGGTTAATATCAAAACTACAACATAAACTAACCTGACTAGAAAAATAGAAAATGGACATTTTTGCTTCCAAATATTCGAATTTCTTAAATACTGATGTTCCTTAACTTTATATATAGTTCATTTATCAATTTAAGGTTAACCTGTCATTAAACTAATTATGTTAATTCAAAATTTGAATATTTGGGCATAACATTTTCTTTAGTAAGTTTACTGAGCTATTTCATAGATGAAAAAATTTAATATAAGAAAATAAAAAATATATTACCGTTGATGTTTTGGTTATATATTCTAATATTGATTAAGATGACTTCTTTTATCTTCTTGTGTAATCTAGTTATTTATTTGTTAACATATCCAGGATACTAATGCATTTCATATGGAATATTCTATTTTCTGATCCTAAAAGTGTGTTTGTGATCTATAACTATTGGCAAAGGTCTTTTCATCTCCATAAGGAGACTTTTGGGTAAGAACCTTATTTATGAGCATTGTTCTTATGTCTACATGAATGCCAAGTTAGAATTTGATGATTTTGATCTTCAATAAGCTTACATCTAGTTAAAAACCTTTATTAAAAAAATTTATTTTTATAAACATGTACCCATTCCTATATATTAAGTTTATTTTTGTTCTTTATGAAAATAAAACATTATTAAGCATATATAGAAGCATTAATTGCAAAAATATGGTTCTTTATGGCTAATGAGGTTATTGTATGTATAACATTATTTGATGTACACTTTTTATGAATGTGATTACCATTTTCAATACAAAGCTTTGGAATATCTAGGTTTAAAATAGTTTTTTGCTCTTTCCATTTCAATGACATTAGCCTAAAATCATAAAATTGTAGTTTATTCCCTTATTACCTTGTTAATGGTTTGTTCCTATTTAAAATTTTTCAAAGTTATTAATCTTTCTAACATAGGAAAAACTGTAATAATTTTTTTACTGATAGGAAAAACTTTTAATAATTTATTTTCATATTGAAAGAAACCTTTGGTTAATTTGAATGATGATAGGTAACCTTTGGTTATGATTGATCTTAGTTCATTTATGATAAGGTGGCTTAGGCATAATATTTTAATAACTTTTTCATGTAGAAGAGATTGTTATTTAATTTCTTAACAAATTCATATTAGGAGTTTTTTTTATGGTCGAGCTTTTCAAGCTTGGCTTGATCCAATTAGGCTTTAGGCTAGTGAAGCCTAATCAAGCTTGGTCTCAAGATTGGATTGCATGATTTACATTTCGATTAGGCCTCTAGATAGACCTAGGTTGAAATAATAATTTTAGTTTAGGTCTAAACTAGCCCATTACCAATCTTACTCTAAATTTTTAATAATTAAATAAGTACAAAATTAAAAACATTTTTAATAAATTTAAAATTATAAAACTACGTATAACATAAATTGTTTAGTTGGTATACATAATTAGCTAGATTGACAACCTAGTAATGGGTAACTAATATAAACCTAATGAAATTAAATTTTTAGGGTGCAAATAGTATCATTTTATAAATGTTAAGGGGCAAAGTAATATCACAAATAATACTAAAGATTATCTTAAACCTTTTACGAAATTTTAGAAGCCAATTTACACCTTTGACCTACTTTTTGTCATAAAGTTAGTGGATTTTAAGATCCTTCTTAGGCTTTCAGAGTTAAATTCAAGTTTAAAATGCACCAAAATTGGAATAGTTTATATATGGCTAGTATATAGTTTTGTTGAACTTGAATATAAAGATAATTTATAAATAAGTGTTTAACTAGGAAAAAACATTATAAGGGAATAAGTTTACTCTAAACTTCAATCTTTAACTTATTTATAATTTATTGGGAAAATAAGACAAAAAAGAATGGTAAAAAGCATTTCATCTCAATTCTACATAATTTAATCAAGTAAATTTTATATTATCTAATTAAAATTGGGTAAAATTTACTTCTGTTTATGGGTTATAAATTATGAAAAAGGTCCAATTATGACATTTGATTGAAACAAATCCCACATGGATTTTTTCAAGTTTATACATTTATTAAAACGATTATACTTATATATATAGCAATATACTCATCTTATTGAAGATCATAAGCTTAGCCTATACAAATGACTTATTCCTATTCTCCAAGGTTGAAACAGGCTCCATTTCCTCTCTAATGAAAGTAATGAATCTCATTTATAACTTATTGGGCTTAGTTATAGATAAGGAGAAAAGTGTCTTATACATTGTTAGTGCAAAGCATCAAGCAACATAATTCTCCACCCTCACAAGCTTTTAAAATTTGAAACCACCCCTAAAATTCTTGTGAATTCCCATATCCTTAAGCAAATTTTCATTCTTTAACTTCAAACTTTTAATTAAGAAAATGCAAAATAGAATTAGTAGTAGATTTGCCAAAAGCCTTTCTCTTACATGGAGTGCTTATCTAATAAAATCAATATTGGATTCACCCTATGTGTATTAGGCATCTCATATTGTATTTCCTTCAACAATTGTTATAAGCGTTGACATATTGCCTAAAAATTTCCTTTGTTTATGAAATTATTGGAAGGATTTTATGGAAAAGGTCAAATGATGAGAGATATTTCATCTAAAGGATCAAGGTGGCTTAGGGGTTCTACCATTAAAAATCTCAAACAGATTTAGAGTGGAAAAGAGAATTTAGAGATTACTCAAGGACAAGAAAGCTCTATAGGTCAGGTAGGTTCGTGCTTACTACTTTAAGGAAAAATAATTTCTACTGCTTTCCCTCATCCCACAATGTTTAATGGACTATGAAATATCCTCAAAATCAAGGACAAAATCATAATGGAATTCTACTATAAGATAGGTAATGGCAATAACTTCTTTTTCTATTTTGACAATTAGAATTCATATAGACCTCTCATTAAAATGGAAGGGTTGGCTCTATTGCAATCAATCTTCCATATCAATGAACCAGGTCTTATCCAATTGAGAACTCATCCTTAAACTTTTGCCAGGTTCTAATCTGGCCACTTATATCTTTATAATTTCAACTTGAACAAAAATAAATTTGATACTGCATATTAGAAAGGAACTTCTATAGGGAAATTTTCCAATACCTCATATAGAAACTTCTTTATGACTCTAGATCTTAAAGTCACTTGATATAACTTAGTCTAGAGCAAGTATGCACTCGCGAGTACTTCCATTATATTCTGGTTAGCAATTAGAGGTACACTTAGTACTTTGACAAATTTCCTATTCTACAACATGGATAACCTCCTAGGGATTGGTTGTAGATCATGAAATGGTGTAGATAAGTAAAGCATAGATATAAAGGAGATAAATTGATCATTAATATTGCTTTAAGCCACTTGGTATACAACATATAAGATGAATGAAATAGAAGGCTATTGACTAGTCAACTCACACACAAAGAGACTTTTCATAAGGTGTTAATTGGGAATATAAGAATGCACCTACTTCTATACAAGGATAAGTATGCAACTCCATTATTAATGCTAATTGGAGGCTTCTTTAAACTCACTCCTTTAGCATTGTTTTTATTACGATTCCATAATGGGTAATACCCCAATCTAACTTATAAAGAATATTGTTTGGATTTTATGACTTTAACGTTATGTACCTTATAAAGCTTTTCCCTTTAAGGCTTTAATTCGTTTACATTGATTAAAAAGAAAAAGAAAACATAATCGCCTTATTATTAGTTTTTAAGAAAAAAGTCTAGTACTTTTCATGGTTTTATTTTTTATAAATATTAATTTATTTTGAAATTATAAAATAAACTCCTCTTACTCTTAAGATACTATAACATTAGCCTTTTAGTCATTAGTTAACAAAATTAACAAAATGATCATCTATAGAAAACTTACATAATTTGATTTACCTTTTGTTTTATTTGACATAACCCATTACCTTATGATCTTTAATATAAAATCATGAAGATAACTCTTAATTTATTATTCCAATCCTAATTGAAAATACCCAGTTATTTTTCTTTAATTAAATAAAATAAAGTAGTATTCACGACAATTGATAGAGAACTTCATATCAAAGTTAAAGATTGGATTAAGGTAACTTTAATAATTTTGTAAGTTCTTTTGGTATGTCTTTCTCAAATATATAAACCATAACTATATTAGTGTTTCTAATAAAGTAGTTAAATTTTTGTCATATACAGTAAGATCTATTTACATGGAGACTATTAAGTTAGTAAATTGTCATATATTGATCATCTTGATCTCATTTTCATTTATAAGGTATGAAATTTTAGCAGTGAAAGAAATTGTCTATAATTTCCCCATATAGTAACATAATTGAAAATTTGCAATTTGTTTGTTGTTGATTGAAAACTTTATTAAAAGTTTCATAAACCAAACATAAATTTAAAAAGAGATTTTATAGCTATGCTAAATTTAATGTAAGATTTTAATAACATTTATATCATTAACTAAAAACTACTTTATAATTATTTGAATTTACGCTTGTAGAGTCCTAAACAAGTGTAATTACTTTCTCTATCATAAAGATAAATTTATGAAAAGAAGTATTGAGGTGATGAATTTCCTATTTGAGGAGAATGATAATATGTAAAAGCAATAAAAGATATTTTTTATTAAATTTGTTTATAATGTCAAGGGCTATATTTGTTGTTTGTTTTATCACATATTTTTCAACACTTTTATATGTAAGAAAGTAGTTAAATTTTAGAAGGACAACTTCTTATAAAAATACATATCAGTACTTGTCATATGAATTTTTATGTGTAGAAATGAGAATACATTCCAACATATTTATTACTAATTTTACTAGTAATATCACTTATGTATTGATGGTTTTGGCATGTAATAGTTAATATCTTTTATACTTTATGCTTGCAATATGTAATAAATTTAAGTTTGATTTTTATTTTGGTAGTAATATAAATTTTTATATATGTTAATTGTCTAAGACATATTAGACCAAGTGAAGTTCTAAAAATAGTTTTGATCATAGCAAAATATTTTACTATTTATATTAATATTTTTGGATAAATTAGTAATGTAATTTGTCAAAATTTTAAGCATATATGAAGATCAAGTTTAATAGAAGGAAAAGTGACTAAAAAAGCCAATTAAATGAATTGAGCAGTCCAAAGATGATTAAAATGAGTAAAGTAAAGCACAAACGTAATTTAACAAAGTGCAAAGCGAATTTAAGTGAATAATCGAGAATAAAGAGGAATTAAGTACCTTAAGATACCATATCATTATAATATTTCTTATGAATTTATCTTGGTCATTTGAATGAATTAGAGGTTCAATCAGTACATAATCATTTAAATATACGAAATAATGCATATATCCTTTCATAATAAAGAGGAAATTTGATTTTAACTTCGAATAAAAACATCCTAATCTTCAAATAAACATTGAAATTAAATATTTGAAAGATTTTAAGGATTGAAAATTTAAGTTTAGATCACTTAGTATAAGAATAGGTACTGATAGGAACAAAACAAAAAAAAAGAGTATTAGTTAGATCAATTGCACTATTTATTAATTGAATGCATTATTCATTCAGTTAATTTAAGTGTTTGAGTTGGCTAGTTAGTTGTAGGTTCCAAAAGTTTCTTCTATTTGGCTAGAGCTTTAACTAACAAAATTCTCTAATTGAAGGATATCTGACTATCTAAAGTTAGTTGTCCAGCTAGCAGATCATCTTTAGAAATTAATTATTGTAACAACTAGTTTATGATTCTAAAAATTATTTGAGTTGATTTTAAATATAAATAGACAATAAATGAGTTTTTAGAAGATTCTTTGGCTTATTAGTAACTTATTATGAGTCTTAAGAATTTAAAGAGTGCATGTGTGTATTGAGAATTAGTTTGCTGGTGTAAAGAAGAATGGTAAGTTTTAAGTCACATATAATTGTGCTAGTGTAGCAATTTTAAGGAATTGCATGGGATGCACTTTGTTAGGTTTCCTCTTCACATATGGAATAGAAGACGTTGTATGAAAGGTTCCTCTTTACCTATTGGAGGAATAAGATAATGAATTCATATGTAGAACTTGGAGAGCATATGTAAAATGAGGGTTTTTTACCTTAAAAAAATATAGATTTTATATCTTTTTCTCTACCCTCTCTTTGTTTTAGAATTTATAATAATTATATTAAAATTATCATAGATAAGTACAAGGATGGATGAAGTTCCAAGTTTCCTAGCATTACAAGGTACTTTTAGTTCTATAAACTATACAAAAGCAATCTTAAGTAATTTATATGAGAGCTACAAGTCTTTTGACTAGTGATATCATATACTCTAGTTGTAAAAAGTTCTTGATCTGTAAGATTCAATTAGGAGCAATTCAACATCCTGGTGCTTAGAAAAGTGATAAGCTTCTACTAATTTTTTAATGAAACCATTGATACTATTTAGATCATTCCACTACTCTAAAAGTCCTGCATTCTTGAGTTGTATTTCTACGTATTAACTATATATTATAGTTTATTGCAAGGTCTTGGTTAAGTTGTGCTGGGCTTAGCCTTATGATTTCTCTTATTAGCTCTTTATCCTTAATATCAAACTGCTAGCATCTTATTGAGTTTGTTCAAAAATCCTCAAATTTCTTTTCTTCCAAATGCAATATACGCAATCAGTAAAAGTAATTTTGAATAGCTTCAAGTCCTTTTTTGATTTGAAGTTGGTCATAATTGTCCACGTGATAATGTTATCAAAACTACTCTCTATACGTCTTTGATTGCAACAGCTAATAGCCTATCTCTATGAAGTTACAGAGAACTCATAATTGAACAAAATATGGTTTATAAATTCTTATTCCAAATTGAAAAGAGAGTAAATGTTATTGAATTTAGTTCCTTTTATCGTATCTTAAGTCCACAGTTTCTTTTTTACTGTAATCCATAGAATAAATATGGTTACAGGACTGTAATCCTGATCCTATGCTAGCATGTTGATTGTTTTATTTTTCTATACTAATATTAAAATTCTCATAAGTGCATAGCATAATTGTAGTTAGCATAGGCGAGTATGGGTCGATTCCACGAAAACTGTAAATACCACTAATTACCCTTTTCTATTATCTAACCTAAGAATTAGATTTAGTTTTAATTAAAAATAAAGCTAAAAAATAGACTAAATAAAGATTAAACAATTATGAACGTAGGACAAGTATAATACAAAGAAAAATCAATATCAAATAGTAATGTCTAATTGATGAATCCCCCTAAGATTACTTAAATTATCAACCTTTTATCATGCAATTTTATTATTGATAATTGGATCGTGGAAATTCTTGTTTTATGTTAATAACTCTCTTGAGACTATTAGTAACTAATCTGTCACTTGATTAATAGAAATCTTTCTAGTTAAAACCGTTATGGTTGTTTTATTGATTTACTAAATTTGCTATTATATTTGACCATAATCTAGAGGACATATGTTGACATATCTCTAGGTTTACATTCAACTCCTTTCAATTATGGTATATCTATTCATACAAGAGGATTTCTCAATCTCAATCATATGAAATTAGATCATTCATTATATTCTAGATATATTAGAACAAGAGTATAATACATAATTGAATCACAATAATCAATTAATATATTTTCTTTGAATAAAAGATTAAAACAGATTGTTATTCCAAACTAGGTTTCATCACACCTAGACACCAAAAATGTTTAGCTACTAATCATAGAAAATGAAATCAAATATAAACTAGAAGAAAAACTAATAGAAAACAAAGGAATCATAATTCTAAATCTCCTTTTTGTCTTCTATTGAATCTTCTTACAAGTTTGGCCTTAATGTTGTTATTTATTGAATCTCGTAACATAACTTCTTGTTTTTTACATCCCTTAATCAAAATCACCAGTTCTCTAGGTGTCTTATGTCTTAAATCTACTGCAAAACTCAACTCTCCCTTATTTTTCTCTACTCATGTCCTTTTATAATAAAATTTGGGATTTTTGGGATATATATGGTCACTTATACCGACATGTGAGAGATCGTGTATAATCAAAAACGCCTAAATTCATGATTTCATGTGGGCATATAGACTTACACGGGTAATATATATAGTAGTGTATCTCAAATTACATAGGCGTGTAACTCCATATGACCAGAATCAATTTCTTCAATATTCACACGTTTACAAAGATTACACCATCTCTATACATAGGCGTGTAGGTCTTTAGTTGCTTCAAATCTTTGCCTTATACCACAATTTCATACTAATTATTCTCCTTTATGTGAAGGAAATTATATCCTATAAATGCACTTGGAGTGAATTAAGTACCAAATATACAAAAAAAAAAACCTATAAAATATCAAGCCAAATACATAAAATATTGGTGTATAATTATAGTTAAATATCCATTTTTCAAACATCCCCACACGTAAGTTTTTGCCTATCCTCAAGCAAATCATAATCTAAATTATTAACTTTAGAACATCCATCCTTTATTAATTTTAGCTTGTCCATTCATACCCTTAATCATTATATCATATTAGTCAAATTGAGATACAATTAGAATTAAGTTATCCTAAAATTAACTTCATAGGTCAACATTAATAATAATCAAGTCAATAATCTTATTAAAATCAAAAGCATGAATCTTTACACCTTCACCAAGGTTTCACTCAAGTGTTTAGAGTGAAAAGTATCAAACTCTAAAATCAATGCATAGTAAAACTCTTACTATAAGTTTGTGATATGTGTTTAATTGATTATACATTTATTCCATAACACTTAGTGATTATTGCTATGAAATGCTTAAGACATTCACTTTAGTTCATATTTAGTTTTAGGTACAATTCAGAAGTGAAACAGCTAAAGCGAGTTGAAAACATAATCTTTGAGATGTCTTTGTGAGATTCACACTTATTTGTCTCTATAGAACAAGAAAAAGAAGGATTATAGCAAAAGGAGACCAGAAAATGTATGAACATCAATAGTATACATTGCAGAAAATCAATTTGTAGGCTAGATAATAGTGGAAGATAATTACTAGTATTCATAGTCGTTTTAGAATCGACCCGTACTTACCGATAATAGCTATAGCTACATGGTGCACTTGTGATTTATTACAATATTGACTATCACAAAATAGTTCAATCACAGTGGAAGAGAGATAAATGAGATAAATGAAGAAATTAAGGCTTTTAAAAATCTATCACGAACTTACACGCTATATTAACCTATACATGACTGTGTAAGTACTTAAATAATTACACACCTATGTCCTTTGAATTTTAAGACACGAGTGTGTAGTTATTCGAGTACTTAACAAGGTCATGTACACGGTCATATAGCTAATCGTACACTGAATTGATGATAGTAGATCCTTTAACAAAAGATATATCACCAATGAAGTTTAAAGATCATGCTATAATAATGGGATTGGGTTCCATTTGATAGTTTTCATTATATGAACAATGTGTTTTTCGTGAAACTCTTATAATATTTTCTCTATTATGGTGCACATTAGTGAATTTTGGTTATTTTGGACTTGGAATAAATATAGGGCTTATTTATTAAGTAATGTTACGACATTCAGTTGATACAAAATATAGTATATTGTAATACATAGAAGATAATACCCAACTATTAGGAGACCTATCACCATGATTTGTATATTATATTTGGATTTGATTAAGATTTGATACCAAGTTAAATGTATGGACTAAGTGGGAGAATGTGAGAAACATTCATATTCTGGTTTAACACCTATAAATGGTGGTCCAATGTTATATATTTAATAGGTGTGAATGTCCTGTTGTTGTGGAAACTAACAATGTGCTTGATGGGAACACAATCATATAAGTTTTTCTTGCATATTTTGGGGTCCTTAAGCTTCTTTTCTCTTTTGTAAACATGTACCATCAAATTGAGAATTTGGAGCTTAGAATAATTCCAAAATGTAGACTCTTCAAACACAAACAACATTTGCTCGAGGTATTTCGTTTTTTTCTTTCGCATTTAGTTTATATGCTATTTTAACATATATTATTATTGAATATACATGTCAGAATTAACTTACAATATAATTAAAAGGAAATACTTTTTTAGTAAAAATATTATCACTTTTAATTAAGATATAATACTTTTAATTTCACTCATTAAAAGTCTAATCTTTCCCGAATTCATCATTTAAGTGATTATTGACATGGTTATAACTATTATATTATCAATGACATGAGCTTGCATGAATCTGCTCATCAATTTAGTTATTAATTTATTTCATTAATTAAAAAGTCTAATTTTTCTCTAATTCATCATTTAAGTGATTATTGATAAGGTTATAACCATAATATTATCAATGACATGACCTTGCATGTATCTACTCATCATTTCAATTAAAAATTGTCATTTGGACCATAATAAAAGTTTAATGGCACATATATCACGCTAAAAGTTTTGGCATTTAATTAAATAGAATATAAAATTCTACACTTATTGAAGTAATATATTAACAAGGTAGAAGACATCATCTCTTAATTTCACTAATTTCTTCAAAATTTCCTTTGCTTTAAATATCTCAAAGAAAATCTTTATTTTTTTCCAAGAATTGGATAATCAATCCCTCTTTTTAAGTTTTGTTGTTGCTTTTTAACATTTGCATTATATGTTACAAACTCAATTCTAGTTTTGACTAATTTTTCATGCCTTGTTATTTAGCTGGACTTAGTGTTAATTTTGATTAGAGTTCTTCTCATATCAGTTTACAAAGGCTCAGTGCAAATATTAAGTATTTTTTCATGTCTCTTAGTTTGTTAGACTCGATACTAGTGCACAAAAAATATTATTAATAATAAATTACTTATAAGTTCATATTTTTTATGAATGTATTAATTGTAATATTATATAAATAAAAATTAGTATAAATAATAGATAAGTATTATTACATAATTATAAAAGACACAAAGCTCTGCACTTGAATCTTCGCGTTTTCCATAAGAAAGAGGATTTATTTCTAAGCAGGTAACAAGTTAGAGACAACAAATCAAAAACTAATGAGATAAATAACTTAAGCCAAGATAACATAACAACAAACAAGAAAAATAAGAAAATCATTAAGCCTAGCTTCAACTTCAGAAAATGAAGAAGGGGTCTTGAATCTTTGTTTGGAGGTTGACCCTGATGTGAGCAAGCTAAGGGATCAACATAGAGATGGCGTATGTGAGGGGATGGCGAACTCCAAGCCTACTGGAGGAGAGTTTAATATAATTGAGCCCAAACTAATCCATTTAACTCAAATCCTTGGACATAATATGCTTGGAGTTTAAAGACACGAATTAGACCTATTTATTTAACTTTTGTACTGCGTTTTATTTTGGGCTTCCATGTATTTTAGCCCAACCTATTATTATTTGACCTAGGTATAAATACTTATGTTTTAGGATTTTAGAGTCGGAGATCATATTGTTTGAGCGTCGTCGACTTTAGGGAGAAACATTATTCTCTTGTTCTTGTTACTTTTCGAACCATCTTTCACTTATCAATTGTTTTCTCAATTGTGGCGTATCGATTGTTCATTTTTCTGGGTTTTATTTTGATCATCGGGATTGCTTTGAAAAAGTTTTCGAGAGATTGTTATAGAAATCAAGCGTTGCGAATCTTTATTTTCTTGATTATTGAATTCCAAATATCCATCCTTCTTCATTCCTCTAGGTCGAAAACACACCAAACTAAAAATCCCATCGGAAACATCATTAAACTGACGTCAACCCTTTCGTGGTGTGCATCAGCAAGGCCCCAAGGAAGCAGTTGGTCACAAAGGTCTCTCTTGTTTACTGGAGATGATAGAGTGTTAGATCAAAAAATTTTAGCCGTAGGAAAGGGTATAGTTGGGTTTTGATACATATAATTTCAGTTGTTAGAAGAAAACGCTGGTATGTAGCAGTGTTTTTATTTTCGACTGTTTACTTTTAATCAGTTGATGAAAACGCCATTCTCCAAACAATGTTAATAGCTGTTTGAAAAGTCAAATAGCTGAAATCAACCAATCAGTTAAAAAATAGCTAATTGGTTGATAACCAAACTAGGCCGAAGAAATTGAAAACGGCATTTTGTTTCCATCAATTAACAGGTGACTGATCGAGCTCTTAGTATTAAAAATTTTCACATTTTACTTTCATCTGCATACAACGTAATGTATTTGGTAATCAATAATCTGCATGTTAGTACTGGTTCACTTGGAAGATTTAGATGCTGCTCCTCTTGTGGCATGTTGATATGAGCCCACCTATGACTAAACTTATAGATCCCACAAACAAGATTGAGATTTGTCCTGTTACATGTTTCCCGTAGATTGAAACTGTGCTAATTAATATTATTTTGCAGTATTCGAGACATTACAGCAGAAGTTGGTGCTGCTGTTGTGCGAGCAGCTATTGCAGAGGGGTTGGCAGAAGGACACGGTGATGTTGGCCCCAAAGATCTCAAGAACATGCCAAAAGTATGCAAGATTTTATATATCACATTCGAATGTTTTCCCATAAAAACTGATACTAATTGCTTAAACATAATCATTTATGCAGGAGGAGACGGTTGCTTATGTGAAGCGTAACATGTGGTTCCCTAAATACAGCCCTCTTGTTCACGAGAAATAATTCCTTTTTGTCTGTTCTGACATTGACATTCTCAATTTCTTTGAAGGCAGTAATGGAAGTGAATCATATGTTAAGGTCGTTAACAATAATGAAATACAAATGCACAAGAAGGGGGGCTTGAATTGTGTTAAACTTTTCGTTAACCCCATTTTAAAAACTCTTTTCAAAACTAGTTGTTTATCAAAACTAATATTTTCACGTTTGAAAATGATCTTATAACAATTATGCATGTACGTAGTATCAAAAATCA
>JANZLC010000202.1:25245268-25275539 GCA_026413385.1 Erythroxylum gracilipes | reverse complement strand
AAACTTTCTTGATTCCCTTGCTTTCAAGTTCAATCTTTTTCATCGAGACTGTAATTCCTGTGGGCAAAACTACTTTGTTGGTGGAAGCTGATGGTGGAGAACCTGCTGGTATTGTTTCAGTAGAACTAAAGCTTTTGAGAACATCATTTGTTGTGAATCTTGGGAGTCCTTTGAAGAGGTTTACTAATTTGTCAATAATGATATAAAAATTTATAACTTACTTTATGTTAATTATTGTCTTATTTACAAAATTTTAGATAATAATAGAAATTATTTTTAAATTTTTGTTTAACTTTACATAAAATTGTTATATTATCTAATAATCAATAATCTTTTAATAAATCAAAATTATTTACGGAAAAATTATGAATTGATACTTTAAAAATTATTTAACATAAATTATTTTATTATAAAATAAAATATAGTTACAATTAATAAAAGTGCTTTTTATTTTTATGTTGCCAAACAGTCTATTGTATGAAGCTCTTTTTAAAAAGCTGTTTTTTTAATTGACAGTAAAACAGTCAACTGACTTTAAAAAAATGCTCTTCTCATAAAAGCTCTACTGATAAAAGCTCAACCAAACGAGCCCTTAAACTAGTTTTATTTTTTAGCGTCTCCATGTCTCCAAAAACTCCGTCAATCAATGGAAGAAGTAGCCACCAAGTAAGAACCATCTCAGCAGGAATCTTACTGGATTAACATTGCATCCCTCTGTGTAATCGGCAGAAGTACTCGCATCCTACAGAAGCAAACACAACAATGAAGATTTTGTTCTCATCCGATGGTGGTAATGGAGTCTCAGAGAGTGGATAGGATGCATCTCCCAATCTCCACCGCTCATCGATGCGTGGCCTGTCGATGGGGACTTCTAGACCACCATTTTCTGGTTACTTTTGATTAGGCTTCATACATGTTTGAGTGTTGGCTTTGTTTGGGAACAAAATCACCATGAACATATTTATAATGCTCTGAAATCTAATTAAGTTTATGTTGTCTTATTAGATTCTATTTTCACCAACTTTGCTATTGTGTTATGTTTCAGTATTTGCACAAAGTACGTTGGTGTTAAGAAACAAAATGTGAAGGTTTTTCTTTTTTGGTCAATGTGAAGATTTTAATGGCGCTTTTGTTTTGTTTTGTTTTCTGATGCTCTACATTATTTGTTGTTTGTTTATTTTGTGCATGTTTTTTACATTGTCAATTTGGTTTTGGTTTTGGTTTTGGTTTCCATTTCCAAAAATAAGGATGTTTGAACACAATTTTGGTCAAAAGAGACCGACTCTTTTAAACCATTATTCAAATAAGGAGTTAAATCATTTATTATAAATTTTTATCATGCTATTACTTTATAATAAATAACATAGTTTCCACCATCAAATATCCTTTTAAAACTTTCAACATGATAAGGATATTAATAATAATATAAAAAGACATGCATAAAAGATGATAAAGAAGATTATATTACATTGTCAATTCCCATCACAATCTTTTTTTCTTTTAAAAATTTCAACATGATAAGGATATTAATAATAATATAATATGGCATGCATAAAAGATTATCCTTTTTCTTTTAAAAACAAACACTCAAACAAAAAGACAATTATTATCAGTTATAATGAAAGATCACACATGTTAAACTCATCCAACAAAAATTAACTAGTAATATTTATTTTTATGTGTTAGTTCACGAAAACTTTGTACGATTAGACCTTTCTCTTATCACTAAAAATATATTTAAGGAATCACTAAAATAGGAAACTTGAAAGAATAGTAAAGAGAAAGAGAGCCAATTTATTTCGAGATGTGAAACTTTTAAAAAGTGAACGTACATTTAATTATGTTATTTGTCCTGCTACTGCCTTCAAAACTCTGTTTGAGTACAAATATATCACAAATGTTATAATAATTTAAACTCAAAGTTGTAATACACAATTGAATAAATAATTTATAGTTTGTAACATACAATTAAACAGGTAAACTTAAATAGGATATTTAAATAAATTAAAGATGATAATATAATTTTCAAAACTAAAAGGTGCTAAAAGATAAAAATAAAAAAGAGGAACTTATCACTGGCTGTTCTCTTGGAAATGCCAATATTCTATAGAGTTAACGAGTGACTACTAGTGATAAACGGAATTGGCGTCATCTAGATCATATGGTGTTAACAAGGGTTATGCTCTTTTTGTGGGGTGAACTTACCCTCGTCAAACCAGCTTGAATCGGTGCAATGGCGACGAGAAGCTTTGAGAGAAAAGCATCAACGGATTTGCTACTTGCTAGTAAAAGATTCTTTGGTCATTCTTAGCATAGCTTCAGAGTTTGACTGGCTAATTGTAGAGGTATGCAACTTGATGCTTTGCTACTTACCATGTCCTAATGATTGGACAATTGTTTTTAGTGATTTTTCGTAATCTACTCTACTGCTATATGTTCGAAGGAGGAACAGAAAAAGGTGTCGGGTGTGGGAGGGACGGTTGTCCAGAATCAGATGGGCATATGACTGAATCTTAATTTATTACTTAGTGGCCTCTGTCAGATGTCAACCAGGGAAGACGTGGCAAGAAGCTTTAAGTTTCTGATATAACAATCCCATATAAGCTGCAGCAATTAGAATCAAAGGAAAAGCGAAAGGATTTAGGAACATAGCAGCTTGTTAAAAATTATACGGTCTCATATACATATACGTGCAACTAGCGGCTGTGTAAAATCTATGGACAACAACAGGAGGGTCCCGTTTACTTTTCAAATGCCCATACAATGATACAAACCCCAATCACGTTAATTCCGCAATTCCTATATTCACCATTTATAAGTAACGGCTTCAAGTCAAATTGATAAATTGGGAAAAAGATGTTATAATAAGATTTACATAAAATTTCTTATTCTAATTATGTAATGAAAGGTAATAATATATCACGGTGGATGACTTCTGCCAGTTTGATCAGAGCCTAAAAAGACAGCCATCTCTATCCATCCCGTCTTATGGAGTCAATCCTACACCAAAACTCCTTCCTTTCAAAACTGTCTTCTTCTATCCACCTCGGAATGTTGGTAACTCAACTATGCACATCCATTTCATTATCTATCATGTCAACTTCTCAATTGTAGCTGTAGCGCACTCTTGAATCTTGATTCAAAGAGATGTCGCTTTAGTTCCACCGTCCGGCTGCCACCTCTAAAAGTTGCAAAATGGTTTTATCATTGAAAACACTAAATCCTCTCACCAGTTTGATAAATGCTGGTAGTATAATTCTAAATAGCTATTGGACTGTACTTATCTACTTTTGGAGCTTCCTGTTTGCCCATTTTCTACTCCAGACTGTACAATGCTTCAGGGTCTTATTGCATGCGGAAATGTTGAATATTCTTTCTGGTGGCAAACGTAAAATGTGAGCTTGCGCATAGTAATTTTATGCGCATTGCTGCACTGTTTCATCTCAGAAATGTTCCTTGTGGAACTCGAACTTCGCGGAGCCTTTCTGATTAAATTCGTGGCAGAGTGCGCTGAGTTCTTTAGCTAAGACAGGTGCTCCACAGTAAAAAACCCCTGATCCAGATGTCAGACTTAACCTTATTCAAACTACAAGAATCATCCAATCAATTAAGATTATTGGGATCGTGGGAAATATATTCACCTATGGTGGCGTAACAGTGCTTGGAGCACAGTTTAGATAGAACCTTTTTCCAATTAGGCCTTGCAAAATGGGTTCGCACCTGAGACATGTAATTGGACATACTTAGTCTAGTAAACAACAATACATGAAAATGAAGCATATCCAAACTAGCTAGAATTTAGGAGGGACCTGGGCCAAATAACATCAAGCTAGCTAAATCACATCCTTCAAAAGACTAATATAGGGCACAACAATTTTTTTGAGCTGTGATGATTAACAGTCCTCAAATCTTAACTACCTCATTTCAAGCCATGAGATTCTAGGTCCGTCTGAGTTGATGCGTCAGTTCAAATATGCATAAAAAATGACGTCTTGGTGTTATAGCAAAGGAGTCATGAATCGGTTTATAGGTCTGATTCAACAAAAACTGGTGATCGAATTGGAAGGCTGTAAATGAATTTGCGTGGGAAGAGAAATAAGAATGTCAAGTTTCAATCTTACCCTAGTTCCAGAAACAATGTCTACGCCGTTCTTTGCATGGTTTAAGGCCTGCACCATGGTAATGAGGGTTGAGCGGGCATCGCCTTCCTCGTACACACTTGTCAAGTAATTGTGCATTTCAATTACGCCCTAGAGTGAAACAGATTGAGCAATCATGTAACTGAAGTAATGCTGATGAAAATCAAATGAAAATTTCCAAACAAAAGTAAGTCACCCTTTGATCAAGTTCAGCAACTTCATTCATGACCCCTTTGAACCAATCAAAGGAACCTTGCTCCCTAGTTACCCAGTAGAAATAAGCATTTGTTGTCTTTAGAGGCTTTCTGCGTTTTGGAGAAACTCCCTTGTGTATTGAACCATCATTACTTCCAAAACTCATGTCTGACGTCCTACTGAAATCCGAGATGGATTCCTGAAAGGATCAAGTGGTTTTTTTAATGAGAGAATCTTATTTGAGGAGGAACTTTCACATCTCATCAATTACGAGTATCAACTGCAAATAAAATCTGCATCGCAAGTCTGCTACTTACTGCTTGCTCCTCCATTTTGACAATGTTTTTAAGCAAATCTTTTAGAATACTGATGAAAGGTGTTGCTCCAATTCCTAGACCAACAAGCAGCAGCACATCGTACTTCCGGTAATCTTGTGCTGGAGCACCATAGGGCCCATCTATCAAGAGCCTCGGCAAACTGTTAGAAGATAGGAGTGTTATGAAACTAATAAATAGCTACTTTAAAATTTACCAAAAGAAAATAGCTACTTTAAAAGCAAAAGAGGTCAGCAAGAGATTTGGAATATTCTCTACCTTTTCTTGGTTGTTTCATCAGCCCTGAGAAGCCCACTCTTACCAGCACCAGGACGCTCACAAGCCTCGGAAAATACCCTTTTAAGTTCTTGGGTCCAATCACCAAGCTGTCTTATGTGAACACTTAGGTAGTCGTCTCCAGGAGCAGAGGTAATTGAAAATGGATGCCTGAGTATAAATTAAAGCACGCGTTAGCTTTTTAGTTGCCATTGAAGAAAGGCACCAGATACAGGGGGCAACTTTGCACCAAGCAATCCCATTCATCAGAAACTCGAGAACTAAAACTGATTCAACGTTTTTGCTAAAGTTTTCATCAGCTTAGGTAGTTGGACGATGTCATGGATTTTTAGCGTTGGGCATGGAATTTTTTCTTCTTCCTTCCAGAAATGGGTGAACATCAAATTTTACTAAAGAATACTATGTCAACTTTCTACTGCATTAACCATGTTTCACCTGTTCCTCCAACTGTTAAGATTACAAAACTGCTAGTTATATTTTAGGATACAAACGAACAAGCAAAAGTGGAGAAGATGTCTCCAACACCAGATTAAGTATAATCACTACAATTCTGCAAACTCATTGTAGCTTACCACTCAAACGGAGAAACAGCAGGACACTGTACAAACATGTACTGTCCACTCTTGTATCGGAACTGAGGAGGCTTTGACATTTGTAATGTGAGAACATTTCCCGGATAAATTGCAACCTGAATAAGGAAATTTTGAAGAAGGAAAAATCTTAAAATGTCAAACAACACAGAAGGCCTTTTCTATTTGTGAAAACTTATGCTTATAAGTAATCAATATTCTCGGCAGTGGCAGCAAGCTGATAATTGTCACTCTGAGTCCGCAGCAATTGTTTAGCAGATGGGTATCAATGAATTTGTCATAGTAAATGGAAGTTGATATCGATCCTCACCTTTAGAAGCCTGACAGGATATAAGCCAGAACGAAAAAATCTAAGTGCCCGTTCTCCGGCATACAGTAACACCGGAACAGCAAGATATATCCACGTCTGCAACCATTAACACATCTTCAAATTTATACTCTTGATGATCACACAAGAAATAATTGAAATTAGCAGAGATAAGATTTTACCGTCTTCAGGTACCATCTATGCACAAGGTAGAGGAATACACCATGGATTATGAGCAAGGTGTAAACAACGACGAACAAATGATGTGAATACCAGAATGCGTTGAACCCAGTGAGCCTATTAAATGGTTTTGGAAGTTTAATGAGGTTTCTCCTGAACCATCTTGTGGCAAGTGTGAAAGCAATTGCCATGCAGATTACCATAAGAATTCCAGTAATACCCTCAACTCCTCTGACCAATTTCGCATATGATGGTTTATGCCTTCCAAAATCATCACTAAGGTATACCATGTAGGCTTCATCAGATGAATTCAAAAGCCTGGGAAAGTCACAGGCTAAGTGATTTCCAGCATGGAGAATGACACCAACTACAATTGCTGCTGCTATTGTCTGCATGTATGAGAAATTTTGATAAAGCAAAAAAAAAAAAAAAAGAGAGCAAGAGATAGCAGCAATTCTATGTCGTTTCACCAGCGCTCAATCAAATGCTTTAACCTAGCTCGAATACTGTTACATATGACAGAAACTAGCCTTAGCAACTGCACACTACAGCACATATTTTGAATTTAGAAATGCCGTTAGAAATATGAGAATTCTTGTAGCTTGCAAAAGGCTCACCAAACCAAAAACTGCAGAAAGTTTAGACCAGCGCAATGTCGGTTGAAGGTTGTATTTTTTACAACAATATCCACAAGTTGGGAGAATTATCCAATCATACCAGCTTGTGAGAAATTACTCTGCGCACAGATGCTAAAGCTTGTGCAGCTAATGGATTCAAATGTACAAATTAAGAAACGTAAAGGATTGGGCGTTTCAATAGAACAAGAAAAGCCCAATGCATGGAACATACTCTGCAGATGAACAGAGTTATTATGTCCGCCAACCATCTTTCTAATAATCAACTTCTGAAAAAACCTTGATTTATTACACACTTGATTTCGATGAGAAAAGTCTAATGTAGAAATTTTGTTAGGTTTAGAATGATTGTAGCCGTAGGTCAATTAATCCAATACTTAGTTCCATATGAAACCAATGGCAGCATTAGTTGATCGCTTGTCATGCAACAGAGTAAGGATAAAATGGATTATTTTTGTTATTTTTAGGAGCGTTCGAAGTGTGAAATCCAACTCTCAAAGACGTTAAACCAACCACAAGAAGTAATTCTAGCAATTAGTTTCCTAATAAACCTCACCTTCTCTCAATTTCTGGTACAGTCTTACACAAGTTTTCAGAAATCAGAAAGACAATATTTGCTGATCTATCATGAGGATACAAAACAAGACCCCTTTGTAACTGTAGAGTATAATAAATCTAGGCCTGTTACGGTAAGCGGTTGAAATGTCTCTTTCTATTGCTTATTTTGTTATTCTCTTATTTCACCCCAATAAGAAGAAATGTGTTCTTAATTTCTAATTATAAAAAGGAGCTGTGAAAAGCTACATAAAGTTTCGATTGTCAAGAGTCAACTTTTGCTACTTGCAGGGATAGTACAGCCGATCGTTTGTATGTCTTTCTTTTTTGTTTTTTTTGAACTGCATTTGATGTATTTACAGTCACCTAGTGGATTATTTTATTTTTATGAACAAAATCATCCATTATTTTGAGCAAAGTCAAACGTATAAGATAAGCAAAAGAAGGTTGGTAACTTGGTGTGTACCTTGTGGAAATTGATATTATCGTCGAAAGGCACAAAGTGACCCAACCTCGTGGACCTGAGCCAAGTAATGGTATTTCTACACACGGGCAATAGAATAAGGGCCATGTTGAATTTCAAAGTCTCTGCTGCGCCCTTGGCTGTTAGGAGACAATAACCCATGACTTTGAAAGCATTCTTTTGTTTATATTGAAAAAATTTCCATGTAAACAACCCTATCATTATCCCCATCCATAACGCCAATACCCAAAGCCTCCTCCAATTCTCTTGCAAAAAGTAGAGCAACTGCCAGCTCATCCTCTTTATGGGGCTCTTTTTTCTTAGTCCCTGTAGATTCTGACTCAACGCTTGGCTCGTATAACTTAGTGCTTGACTGTAGTTTAAATATGTGTCCTTTTGTAAAAGCAGAGTCTCTAGTTGCCATAGCTGCAGATCATAATCAGTAGCCAACAATCAAAACGGCCAAATCAGAATACGAAAGCGAAGGGAATCTTGATTGAGTCAACTTAATACACTACCATTGATGACAATGTAGCACGCGCAATGACCAAAGATTGACATATTACGAGTAACGAAATACCATTAGCCCACATGGGTACCCAACTATGCGTGTCAGGACCGAAACATGGCAGAGATAGGGTCCCAAAATAATCAATCATGGACTATTATGTCAACAGGGCTCAGTTGATTAAGTAAACAGTAACACCACCACGGAAAATGAATTAAAAGTAACCTGATTACTTTTGTGATAAGTTTATGCAACGACAAAGAAAAATGCAGAAATGGAGTGCTCTAAAGTCAATAAGATGCATATTAACCACACCAAAACAAATGGCACACAACAGAAAGCTAGCGGTACAACTATCTCAAAGATTGATGTAACTAAAAACGTTTGTGAACATCTATAAATCTATCGATACTATTTATATATAACTTTTGAGATTTCACTTTATTTTCAAAAATTAATTATGCATACTACCTACCTAAAATGTTTTCCAAATTGTAACAGTAGTTTGAGACTGGTAGTATAGCAATCTGGGGACACCAGATGATGTGAAACGTTGTTGTGAGTGTGAAGATGTTAAATGGCAGGTCACATAATTTTCAAGTTTACAGCTGGGTTTCACTAACAAAAAATTTATAAAAATCCTATGTCACCAAAGACATTTGGACCAAATTTGCCATTCAAACCTCACTGTTATCTGATTTACGACGTAACTGAATTACCCATAATTATAGCTTTCAAATATAGATGTGTTTTTCCTTTAAGAATATTCAAATACAGAACTGAAGGCTGTTCAACTACCACGAAAGCTCACTTAACCTGATTAATTGCCGTCTCCCTGTTGATTTCTTGTATTCTTTAAATTTTCTTGTTACGGTTCAACAAGAACCTTATAACCCATTCCTTCAAGGTACGTTCGCTTGTTGCCTAACCATGGACTTTTGGATGACTCAGTGCTAAATGTAAGATAATTATATATCTCTTCAGATTTATATATATTAAATGTATTTTTTTTTAAAGGCCGGAGGGCCGTCTTAACGAAAGCCCAGATGAAAAGAGGAGGCGGGTGAAAGTTGGACGCTGCATAAACAGGGTTAAGAAATGCACCAAACGTGATGTGAAAATGAAATCAGATTAATTATCCTATTATCCCATTTAACCGTAATTTCTTATAATAGTATAAATTGTTTCAAGAAGGGCGTTTAAAGGGGGACCTACCTCAATGTATCCAAGTCTTTCGGGGTCTAACTCTTCCATGATCAGAGCAGCGTACTCTTCTGCTTGTTCCTTCAACCTTGACAACTTGTTTGCTGAAGCACTTAAGGTAATAATCTACCATTTTCATTTAAATTTAAAAATTCAATAAATAACTTGAATGAAATAAGCAATAACGGATACAAAATATATATTTACTAATTCCTCCTTTAATAAACTCCATCGAGGAAAAACATCAAAAAAAAATGTCACGACAATTTGACCAGAAAAACCCCTACCAACCCCATTACTTTCAACTCCATTGTAAAATCTTTTAGGTAAAATTTGCAAAAAAATTTAAAGTCAAACTCAAAAATCTCTAGATGGTGGACCTGCTAGTTCACTAAACGTTGAATAATGAGCTTCCCATCTTATATTAGATAAGCTGCTTTGAGAATATGGGAAAAGACAGAGACCCAATAAAAATAGGAATATATATGTTCAACATCGGAGTAGTTGGAACTTGAAGGATTAAGGCCACCAAACCCTTTATTAGCTACAAATAATTATTTTAATCGTTATATGCATCAAAGAAGATTGGAGGACTACATCTCCTAGCAGCTAATTAGAACTCGTGGTTTGGATTTACATTTAGAAACACAAGGTCTAGTGGGCGGCTTAATTGATGATTATTGTTAGAATCTGACAGGGTGTAAGCTATTTCATGCACGTTAGTCTTAAGAGCTTGCATAATTGATTGATTTAATTATATGGGCTAATAATCAATGCCTCTTTAGGTCAAAATAGAGACCTAAATATTTTAAAAGAGAGCCAGACAGAGAATATGAATTGAACTCCATAATTTGTTAATACCTCTTTTACTTCCTCTTCGGCGATCCTTCCATCTTCATTTTTATCCACCCTGTACCGCAAATCACATGTCAGTATCATGATTACATCATATAATAATTTACTTCTATTTCTACCACAACTTAACATCATAAAACAACTTCCTAAATTTAAAGTAAGAAACGTAACTGCACCATGCAGAGGAAAGATTTATATAAGTTACTGTCACTTTAAAAGGCTTAGGAATTGTGATTTAGGAAACACAAGAAAGTACAAAATTTAATCTACATTGACAGATAGAAACTGGAAATTTCTAATTAATTAAGTAAAGTTAGGTTCCTAATCAATCTCTTTTTGACTTTTCTCTGTTTCTAATGAATAAGTAATGCGTACATGTCAAAGAAGATCTGGAGACGAGAATCGAAACTCTGATCGGAGATTTGGGACCAGAACTCGTAAAGCTCGTCCTTACTGATCTTGTCTACTTTCAATCGCCTTCTCCTACCTAAGGCATCGAACAGTTCCAGGGCAAACTCCTTGGAGTCTCTCATTCCTGAGAAAATGAATTGAAATTTGCAGTCAATTATATTTCCTATTATTGAAGACAAAATAAACAAACGAAAAGCTGGTTAGTAGTTAGTCGAAGAGGGAGACCTATGCATTGAGCGAAATCCACACGATAGAGGTATCCGTCTTTAGCGAGCTTGTAAAAATTGCTTTGGACTTCGTTCCATGCATCGACGCCATTAGTTTTACTGTTACTGATAAACCTCAGGCCACGCAGAGCTTTATGAGCGCCGGACCTAGTCCGATCAAGCTGAGCTCGATGCTTCCTCAGAGCACGAGCCGCTAAAGCGGATTCACCGCTTCCATTGTTAGGCGAAGAAGCTAGCACGCGCGACGCTTGTCCGTGACTCCACGAGAATCTACGCAACTCGGCCTTGAGCTCTTGAGAGAACTGCTTCGCCTTGGCCACGGCTTCCGCTTTGAGCTCCTGAGAGAACTGCCGCAGTTTGTTGGAAGAGCTCCGCTTGATTGTCGGAGATCGGGAAGCTGATGCGGAGGCTGTAGAGGCCGGAGTATCGAGTCCGTCATCGATATTAATGACAGTGGTGGCTGGCTCTACGCTGCGTAAAATAATGGTATGATCATCCTGTAAATCGAGAGTGACCTCGATGAACTCCTCGGTGAGATTGGAGTCCGTCCCTGGGGATGTTGCAGTGCTTAAAGGAGCTTTGCCGGAAACGGAGTCGGAGGCCCATCGTCGCTCATGCCTGGGCTCTCCTTTCATGGGTGGTTGTTAAATGTGGTAGTGGGAAATGAAGAGCTGATTAGAAGTGAGGGAGAAGGTGATTTAAAAGAAGTGAAGAGAATGTATTGTTGTTATAAGGACGCGGTGGGATCCTAAATGAAATGACATGTCCACGCGGAGTACATAGAAGGGAAAAAGACGAGAGATAGACAATTGCAGAGGTATTCTTCGGTATATGAATTTACATATATATATATATATAATACGAAAGTGATGAGTGGGCTGTGACCACTTGAGAAAAGTAAGGCAAGCTTATGCTGTAGTCTGATAATTTGATTTTGGTTTCTGCTGCTGCTTTTGGGTAATCTGTGGCATTGTGCGTTTACACTGGTCCTCTCAGTCCACCAAAAGAGAAAGGGACTCAGGGAGGGAGCTTGAAAATGGCACTCTTATGAAGAGTTTTAAGGAGAAATTGGTACCACCATTGATACTTTACGAATGCTTGGTTCTACCCTTTAGCAAGAAATGAAGCTCAGTACAAATCCACGTAAAAACAACCAATAGCTTTTATTTTTAACTTCTATAAATAATTCTTGACTTTAATAAAAATTAATTTAGTGTGAAAATTATAGAATTTTAAATACAATACTCTTATTTTCATATAAACTTAAGCGGAAAGATAAATTCATTTTAAACAAGGTAAAAGTTCCTGTCAACTTGAAGGGTGGTATATAATCCGCTATTCAATGGAGTCCTGTCCTACATTGATTTCACTCTCAGCGAAGCCTTGCAGAGCAATATTGTTTGTTACAATAACGACATCAGGGGGCAAATAAATAAATAAATAAAACTGTAGGATCGAATTGTGAGCTAATACATTTTCAATTTTTTTCATTATCGGTGCAAAATAAATTAAACAATGGAATCACATCCATTTTCGATCATCTTTTTTTTTCCTTTTCCCCAAATATTCTCCAAAATGCGATAGTTGGAAATTTAGTAACAAGTTTTAACATTAAAATTCTCGAAGTAAATCTCGTATTTTGTTAAATAAACACGTAATTCTTACTAAAGAAAATTTAGGTCAAGAATGAAAGAGTTGGAGCGGTGGCCCTCAAGTCAAATCTTCTATTAGAAGGCTGTTCATGCTCCTGATCAAACGAGTACAATGATAGGTCATAGCTCCATTCACTGTATGGGATAAGATGAACAAATAATAAATAAAATTTATTATTTTACATACCAAGTCGTGAGTTATTTTTAAAATTGTTAAAACATTTTGGACCACAAGTTTCTATCCATAATTTTGGTCAACCGGCTTGGTACCGGGAGGATGCCCTTTCTCCCAATTTTCTTCACTTACATATACCCATTAGATATTATCACGTAACTTGTCATACACGCAATATATATGCATTCAATTTCAAAAAAACCAAAGACTGTCGTACACGTATGACATGAACATCCCCTTTCTGTGCTGTTCCGGGTTGAAAGTAACAAACACCATCACTCACCAACCTCATTACTGACTTTAAAACGGAAAATATGATTAATAAGCAAATTATTGTCGTCCTAAATTTATCCGGTCATAACCAATTGCTCCCTAAGGGGACTTTTTGCTTCTATTCCACACATTTAATATCTTTAAAAAACAGTGGACTAGGAGTAATGTTACTACCTATACGATTAATTGTTGTGTTAATTCCTCGTCGTTGGAGCCGGAATTATGTAACTTCGGGAGTTTACCCACCACCTGAAATTTGGGATTTTGTAAGCTGTGAGCATAGTGTAATACATAACACTACCTTAGTTATATATCCTGAATCAAACGTGAAAAGGTAAGAAACGAAGAAATGTGAAAATACTTAATTTTGATCTCTATAACTTTAAACAAGCTTTCCGAAGCTAAAATGAGCACGAATCTACCGTCACCTTCACGGGAACTCTTTTCCGGGACACGGGTAAGCTCTCTTAACGGGTCAAAATATTCTTATGCTTACGGTTGATTATCTGAGCAGTAGGAGACCTTAACTTTTATATATAGCTTCCAAATCGGACTTCCCTATAACAAGACCGATATGGGTCCGGTCTATACTTATTGAGATATATTTTTTACACAGACTTCGACCAATTGATTTAGGTCATTTATTAAGCCACTTTATTATCTTTATCTATATCAAATTATGTAACTTAACCGATAAGTTATTGAAAAATTAAAAAATACAATTAATAGTTGTCCAACTTTATGAGAAAGGACAAAATTGTCCAACATTCTCTTCTTTAGACAAGTATTAATTGCAGTTTTGACTTTTGTTTAAAAACAGTTTTGACTCTAGTTTAAAAACAATTTTAAAAACTAAGTTAAGTCACGCTACTGAATTAGTCGACTAGGTTTAAAAATAAATATTTGATCCAAAGATAACGAAAGTCCATTATTCTGTCCTACAAGGCTTTCGATACCGAAAGTATCAAATGCATGTGTCATGTGCGACACAGATTCAATACAATCACGTCACTAACATGAATGGAAAAATGGAGTGTGGCAAACTAGGATAATACCTTTATGATCTAAAATATATCATCTTCGTTTGTAGGGCTCGATTTTTTCAACTTTATGCTAAACAACATTAGAGAAAACTTGTTGCCTCTCACCAAATGCTAAACTGCATTAGAGAAAACTTTATATTCTCTAACTAAATGCTAAAATGCATTAGAGAAAACCTTTATGTTTTCCAACTGAATGTTAAACTACATTAAAGAACCTTTATGGGATTAAAAACTTATATCCCCTTATGTCATATCAAACTTCATGGATATTCATACTAAAATTGTATGTGTCTAAATTACGTAGGCTCAAGGTCAATTTTTATACATGTCCAGTAACCTTTAAATGCTTAAGATCAACTCAAATCTTAAGACTTTCATATGTATTATGACAATATACGATAACACGTATTACCGAGAATAAATGATGATCATCTTTATTGATGAACTATCATACTGTCGTAATACATCAAAATGTACAAATGTACATGGAGCAAACATAACGATCCCCTAATTAATAGTGTCTAAGGACTTCAAAACTCTCAGACTGTATACTTGGGTCACAAACACAAATGGGAGAAGTCCTTTGGTTAAAGGATTGACTAACTTTTCCTCAGTCCTTAAATGCTCCAAATCTTAATGTCACCTTTTCGTACCAACATCTTTATAGCCAAATAATTGACCTTTAAACGCTAAAACCATGTGATATTCTTTATTGTTATTAAACAACATAGCAAGGAGATTACCACAGTCAACCAAATCCACAAACAATTCAGAAATTAAATTTCTAAGCTAAACTGTCAGTGAAGCAGTCCCATAACATGCACTCTGTATGCATATTCGAGAAAGTTACCTGTGTCTACTTGACACACTTCCACGATATTGTACCATCTGTAAACTTAAAACTGTAACCTTAAGTAAAATTTCGATCATCCGGACACATAACTAAAATTTGAATCTGAATTTTCTATGAGGTTTAGTCTGTCGACTTTTTTATATGTCAATATATAATCCTTAATTCCCTTTAGTATCTCAACACTCACTTGATTGCATTTCAATGGTCTACACTTAGATTAACCAGATATTGACCAAACGGTCAAACGGTCAATGCAATGCCCTACCTAGTACATAGCCAAGCATACATCAGGCTATCAACCGTACTAGTGTACGGAACATTCCTCATAATCTCTCTCTTTACTTTATTCTTTGGATATTGTGCCAAAGATTATCTCTTACTACAAGAGATAGGTGTACGACAAGTTTACTATTAACCTATTAAACCTTTGTAACATATACTTAATATATGCATTTTATGATAGGCTTGATGAGTGTTGAGATTTGTCCCGGTGAATCTGAATACCTAAAACAGAAGATGCTACACCAATGTCCTTCATGTCAAAGTTCTTGATCAAAAGTTGCTTAACTTCTTGAAACATGGTCAAGTAATTTGACGTGAGCACACTCCTATTAACCTCATAGTACAAGCATCTTTTTAACTTTATTTTCCATAAAGCTGAAAAAAGTCACAATCTCATAAAATGTAAGGTATCATTTTCGAGAAGTTTGATGTAAATTATATATTGATTTATATAATACTCAAACTATGTCAGATCTATTTGGATTCTGAATTCCTTCAGGTTGTACCATATAGACCTCTTTATAAGGGTCCTTATTAAGGAAAGATGTAATAGCCCAGACCTCCTGTTCACAGATATTGTCTGCTTTGGGCTTCAAGCTCTTCACAGTTTTGCTCTTCCCACACCAGGGAAGACACATCTGTGGTGGAGAGGTTTTCATACCCTTATAAGGCATACTTAGTTCCCCTCTCATCATCCACCCCCTTAGGGTCCAACCCTCTTTAGGGCCCAGCGTCCTACACTGGCACATCGGGTCGAGAACCAGCTCTGATACCACTTGTAACTGCCTAGACCATCCGTCTACAGATATTGTCCGCTTTGGGCTCCACCCAAAGCCCAAAGCGGAAAATATCTGTGGGCAGGAGGTCTGGGCTATTAAAAATGGTATCAGCGCCAGTCTCAAACTGTTATGCCAGCTAGGCTGGGCCCTAAGGGTGGGAAGAGCAAAACCGTGAGGGGTTTGACCCGAGGGGCAACCCAAAGCGGACAATATTTGTGGGTGGGTGGTCTAGGCTGTTACAAATGATATCAAAGTCGGTTCCTGAACCATTCCAACGTAGGAAGCTGGGCTCTAAAGAGGGTTGGGCTCTAAGGGGGGTGGATGATGAGATCTCACATTGGCTGGAGAGGAGAATGAAATATGCCTTATAAGAATATGAATACGTCTCTCCCTTAGATGCGTGTTCCTAAGGGTGGGAAGAGCAGAACAGTGAGGGGCTTGGAGCCCAAAGAGGACAATATCTGTGGGCAGGTGGTCTAGGCTGTTACAAAAGCAGTTTTGACAGCTATCTATTGTAACTCTATATTATCATGAGCTACAATTTCCTTAATCACTCAAAATGTATCCTATGAGGATACGAGAGAAAAGTAACATAAAGTTAACCTTTCTCTCTGAGTGAACCGTTAGGCAATTGAGCCAACCCATAAACCGCTGAACTTTATCCTGAAATCCTTTAGGTCTAATCTTCATTTACAACTGACAAGTTTACAGTTTCACTATAAATCAATTGGCTCTCAAACCTTACTATGCTTTATAGATTGCATCTCGTCATTCATTACAATCTCACCACACTTTCATGTTGGGTCCAGAAATAGCTTCTGTAAAAGTAACTGGATTTGTAACATGTCTAATATCATAGGTCCTGTACCCCTAATAGACTATGAAATTAGATGAGATAGTAGGTTGTCTCACTCTAGTGAATTTACGTAACTGCATTAGATCTTGTACCCCCAGGAGCCACTGTGTGTACATGTATGGGTTCTTGTTCTTGTACAGGCACGATACAAAGATTTAGATTCATCGGATTTAACTGTATGAGTAGTGGGTACATGATAACTGTAGTATCCGGCCTACTATCATCCGAAGGGCTAAAGAGCTCATCATCACCATAGACATTGTATTCTAGAAACTTAGCTATTAGTGATTACAATATTCCAGTCCCTCCTTCTCTACAGTAAAAGTTGTAGCCTTAAAGTGGTCAAGATATCTTACTAAATAGCAGTGAGTACAACAAGCATGCAATTTATTTTTATAAGGATTATACTACCTCAGTAGGACAACCCCACAAATGAATTTGTGCAAGGCTGAGTTTTCAAACTTTTAAATTATCAGGTAGATTAGTCCTGTTATGCATTGATTTCTTTAAGTCTTTTAGGGTGCAGTTATACCTTTTGATAACACACCATTTTGCTCAGAACTACTCGGCATAGTGAATTAAGTCATTATTCCAATTAATTCCAAATATCTAGTAAACGAACCTTTTAAAGTCCTGAAATATCATGTTTGCCATGATATTCTCCTCCATAGTCAAATCTGACTATCTTGATTTTTCAATTGGTTCTCAACCTTTAGTCTTTAAGTAAGAACACATAACTGTAATGAGAAAAATCATCAACAAATGTCAGAATACATTTAGAATTGCACAATGCAACTGTATAAGGTTTACCGATATCTTTATGTATCAGACTCAACAAGTTAAAAGCATAAGTTGACCTCAATAACCTTATTAGTCAACTTACCCCTACAACAGTCAGCACATGTTCCCAAATCATCATAATCTAGAATTGAGAAATGCTTTCCTTAATCAATCTCTTAACCCTAGCTTTGAAAATGTGGCTTAAACTTTTATATCACACCATGTATGACTTCTCATTCATCAGGGTTCTTCATTTCATAACTTGTTTGGAAAGATACAAAGAAACATATATTTAATTCGGGGTAAGACACATTCTATACAAATCATGTGATAAGAAAGTTATACTATTATGTTTTGCATTAAACACAACTGTACAATAGAAGTATTAAATACAAAATGTCAACCTTCTTTGTCCAAAAATTGATCAAAAGATCACATATAAAATGTGTCTGTAAAAACTGAAATGAACTATACAACAAGGTTCAGTACATACATTCCATATAGATATTACCTCGTCATTGCTGTAAACCATCAGTTTCTCCTTCTCTTTATTTGGCTTTATCCTAGATATGATCCCTTGTATTGTGGAAACACTTTGATCAGATTCTTCACTATCTAGTCACTAAGTACTTAATGCGACTATCGCAAATTAGATTCATAAATTAATAAGCCAAGGAGTTACCTGATGGTCTTAATCTTTCCTTCTAAGCCTTATACTACTGGTTTTTTAATGTCATGCGGACCCTTAACAACACTGGTTTGACCAACATCAGAATGTGGAGAAGATTTGAACTTTCTACCTTTGAACTTAGTGAACTTCATCTTTTCCTTCCCTTTAGTTGCTTCGAGGGTTATAGGAGTAGCAAATTTGAGTTTCTCCTCCTCAACAATGCAATGGGCAATCAAAGAATTGAAGTCACATTCCTCATCCAACGAATAATATGTCATCACCAAATTACTGAGCTCTAGAGGGAGTGTGTTCAAATTCTGGTGAATAATAAAGACATCAGGAAGAGGAATGTTTAATATCTTCAGTTTATTGTGAAGATGAGTCATTCTTGATATGTACTCCATTACTCCCCCTTCTCTTGTATATCTCATAGAGAATAATTTTTTCATCAAGGCACTTGTCTCAACATTAGATAAGGCTGTGTACCCCAAGAAACTCCTTCGCTATTTTTGTGTCTGGAAGTCCACTTAGAAGATGGTCATGTATAAATCTCTTAATGGTCATCAGACTTAATCTATTAGATCAGTCCCAGGCTTCATAGGTTGCTTTATGAACTCTCGAGCTCATGGATGTATGTGGAGATGGCCTATTCATCCGTATGGCTATATCAACCTCAGCTATCTCCATAGCATTCAATACATCCTTCGTCCACTTCTTTATATTGAAATGGGTCAAGGTTTCAATGGTGACATTGAGTTTGTTGACAGAAAAGGTGACTACATAATGACAATATTTCAATCAGTATAAATGTAAGACAACAACAATACTCAAAGCCATTAGATAGTATCTTTTATGAAAATTCAATCACACATATTATGAAACACCTATAAGCTGAATACATAATATATGCGACAAGACCTCTACATAAAAGCAATCAGAGTACAAATCATCAACTCTCATGATACTACCACCTGTGGGCGAATAGATCATTCAAGCAACGACTTTTCTCTATCCAATGCCTTTATGCACTTCTCAAAATCTCATGTAAGGCCAACATTTGTGGGCAGAATAACCAAACATCAAACCAGAGACACCCCCTAACGTGTAAGCAAAACAATTCAAAATACTGACTCAAAAGGCCACTATGGTGACTATATCCTCATCAGCACTTAAAAAGTCTACAAACACAAGGGATACATCTTTATGTTATCCTCACATTCTTTATGGGCATATTGTATATGACAATGTAACATCAATAAATGCAAAAACTTGAATGCACAGTAAAACTTGAATGCACAGTCTCATTGTCAAACACTCGTGCTGAAGACATTCTTTGAAAACTTCATTTGAGACTTTCGTAAAGAAAAATCTCAGTAGAGTGACTATCGTGCATCGACACTGAATTGACTACCCAAGACACGAGAACCTCATGTATCTCCCTTATAGCAAGTTCATTGCACGAAAATTCACTCAAAAATGGCTTCAGAATGTATCAATTCCTTTTCTGGGTAACTATCATGCGATCCCAAACACTGAACATAAGACTCGAGACACAAGAACCTTGTGTATCGCCCTCCCTCGTATGATGTCTTCACTCGAAATCTGATTCAAAATACCTTAATTCCTTTTTCTGGAGTTAAACTTTAATTTATTACTAATGTGATAAATCTAGAAAAATGGAAAAACTCACTTTATGAATTTTCTGGATCTGGAAATTGACCAAAAACACCCCGAGGTACCCTTATGGGAAATCTGAAATTTTTGTGTTCAACTTTTTTTGAAAATACTGTAGCAATCCATATGGCTGACATCAGTATGATGTCAGTCGATGCGTGAGCACGCCCTTGTGTTAGACGCGTGAAGGACGCGTTTAGTGCGTGTGTCGCACAATCCAAACATACGTCCAGCCCGTATCACGCAACGCTGGTGCGTGTTACACACGCACTTGAAGAGTCAAGCGCTCCCATGCACTGTTCACTATCAGGTGCGTGAGGCACATCTTGCCAAAAAAAGGCAATTTTTGGTGAGTTTTGGGTCGTTTTTTGCACTCCTAGGCTCGTTTTCACCCCGTTTCTCAAGGCTATATACATGTATACTACTTTCATACAATAAAAAGCAAGCAAAAATCGAGAAACAAAAGTTAAATCTCTGAAAACCTTATGGAGAGAAAATTGAAAAATCTTCGGTTTTAACCACCTGATCTCATCACTGCTTTGATACCACATGTAATATGTAACAGTACTTTAGTTACGTATCCCAGATCGAACGTGAGAGGACAAAAAAATAAAGAAATGCAGAAATACCTAATTTTGGTCTTCGTAACTTCAATCGGGCTTCTCTATGACAAGACCGATATAGATCCGGTCCATACTGATTAAGATTCATTTTTTACACGGACTTCGACCCATTGATTTAGATCATTTATTGAGTTACTTTATTATTTTTTTGGATTAAATTACGTAACTTAACAGATAAGTTATCGAAAAACAAAAAATGCAATTAATAGTTGTCCAACTTTATGAGAAAGTACAAAATTGTCCAACATACAAAGCTCACATTTTTCGTTTTGAACTAGTATGGAAATTCAATTACTCTTGTTAATCAAATTAATCAATCCATTGCTATGGTATATGTATTTAAGATTTTACTCTTAGTACATATAGACCTTCAGCTAATTTTTTCGCAATCAAACTTAAGTTTAGTCTAGTTTAATGTTACAACTTTTCATTAGCAAAATTTAATCTATGAGTTTTAGTTTTATTAATGTCTCAAAATTAGATTCAAACTTGAAAGAAATAAATCATTCAAGACTAAATATAATAAATTTGAATTCTAGTCGACTAATACTAGCCAAGGCAATCCTCTAGAAGCCATGGTGATGGTGGAAAGATTGAGAAATACATGATGTAATTCCACGGTTACATGTCTTGTATTCTTCGTCGCTTTCGCCAATTGTCAAGTGTTTTGCGGGTGGTTGGTAGAAAGAAAAAGTGAAGATCGTCATACAATAGATACATGCACGACTCATAAATTGACAGACAAAATAATTATCCTCAACGCCTATTTTTTATTTTTCCAATATAAATTCTTCTAAATTGCGTGGCTATTAAAATAAATAATTGGAAGAAAATTACGCTTATCCAGTACATTGGCAACAACTCTATAATCCCGATGTTAGTGAAATAGGAGTAGAAGCCTGTCAATGGCACTCAGGTTAACTTGTTGAGGCGAACTTTTCGTTAAAAAAAAACTTAAATTGAAAAACGAGTCTGATGGATATATACACCTAAATTAGGCAGACGCATTTGAAAAACCAAAACAGACGAAACCTAATCGAAAATTTTAAATTAACAAGTGGATAACATTAAGGAGGTCATTAATTCATTGTGATGAAGGAAGCTGAAAAAAGTATAGGGTTTGTTGTTCACCTGTTCCGTTTATGGAATGGAGGTAAATGCGATGCGATGCGATGCGAGCGAGTTTCTAGAAGATGTATTAATCATATTCATTGGTGGGCCACGTTGCACATCAAATGACTGGTCCGCCCATCGTACATAAACCCAGAGTCAAACACTTCACCAACTCCCTCTTTCTGTAGCTTTCTCCTCTTCATTCTTTGTTTTTTCTACCTTGAAGATTCTTTTCTTAGTTCCTAAGCCCATTTTACCCCGGAAGAGATTTTAATTCATTATGATGATAGCAAACTAATTAAGACAATAATAATCATTTAAGATGTGAATTAAGGCCTCCAATTCCCACTTATCCATTTCATTTTCACGCAACTGGAAAATAAATATAGGTTCTCTTTCTCATCCACCTCATAACCGCCTTTATGTATTGATATGACTAACCTTAATATGGAAGCATCCTTGATTAAGAAAACATCACATTTTATAAGATATGATTTAGTTATATTTAATTGTTTTTAGTTGATCATTAATGAGGATTGTCTAGAAAACGTGTCCTTGATCTTATTGTATAAACATTGCTTTTCTTTTTGAAATAATGGGAATTGCTCTTTAATTATGATTAAAGGAAAAAAAAAACAACAAATTGTTTGGAAGTTCAACACCTGTATATAGTTTAGATGCAAATGAGTTCCGAGGATAAAGTCGGAAAAAATTAATAGTCATGTCTTAAAAGATCTGTTAGTCCGTTTTAATTAAATTGTTACTGATATCTAAAGTGGACAAAAAAGACTTTGCTGTCTCGTAAGGTGTAATTAAGCCTGTATGATTACCTAAACCGTGAAATTGAAATCCTTCCTTGGAGTTACCTATATCAGAAAATAAGGACTTAATTTCATAGGTCAGGTAGTGTTGTAGATGTAATTATATACGGCAAAAAGAAAATGGACTTATTCAAAGGGTTTTATTGTATCATGTAAGTGTAAGGAGGTCGTCCATGGAATTTGGGAGTTGATCAACATTAGAAAATTGGAAGTGACCTATAATTATTTTTATATGGCAAATGGAGATTTGAGTTAGTAAGAAAAAGGCAAGAATAACGCCTTATTTAAAAATAATCCATATTCTATACGTATGCAATGTGAAATCAAAGAGCAGCAATTGGTCGGTCGTCTCTAATCGAAATCGGTACATCATTGTCTTGGAGGTTGGTAGAGTTAGATGTAAGCAAGCAACTGAACCCCAAAACTACTGCATTCTTGACTAGGATTACTTCGTCAACTATGGAAAATGAAAGACCATTTGACAAGAATCGCTTCCCTGGTTCCATCTACGCATTAATATCCGAAGTAGGTAAAGAAAAGTCTACACGAAAATTAAATGTGATCCATCAAGCATTTGACGGCCAATTATTCATTACCCCTATTTTCAATCATGAAGAAGTAGAATGTGCTGAGCCAAAGTAGGTGTCCGCTTATTAATTTCCTTTATATGTTGTTTCTAATTGATCAATTCTTAGCTTTTTATTAAACTTCATATGAATGAAACAGAAGAACAGAGTTAAACTGAAAATTGTATCAAACATGTTTTTTAAGCAATATCTAATTAGTTCGAATCAGTTTAAAATATTTTATACATTCTTATAGTTATTTAAAATAAAGAGATAGATACAAATAAGAATGGTATTAGAAACAAAGAGTAGCTTGGAAAAGAAAGACTAATTGAGGTATGGTACAAAACATTCTGAACCGTATAACGCACAAGATTTATAGTATTTGTATCGCATGGGAAGTGTAGTCCAATTTTCATTCTCCGCCTCTTGATGGTCCAATTGTTCCTTTATTAATAAGACAGTCCAGTCATTTTCTATGGTAGGTCAAGGGCTAAACTTTTGTCATGAGAAAATAATTGGATCTCCACGAGGTTAGAAAATGTAAAAGATTCCCTTGATCATTGTAGACAGAAATTTTGTTTTTGATTCAATTGCAAAAATAATGTATGTTACAAAATCAATTTCATAATAACAATAATACTGTAGTTGGATGGGTCATACTTTTAGTGTTAACATTAAGCGAACGTTGATTGATTTTGCTTACTTATCTTTTATTAGAGTTGCTATGATTGATACGCATGAATTTGTCTAAAAAAATTATAAATTCTAAAACTTTTTTGGTAGATACTTAAATTTAATTTACTTGGATAACATTTGATTTCCACGTACTATATAATAAATAATTGTTTTCTTGTCTTCTTCTTCTAAAATTCTTCCACCTATTGTCATCTTATTTGCATGCTTTTTTTAAAAAAATAATTTCATGTTTGCTATCATTGTCTGTATGAGCTGAGTTTTGGGTGGAGAAAAGTAACATATACACATAAGACATCGTTCTGTGTCTTTCTCATCAATCATACACACCAACACCATTATTGATTTGTTGCAAGGGGATTTTTCATATGTGATATAGGAATAACTGGAGCATTGGCTTATAAAATGTATCAATTTCAATTACTTATTCTCGCTCGCTGGATTCTAGGTTTCAACCTATCTTTTTTTTTTTCCCCCTTCTGGAATTATGATTTCATGGAGTTAGCAGCACAACAATGACGCCATTGACCAATTCAAAAGACTTATTTCTACTACAAGAAAATTTGATTTTAGCAACGGAAATTGCCAACGAAAAATACTGATTTTCTGTAAACAAAAAAATTTGACGACGAAAATTAGCTATAAAAAGAGTCATAGAAGAAACGACAATAGGTAAAATTTTCCAACGGAATTAAAATTTTTGGCGCTAAATTTTCTGATGGAATTATAATATCCGTTGCTAAAAAAAAGAAAAAATTTAATCAAACCTATATCAATTTCCAGTAGGTAATTTCCTTATGGAAACACCATTCTGTAGGCAATTTCCTTACCGAAATATGTTTCTCTAGGTAATTCCCTATGGAATTTTTTTTCTGTCAGTAAATGTCGTACGCAATTTTTACCGGGAACTATTAGCACCTATTTTTATGATGACTTTTACTATTCAGTAACTAAATTCAATACTCAATTTTTATAGTGACTTTGACTTTATAAGGTAATAAAGTGAATTTGTTTAGGCAACAATTTATATCAATAAAAACAACAATCTATTCTTTCATTACCAATAATATTTAAGGAAATCAAACCATTTTCATTATGTAGGCAACATCCATATACATAGTAAAAGCAATAGATAAATATTAATGTACAACTTAATCAAGTACGTACTATTAAATGTAAACAACAAAAAAAATTGCATTTATATACGATATCATATGAAAGTAACCATACATCCAAATGTCAATGACCAAAAAAATGCATTTATATATGCTATCATATAGTCCATATGGACTTAATGAAATTTAACCATTAACTTATTCACAATATAATAACAAAAAATTATTAGCTAAGCTATGCACCTATATTATCTTCCTTTAATCTATATGAAACATAAGTGTGTATCAACACTTCAAAATTCTTCACAAAGTATCTTCTTGTCCACTCTTAGTCATCAACTTTCTGAAAAAAAAACTAACAATTAAATTACAATTATTCCAAAAAAAAACCATGCTCATAAAAAGGTTGATATATCTAAAGAATGAACTACCAACTACTTTATTGTATCCTCAATTTAATACAGAGAAATTAATGTAGTTCAAAAAATAACAACACAATGATTCCATTATTTCATAAAGCACAGTAAAACCAACTCGAGTATCATCTGATCAAACATTTAACAAGATTAAGAGATCAAGAAAGCTTTTGATAGTAAATAGAAACTCATTTAATAATTTACTTGCATGTTTATACCAACACATTTTGTCCTTGCCGAAGGATTAGAGTAAGGGCAGAAATATTACACTGTGGTCCAACTAACTGCAATGGCAAGGTTAAACAATCATAAAAAAAGAGTAAGGATTTCTAAGAAAGCAAATCAATAACTAATGGAACACATTTTTTTCTACACAAACAAGAAGGCAAAGTATAGATGACATTACTTGCGTAACGGTAGTAGATAGAGACTAGGTCCATACAAATACACATACATTAATCATTTCTTTGACTTTTAAGCAAGTATTTCATAGCCAAACTAATTAACTAAAGAAGATTTCTAATTAGCCTAATACAAGTGAAGTAACAGTCTCCCATTTGTTAGAAAAATTTCAATACTCAAGTTTGTTCACTATTCTTAAGCGAAAATTTTCTTAACAAATCAATGTTGGAAGGTTCAAATAAACTATCTGAGGAAGTAAACACCACGTTTGAAGGAAATAGTACCTGGGCAACTTATAGTGACTAGGTTGCCAGTGTCATTTGACATAGAGATTATCAGGCCTACCATTCTTTGAACACCTAAACCCTGTGTCTATAAACAAACAATCTTTACTCTTGTACAAAGGATAGTTATCATCCCAAACCTAGTTCCCATTGAAAATATTGCAACCATCACCACCCTTGTCTAGAAATTTCGACAATACTTTATGGGTATTCATTGAATCTGCTATTGATGAAAATGGTATTCACATGCTTCCTTACTAGGAATTAAGAAGATATTTCAACCATAATCAATCACAACAAGACGCAAAGAAAAGTACCAATTCCAAAATTACCAAATGCACATATCCCTCCAAAATCTACATAATTCTACTTAACAAACCCACAGTAAAAACCTGAAAATTCACCATTTTTTTAGCACGAATGAGAGAGGGAAGAAAGCCCTTTGATGGCGAGACACGAAGCTCGACCTTGGTCTCTACCAAACTCCCATCAAGACTATCTGAACCTTTAGCATTACACCCTCCTTTTTTGACTCGATTCTGTTTGGAAACTTTATTTGAGTTTCTGTCACTATCATTACCACTGTCGGTGGTAGGTGTTCGTTCCCAATCGTAGATGATTTTCACCAAAAAAAGAGAAGAGTTTGGAGACGAGGAAGAAGAGAGTAAGATTTTGGCAAGATCAGGCATTCTGAAACCTCCAAAATAGCATGGAGAAGAGAAGAGAGAGAGTGAGGGGAGCTTTTAAGAAAATGAGATTTGGGAGGGAAATGAAAATGTTTTGAGTTTATATTGATAAAAAATGGTTATTAAATTTCCTACGGAAACACCGTTCCATAGGGAATTCAAGAGAGAGTGAGAGGGAGCTTTTAAGCAGATGGGATTTGGGTAGGAAATGAAAATGTTTTCAGTTTGTATTGACAAACAATGGTTATCAAATTCCCTAAGGAAACATCATTATGTAGGGAATTTACCCTATGGAATGGTGTTTTCATAGGGAATTGGACTTTTCCTATAGAAACATATTTTCGTCGGTAAATTTTGTACGCAATTTTTACTAAGAACCATTGACACCTATTCTTACGAGAACATTCACTATTTCATGGATAAATTCCATTAGCAAAGTTTGGCGTTAACATTCCCTCCTCTTTTAATGGCAAATTTTTTTGGGTCGTAAAATACCTTTTTCTCGAAAAGTTTACCTATGGAAGTCAATTTTCTTCTTTAATCCCCCACGAAATTTTTTTTGTCAGAATTTTTCCATTGGTAATTTGCAATTTTCTTATAGTGCTTCAAAAGACTTTAGAACGGTTCTATATACAAGATTACAAACTAATAGAAAATCCTATTACTAAAGGTGAAGGTTTTAGCAGGAAGTTTTGCTCATCGATGCCACAAGAAAGAGAATAATTGAAGAGAGTTCCTTATTCCAATTCAATTGAAAGCCTCACTTAGGTCATGTTGTGTACAAGACCATATATTGGTTATGCTTTTAGAATGATGAGTAGATATTAGTCAAATATAAGATAAACACATTGGAAAGTAGTAAAGAGAATATTGAGGTATCTAAAAGGTATTATTGATCATGAATTATATTATTAAGGCAATGAACTACGTATAGGGTATACTATTAAGAGGAAATCAAGATAAGAGAGGAGGACCATGTTGTGTACAAGATATGTTTTCTTACTTAACAATGGTACTATATTATAGAAATGTAAGGAACAGTCATATGTTGCTTTATCTAAAATGGAAGCTGAATTGATAACACTTTCAACATCAATATAAGAAGTCATGTGGCTTAGATTCTTGGTTAGTTTAGAAGTCATTCAAAGCAAGGAGAAGTGAACATAATGTACATATCTGCATGAGATATAGCGGCAGATCCATGATAAAAACCAATTTTTTGAGATATATATATAGGGCATGTAAAGTTATTAGGATTATGTAGATATTAAAATATAATTGATTAAAATTTCCATTTATGTTCATTCAATATATTGTCATGTTTAAATACAAATATGAGTTGATATTATTTATTAATTAATAAACATTTTGTAGTATTTGATTTCAAAATATGTTTATTTTGTATGCCATATTTTTTTCACACAAGGCAACGAGTATGTTGAACAGATAAAAGATTGGTCTAATCGACTATAATATTTGTGATGACAAGAGATAAGACAGGTTTTAAGTTTATTATCAAGGTGATAATCAAAAACTAAAGTAAGGAACTTAAATTGCAAATGTCGTTAGATGATAAGTCAAAAGGAAATTGGCTTGGAGTATTCATATGGTCACCATATCTGTCTTAAGTTGTAGATGAGATTTCAAAAAGATAAAGTTAAGAGTAAACAAGTGAACTGAGGTTAAACATTAAGTGTGTTTAAATTAACAGTTATACAATATTGCACTTATAAAAGACATATAATCCAAATTAATAAGTTAGTACCGTAGCATATGACTTATCATGTGTCTAGAAGCGACCATAAAAGGGATTAATGTAAGTCAAAAGATCTCAACTTTTATTATATGAGACCCTAGAGGTTAAGTGAACCTCTTAATATGCCCTTAGAACTCTTGTCTAATTCTTAAGAATTAAATTTAAGGTTTGTTACTTTAGAATATTACCAGAAGATTATATTTGATACAATCTTATAAAAGAATTCTAGGAAAACAAATTATTCAATTTAAGAGAATTTAGAATATAGGAAGGTCATTCTGATTGGTAACTTACATAAAGAAAAATTTTGTATTTAAAGAAGGTTACGACTCTTAGTTAAAGAATTGAATACACTTATAACACGATGACATGACCTAGGAAATAGCAATATAAATCTAGTCAAGGATTGACTCATTAATCAAGACCACATATGTTCTTTATAAATATATGATCATAAGCTCTCGTTATATTCTAATCGCAAGGATTATGGATAAGTGTGAGAACGTGCAGAATCTTATCAGTTAAACTCATCATGTATGAGTCTGAGATGATAATAAAATACACTTTTAATGAGTTTAAAAGATGTGACATTTCAAATGACTAAATATTAAAGAATAATTAATAGTATTATCTAATAGTTAGTCATTTAAATGATTAATTGAAAATGTTGGTATTCATCTTTTAAAATATATATACTCCAAAAAGATATTTATGTGAGAAAGAAGCAATTTTTTTCAAAAATTCTTTTAATAGGTGGTGTATATGATTTTAAAAATCATGTATTTATCTGTATTATTTTTTTCTTACAATTCTAAAAATATATATATTTAAAATTTGTCATTGATGTGTTTTTATGATGTTTTGAGATTTTTTATTAGGATTTAGAATGACTTTCTAATCAATTTAAACATTCGAGCATTGGTGGCTTATAGAGGTGCCCACGGAGCAATGCTAACAAAGAACACAGTACAACAGTAGATAGTCCTCGAAATCTTCGCAGCAGCAGATGAATAGTCCAACTCCATAACATCACTTGCCAAATAAATATGATGAAACATGAACACAAGTAACTCAAGAAGCTGTGCACAAACTAACATAGTAAAGCATCGATAGTGACCATCCACACTTAGCCCAAGTAAATATTCATTAATTGGACATGGTATATGATAATCTTCTTGTATTTAAGCCTTGACACTAATTTGTATGAACTTTATTGTCATATCAAAGCAATCATTTTAATTTCTAAAAAAAAAGTAAGTTGGTGTTTTGAGATCTATTATATCAAATGCTTTTTTTTGTCACATAATATTGTATGACAGTTAATGTGACTACTCTTTTCTTTGTTTATAAGTTAAAAAAATCTTCAATCTCTAAAATATTTAAGGCCATTAGATCATCTAAACACAAAAAACAATGATTTTAAAACATAACCGGAGTGGCTAGTTTGACTGGAATAAATACGAACTGGTCTAATTTCTGGTCCAATTTGTGCTTATAACTCTTATGAGAAAAAAATGGTCAATTAATTAATAAACCGACCGGTTTCTTGAAGAAAATCGAATGATTTTCTTTAAAAAGTTAGGTTAAGTAATAAACATTAAGAATTTGTCAACCATCTTCTTGAATATGTGGGACCTAAAGTTGTAGATTTCTTCCTTTTTGCAAATAAAGCGACCTTTTGCACACCAACCCATATACCTCCTTGTCATTATTAATATCTGATTTTGACATAATGCACTATTGGTATATTTCATAAATCTTTGGGTTAATTACAAAAAAGCTTAAACTTTCGTCAATTTTTCAATTATAGCCTGAACTTTAAAAAGTAGTAATAAAAATACCCAAACTTTCAATTTTTTTCAATTTTATCCCAATGT
>JANZLC010000202.1:25204328-25218517 GCA_026413385.1 Erythroxylum gracilipes | reverse complement strand
ATGATGATGATGATGATGATGATGATGATGATGATGGTGTTGGTTATGGTGATGGTGATGGTGACGATGATGAGTTTAATAATATAATTAAGAATAAAAAATTACTTATATGCAGGGAGGGGTATTTCTGACATTTTCTTATGTGTTTTGTTTTTGTCTTTAGGACAAGAAATCTTGTACTACAGTTTTGGAAGGAACAAAAAATTTCTGTCCTTGTCCTCTAAAGACGGAATAAAAATGAGTGATAACAGCAAGCAAACATTACGAGGCACTGAACTTTTGTATCCCTGTCATCTGTCTCTACCTATGAAGATATGAACCAAACGCTACGTAAGAGTGTCCTTCTAAAGAGTTCAGAAGTGAGATATGCTAGATTTAAAGGGATAAGGTCTAAAGTTACTTTAAAGTTTCTTTAAGTTTGCTAGGATTATTTTTTAAAGGAGAGATATGGGGTTGAACTGGTAGCTATAAATATTGAACCAACCTTAAAAGGATGGGAAAGTGTGAAGAAGAAGCATCCACTGGTATTAAAGAGAAAGAGAAAAAAAAAAGAGAAAAATACAGATAAAAAAGAATTAGTACAACTAAATTAAAAAAGTAAACAAATAAGAAATAAAGCTAGAAGGGTAGTCCAAAATTGGTCTAAAGTGCTTGGCCAAAGAAGAAAAAATCCAAAAATAGAAGTTATTTTCAGAGACTTAATTCCATTCTTAAAATAAAAGAAGCCAGCTAAAAACCTAATATGATAAAAGATTCATAAAAAAGAAACTTTAACTAAGATGTGATTAGAAAAATATTAGAGAAAATAATTAAAGCTAGAGATATTCCCAAAAAAATTAGAAAAAAGAAGATTTTAGAATATATGAAGAATCCATCCCCACCTTCCACAGTTTGATTTAATAGCCATAACATTAAACTTTAATTTAAACAATTAAAGTGACATTTTCAATATTTAAAATCTCCAAAAAAAATTTGAAATCTCTTCATTTGGTTCACACTATCAACAGAATATGAGTGATATATTGACTCGCCTTCAAAAAGAGGAGTTCAGTGCAAGCCTCCTTTTTCAAATTCTGTAAGCTAGTACATCCAATCTCTGATGAATAATATGTCGTTGTTGGGTTAAGGGTATTTAAGGCCCTTCACTCATTAAGATAAAACCTAAGAATGACATACTCACTTCAAAACACAAAGAGGATTGTAGAACAAAGACCTGTTGTGCTTGAAATCATATATCGTTCTGCTAAGAGGATTGTAAAACAAAGACCTGTTGTGCTTCAAATCATGTATCGTTCTGCGTGTCCTTTTGATCATATAATGAACATATTTACACGTCAAGTAACTGAAAATTTGTCTCAGTCCCTCACTCATAATCCTCATGTACAGTTCTTGTTGTTGATGGGTGCCTATGCCTACCAACCAAAATCTCTATCCACACATCGACACACAAAAATGTGCACATGGTCAGACAGCTGCTAGCCAACAAAGCATTTGTCAGGGAATAATATCTTCAAAGTCTCACTACTCCAAGATTTAATATGGTTGCAGATACGACCACACCGCCATATGTGCGCTGTTCATTACATGTTTAAGTTTTAACAGAGTTTTAGAGCATTACGTAGACTTAATATCATTTTTTATTTCGTCTCGATTGACTAATATGGAAAATCTCCAGAGAATCATACCTATGGTTGTCGCTACAATGCTTGCATAAAAAATGACGCCAGGTTTCCCTAATGGGGGAAGTTCACAAATTCCAGCTTGATTGGATGTGCATCTTCACCGAGTGTGTCCAATTTGGTCATGATTTGTGAAATGAAAGTAACCCAATACCAGAATGGTCCAAAAAGAACACTGGTAGAAATAAATTAAAGGAAAGGTAGTTAAAAGTCTGTCTTGGTCTGTCTTGGTGGGCTGCTCGTATTTTCGAGAACATCAGCAGATTATGTAGTAGCTAGGGATGAAAATAGACAGGATTCGATTAGTTACTCTACCCGTGTCTATATCCATATCTATTTTTTATGACTTAATTTATTATCTATTTAAAATTTATCCGTTTTTACAATTTATTATCCATATTTAAATCTATTGGATTGTTTGAGTTTTTAGATATCTATCGGATTGTATAGCACATAAAATATAACTTCTAAATAGAAAATATAAAGAACAGATTTTTGCAAACGCTTCAAAAAAATAATTTCATAATAATAAGTCAAGATTTTAATTTGTATGTCTTAAAAAATTATAAAATTGGAATAATAAAAATCATTATGTCTAGTGTAAAAACAACAGAACTAAAACAAAGGTAAAAATATCCAAAGTTTCGAATTGTCTTTGTATCAACTCCGCAACATTCAAAACTTCATCTTCATATCATTTATATTATTATCATCCTATAAGAAAATAAAATATGATGAAAAAGGTAAGAACAAAGGAGCAAAGTGAGGATTTTAAAGCTATTTCTTCTAATAAAATATTAATATTTTATTATATTTAACCATAAATATTCAAAAAAAGAAAAATAGAGTTAATAAAAAATGATTCGAGTATAGGTATCCATTGGTTCGGGTTATCACTAAAGTCATTTCCAAATTCATATCTACGTCTATTTTTAAGCGTCCATTTAAAATTTATTTTTTTAATCTTCATCTTCATTTTAATTTTTTGAATCAAATAGTACAAATATTAATCGGGTTAAAAATTCACTGTCATCCTTAACAGTAGCCAATACTTATAAGACAATTAATTGCCAAAAGAGGAAGTAACATGAAAAAGGTCGCCTGTTAGTTGTAAGTATTGAGAAATATTCAGTCCGCTCGATTTGAACAAGCATGGTAACCTTACTGTACATTTGTGTGCACGGGACCAGAAACCACAAACTTTGTATTGTTTCAAAAACGATTGGCTAAAACCAATTTATGCTTAAGATACCAATTATAGTTAGTCGAATGATTAAATTTGAGAATTTTTCTGTATTTAATATTTAGTTTTTCAATTAAAATACACTGTAGAAATGAAACGAGAAGAACTCATCTTTGCATTAGGAATAGTTAAAATTCCCCTACTTTCATTCTGTAGATTTATAAGGACTAATCTTAATGCGGAAGTACCGGATTGATTTGTTGATTGCTATTCTTCGTTTTACGGTTGGCTACTAGAGTCACCGATTAATCCACGTCCCAAACTCTAAGCTTTTGATAGTTTGCTTTTTGTAAGAAACTATAGAGAGAATTTCTTAGAATGTAGGGAGAGATTTTTTCAAATTCACAATGTCATCATTGTTTCATCCTTTTATATGAGGCCGATAACTCCAACACATTCAATTAGTCAGCTATTACCAATTTAATCTGTGCATAAAAGTTCAGTGACATTATGAGTTCTCCTAACATTATTCGTCATTTTAACAAAGTACAAATTGATAAAGACACGATCGAGCTTAATACCTTTCAAGCACACATGTCAATAGGGGGATTACTTTCTACAGATAAGTGAACATGGCTATAGTAGCTACCGTTGATGCTATATCGTCCTAAACTTACAAATTAAACCAGGTTGATTTTATATGCTGCTGCAGACTGCAGTAGGCGGAAAAGGTTGGCCGGCCGGCGTCATGTTCATTTAGATGTTATATTACACTGCCACATCGATGCTTACTACTAATTAAGGCACAGTTTTCTTCTTCTTTTCTTTTAAGCATTAAAAACTTGATGTCTACTTTTAGAATTTTCGTACGGACAAGGCAAATAAGGCGAGAAAAGCTATTTTCATATATATATATATATATAATATTTAAAAGAGACCCTTTAGATGTGCATGAGCATATATGACTGAATATAAAATTACTTATTGATTTGCCTGAATTTAAGTTTAGTTAATCAAAGAATGTATACTCCTTAAACACAAGTGTCAAAAAGAGTGTCCAATACCAAAGTACTTTCTCAAAGTCTTGAATTCCACGAATTCTTTTCTTGAAAACAATGTTGTTTTGATTAGTTACACCGTAACAACATTGTTTTGGAATAGTTCAAGTCTACCCTGATTTCGAATCTGCTTGGACCGCTTGTTGAAGGGTTGAGTCGAGCTAAGCAACGGGTTAAGTTAGGGCTGAACCTGAACATGATAAATCTGACATTAGTGATAAATTGTCAATAAAAATCATTTAATAAACAAATATTAACATTAAGAATGAAGCTATAAATACTAAAATTTAATGAGTAGGTTCGTACCTTAAGTGAAAACAGTAACAAGGATGTCCAATGACAGACGACGTAGGTTTCGATAATCGGTAATTCCAACATCTGACTAGCACTCACAATTCACAATGAGTGGAGCAATCAAAGTATGTTGTTAGTCTTCTCCACCCCAATTCGAAGCATATATGTTCCTTTATTGTAATATAATCTTTTTAGGTCTTCGTCAGTTAAACAATAAGAGTCATTATTAATGCTACTAACACATTAATCATGGGTGACCATGAACGAATTGTTCTAATGTTTGCACTCGTTGCTACCTAATATCTTTTCTTAAAGCCGTACGTTGCTATTAATATTCACATTAACCATTTGAGTGTCAAGTATAATATATATACTCCCTTTATTTGGTCATGTTTCAGATGCCAAAATATTGCTTTGTGCAAAACATATGCCCATATTTTGTACTAAAATCATCTTCTTATGACCTATTTTGAGTCTAATAAATATAATTTTACTTTTTCAACACATTACATAAATTTTATCACTACTTTGTTGAGTTCTACTTCAATTTGGTATATATATATCTATATCTTGGTCTTGGAGCACCAGAAAAAGCTGTACACCGGAGGAGAAAATTTTGACGGAAAATCCAAGAGAAACAACTATATAGTTCTTCCTTCAATGCGATGGGAAGCACACATACCTAACTCAACCACGTGAGAGAAGTGAAGAGCTGGAATATTTATTCTTTAGGGACCATGTAAACAAACACACACGTCACATTTTCAACACTGAACTCCCTGTAAACAAATATTCTCTTAATCCCATCGTATATATACGTATATCAGTCAAGAACACTGAGTCCTAGGTAGGCAAAATTTTGTCTCTTTTAGAACCCAAACAAAACAGCATATCCTGAGGTTATAAATATCAACTCTCGAGGTCCAGAAAGAGGAAACTTGGTAAAGGGCGTACATGAAGATGATATTTTCCTCCTTCAAATCTTTGTCAAGATCTGTCCATCAAGAGCATGAAGAAGCTGAGACAAAAACAGATGGCACCTTCTTTTCATTGACTGTGTGGAGAAAATCACTTGTACTGAGTTGCAAAGGGTTTACAGTCATCAATTCCAACGGAGACTTAATTTACAGGGTGGACAGTTACGCTGGTCGACCTGAGGAACTCCTTCTCATGGATGGATTAGGGAAGTCTGTCCTCACTGTGCGTCGACGAAAGGTAATATTATATATGTAACTGCAAGTTTCTTCCATAAATCTTTATGTTTGTTAAAGCCAACCCCGATTCTCGTTATTGCTTGTTTCTCACCCATGTACCACCGTAGCATTACCTCATGATGAATTTAAATATTACCATGAACCTAAGATGCATATCGTTTACAGGACAAAAAGGTTGGATCTTTCATCCATATACATAGATAAAATCGAAAAATGGTTGAAATAATGTATTGATTAGATATCGATATTAACGAGAATAATACAGATCAGATCATTTTTTTTCATGTTAATTATATGTAAATTTAATTTGGCAGAAGCTTGGAGTATTACTCGATAGCTGGTTTGTGTATGAAGGAGGAGATACTTGTGCAACAAACCAAGTATCAAGCAACCCTACTTGGCATGTAATAAAACACATTAACTTACTAAAGCCCAACCAGAAAGCACTAGCACATGTTTTCCGAGGGAGATCAGAGAGAGGGCATTGTTATGTGATAGAAGGCTCTTACACGCATAGATCTTGTAAAATATTAGATGGGTCGAGAAAGGAAGTGGCTGAGGTCAAGCGCAAAGAAGCCAGCATCAATGGTGTTTCTTTCGGGTTAGAGGTTTTCCTTCTGGTGGTAGAGCCATGTTTTGATCCTGGATTTGCTATGGCTCTAGTATTGATATTGGATCAAATGTTTTCGTAGGTTTAGTTTCTAAAATATTGTTTTGCTTGTTGTGCTATAACTTAATTGTTGAATGAGGATGCTTCATACGGGTATGGCAAATTTTTTAGCAACAGTAGAAATGATCAAATATAATATCATTTAAATTTCAATCTTGGTTTGCGGGAGAGGAGAGGTTACTTGGAAGGGTGCAACGAGAGGATCTTTTTACTTGCAAAGATTTTAGATTTTCAGTCAACAAAGAAAAAGAGGGAAAGCAAAAGAAACAGTGCAACTTTTGACCGATCTTTAATCTTTGGGAGTTTCGCAGGACAAGAAAACCCTATGATTTTTTACGTCCGACGAAAGTAAAAAACATGGAGATGCGGGGTATCGATCCCCGTACCTCTCGCATGCTAAGCGAGCGCTCTACCATCTGAGCTACATCCCCTGTTTATTTAGCTTCTGAGCTTATTTTACATAATACGTAAACACGTTATTATTTTTTGTCCACCAACTCAGTGTCGCTGTAATCCATTTCAGCCGTTACAGCCGTTTTAAGCAGAAAAAGAAATTGAAATGCCAACGTTTCTATTGCCTCATCAAAATGCTTTACACAAGGCAAAGAATTTCCTCCTGTAAACTACAACTGTCCCTTTAATGTTACAACATTTGATAACGTTGTCCATCATCACCCCTGCCGTACAGATGAACACTTGCAACAAATCCGTTCCCACGTGTAATTTAAATACCGATATATACATTTCCAACCCAGTTTGCCTACTAAGACAAAGACAAACAGTATTGGTTATTGATAAAAATGGCCATCATCATCAGCCCTGCTCGTTACATTCCCTGTACCACTCCACTTTCATCAGTTTACGGAATTTAGGTTGCCCATTGCAGGTTCTATTCAAAGATTTTGCAGGTGGTGGCTTCATACACGATTGCTTTATTGTGTATGCTGTGTGCCTCCTAGTTTCTGCCACTGGCCTACTTGATTTCATGGGTGCAGACCTACTTGATCTTGGGGCAGGCCAATCAATTACCCCTTTCCTTACACTATTGATCTGAATCAAATCCTCTCTGTCCTCAGATGCTAAGAGTTTAGACCTCCGAATCAAACCGCGACTTCTCACCACCTGGTCAGACATGGTTAAGGAAGTTGTCGCCGACAATATATCTTCACATTTTTTATTAGACTTCAATTTACAAGCCTTCATCACCTTTTGCGAAGGCTTCTTGGCCCACTCGATCATTCTATCCTGATTTAGCCTTGAGATATGAGTAGAAAAATCATACAAAGTTTGAGCAGCTGCCATCAACTTTGGACAATGTTCAGCTGTTTCAGAGAAAAAGCATTGCGTAAGTGCAACGAATATGTGCAAGTGACAATTCAGGCAAATATAGTGTGTTGTGAAGTATTGAGTTGCCAAGTATTTCAAATTTAGCACAAGGAAGATTGCTGGTAGCCACAAATCATACCTTTCCCTTGATCTTTCAGATCACCGCTAGGTTCTGCATTTATGGGAAAAATGAGAAAAGAAAAACTGGTTACTTCTTTTAACTTAAATTAAAATCCCTATGAGAACAAAGGCCAACAATTAGTTCTCACCAAGTGAAGGAGCATAGGGTGTCCCAAGACCTGCATCTAAAAATGGACACAATTTCATTGAAGGCACTGATCGAGATGAGGCTACACAACTTTCCAGCATATTAGGCTTGGTTCCAAAAGAAGGAACTAAAGATTCACAGAAAGTAAGCGATTCCAACTTCGTAAAACTTTCAGAAACATTTCCAACAGAACTAACAATGTTCCCTATTTTTACCCATCTACCATGGCATGTGCTCCTACTTGATAATAGTTTAGCTGCATCAGAATTGGTTTTACACTGTCCATTAAGTATGTGTGACCAAGCAAAAGGAGGCAAGAAAGTGCGGCGAGGTATCTGCTTTCCCTGACGTTGGTCAGTAGTGCTCCTTGACATTAGAACAGGTTTGGCTGCATCCAGAAGCAAGGACTCCAAATCCTTGGGTGGAGGAAGTCCCAATTTCTCCAATGTATCTTTTGGTTGACTAAAGGGAAAATCAAGCAAATTACTAGAAGTCCCAGGCTTGTAGCAAGAATCCTGAATGTTGAAAAGGAAAGAAAAAAGGCATTGACATCAACTTCATTGTATTGAATATAATTGTTCAATAAAACTAACCCTAACATTATAACCAGAAAAAACCTAAACATCCTTTTAAGTGAAGCCTAAAGAAAGTTAATTCCCTGTCATATATCCTAACAAATATAAGTAAGCTCTGTCAAACTGCTATTGCACAAAAGTAGAAGAAATGTCCAGAAATTATTTAAGAATCTTCCAAGGAAAAAGTTGAGTGAAGAGAAGAGAGAGAGAGATGGGGTGATAGGATTGGAAATTCAATTGATGTGCAAAGGGAAAAATCAAACCTTCTCAATCAAATGAATCACATGTAATTGGGAGGATAAAAACAGAGGGCCACTGGGAGGAGGAATTTCATTTGATTTGGAGTGCTAATCAATGTTATGGTTCGGTTCAACTGCATCACATGTATTGCTAACAATCTTTATACACTCTCCTGCTACTGGACCATTCTCTCCAGGGAGTAATATTTAAGATGCTAACAATCTTTATACACTCTCCTGCTACTGGACCATTCTCTCCAGGGAGTAATATTTAAGATTCACTAACCTTTTTAGAAGGTGATAGGTCTGTCTGTAATGAACTCCCATTATCTCCATTTGCCATGATAGAGATAGATGAGCATGTATGTGCTTTGTCATTACAATTGCTATCTATCTCCATAAGAGTTTGGGACCGGGCAGGCCTAAGGACCTGAAGGGCAGAACAAGCACTTCTAACAGATTGCAGAATACTTTCAGTCATATTTGCTGCCTTCTTACCCTTATCTTTGCCCAAGCTAGAACATTTGCAAGTTCCAACAAGGAGATCATCCAATGATAAGTCATCTACAAACTTTGTGATGTCATGAACATCAGTTTTTAAACCATACAAGCCTGGCACTCACAAAAACACACACATATGAGATCCATGTACGCCAGCCAAAAAAGAAACAATAATCATTAAAGAAGTGGAATAGTATGTCAAGTGTGAGAAGATGAAATTCATCATAATCGAGTTTTCATCAAGAACTTTCATAGAAAGTGCATATCATACACTAAGATGCAAGGGTTTACTAATCTTTTTGTAAGATATTGCCTTAGACCTAATAGGTTGTAGCACACTCTTTAGCTTACTTTCTATATTTACCAGGTCCACTGTAACCAGCAACAGCTGAAAGAGGAAATTGGATAGACATAATCAAAACTAAAAATAGAGAAAAATGGATGCCATATTGATGAAATGGCATTCCCTTTAGATTATATGAACTTCAATATTTCCAAAGAACAGGAAGCCAAGGCATTAGGCCATTAACAGGCTGGTGAGGTCATCTGTTGAAAAGGTTTGTGGCTCCGGAGATATCATAAACACCCTTTTTCTGGATAGATTAATGCATTGTTTCCACTAAGTATCCCCAACAACCCCCCAGGGACAAAAACAAATTCAAGATTGCTACAGACATACAAGCAATAAAAGGTAGTCAGAAATGCCAAGGAACAAGTTTATTATCGCATCAACCGCATAGAATCATCACAAAGTACAAACTAGTTTTGCCAAGTTATGTGCAGCAACTTCTTTAAAATTGTATATAATCAGAAAGTAGGCAATACAACAAAGAAAGCTCCTTGTACATAATGCAAATGGGAGACGATTGTCAAATTCTTGGCAAATGTTAGCATACCAAAAATGTTGCTCCCTCCACCAGATGCGCTGAAGCTCCCCAGACCTGCCTTCACAGAGTAAAAATCATGTTTATTCTTCGTGGAAACTTTGGAATTTCTCCTGTCCACACGCTTGTTCCCAAAGTTATTCCTCTGTTTTGTCAATCGATTTTTCTCTAGATGGAATATACAAAAACGGGATTATTATTGCAAAAAATGCCTAAAATCTACTCTTAGATCATGTAATTAAAGCAATCGAATTTTTATCTACAGCTTTTAGAGTAATTTACAATGGTTTATACCATTACCTCAAATATGTTTCTGAATCACGCTTCAAAATCGTTAATAGTTTTAATCAATGCTATTAACTACCAATAGAATATCTTCAGTAGGAAACTTTGACAGAAATTCTATGCAAAAGTGACCATCTTGGAAATTATACATGACAGAGAACTTCTTTCATGGTCTCCGAAACTACATCCAGGTATAAAACAGGTGCTTAGAAGAGTAATAACATATATGTAGAAATGCTATGATTCTGCAATAACACACATAAATGACATCAAGATTTTTGCACAACAGCGGAGTTATCTTCTACAAACAAAACTTTGATTTTGTTACCACTAACTGGGGCATCTACAGAACAAGTACAGATTTCAGCAAATATATTACCTTGAAAGTCAGATTTTGTGCCAAATGATCCCAGCTTATCATTTACATCTTTCATATCATCAACCCCAGTTGGCATTATATCATCATCTGATTGTGTGATCCGCTGCCTCTTAGAGCACACACCATTACTTCTCAACAACTTTCCTGCCTTCCTTTGGACTTTCACATCCTCTGGCTTGGAAATCCAAGGAGTAGTTGCACCACTGCAATAGAGCTTATTAGACAACTCCTCACAAGGAGAACTTGGCAGCTGTCTTGTGTACGGACAAAGTTCCGAGGGCAAAGTCTTGTCCCATGAAGTTGGCTCCAATGTGTTAATTGAGCTCTTTGAATCTGCCAATTCACCATATTGAGTTAGATGGGATGACAAAGTAAGTTCCAAATTGATTATTAAGTCATAAAACTCTTGGATACATTAAGAACAAGCATTTCTAGAGCCAGACCAACTCTAAAAAGCTCTACCAACAGATATTAAAGTGCTTATCCCTCTTGCATAATTAGCAAACCAGTTGATAACATCATACCACTATGTCAACAAGCCCTAACTAACCGCATAACTCGGAATTATTAAGAAATGAAAATACAGAAATCAGAACCAACGCGTTAGCTACAGCACTGCAAAGCGCCAAGCATCCATCTTTTACGGCTACGACCCATTGGGTAAGAACAACAACGGCGAAAACACTCTGCTGGGCAGACACTCGTCAAACTAATCCAATCATTCCCATTTCAGAATATAATATATATATATATATATATATAACAGGACGACAGCATAACATATATATGGGATCAAGACATCCACCAATCATTGAGCTAGAGTTTTAAGAAATTAAGACCAAAACCAGGCAAAAAGATGCAACCTTTCTCGCCAAACCCCTCCGATCCCTCAAGCTTGGGCGTCAAATCCACCAGATAATTTAACTTCACCGCGTCCATTACCACTATTCCTCCTCACACGTACTCAAACAGCTACGCCGCATGATTCGTGTGGATTTGGAGCTTCAGCTGGTGGGTGAGGGAAAGTGGGGGAACTGTTTAGGTCGTGAAGGAGGCGCAAAACAGAGGAACTATGGGTTTTAGGGCACGAAAGACCGGCTATTTATAGTTTTCGGGATTTTGGACATAGCAACTCTCCGGTCTCCAATATTCCCTACCTCATCCATAAGGCCTGCTTTTGTTCTGTACCTATTTTCGTCATTTCAGTTGGACATCTTCCAATTCTGGGATCGTTTCCAGCAATCATTTTCCTCAACGTTTCAGGTCAAAGACATTTATGTTGATGTGATTTTACTGAAATAACCTCATGATGTGAAAAAAAGGGTTCGTCAGTTTTCAAGTTTCATTCATAAAACCAAACAGCCTGCGTCATGTATTGGAAATAAATGTTAAATCAGAACAGTAAGACTAATTTTTTAACTTCAAGTTACAGTGCATTTAACGACATGAGTTACCGATTCCTGTTACGTACACGAAGGTAGAGATAGTACCATACGCAGCCTAAACTTTGTTATGTTAAGCAAACCTTTCAATCAGTTATAGGAAAAGGGTTAAATTAAATCGAAACATTTTTATCATAATTTAATTTAAAGTCTAAATTTGTTGACAAGTTCAAAAATAATTTTAATATTTTAAAAATGTTTAATTTATACCTCTAAACTTAATTACTCCCTCCGTTTCATAATAAATGTCGTTTTAGATACATTTTAATTATTGAAAATAAGTGTCATTTTTTACTTTGTATGCATGTTTATAATTTTACTTCCAAAATTAACTTTTAATTTCTCTCTCATCTTAATCATACAGATCACAATTTCAAGACAATTTAATATGCAATTTCTCTTACATGCTAACAATTTCAAGGTAATTTCATGAGAGTATTAATAAGGGTATATCTATAATTTCATTAGCTTTCTTAATAAGCGTGCATTTTTCTAAAACGACAATTATTATGAATCGGAGGGAGTATAAGAGTTCTTTGCATGTGCACAATAGGGTGGCTTCTTAATTGTTGGTATACAACTTCCAGGATATATTTATTGTTGGTATAAAACTTCCAGGATATATTTATATCACTTGAAGATTACACGTTAATAGACATGAAGTTATACTTTTTCCTTAATAAGGTGACACATAATATTGAATAATACCTTATAACTTTTCAAATTTACGTAACTAAAGTTTTCTTACAGATAGTAATAGCGACAGCTTACAACTGTCCAGCTAAACTTCCCGTGTACCCTCCTTTAGACATTTGATAGATATTATATCTCTGAAATAGTATAACTACAAATCTTTTATATGATGAACAAAATTATGTCTATAAATGATTTTGTTCTTACTTCTTAAAACGAAAAATGAGAGAAAATTAACATTTTAACCTTAAATTTTTAAATTTTATTATATTAAATGAATTAATTTTAGTTAATTTTTATTCTATCATGATAGTCATAACTACAAACTCTATTACATATGTAAATGGCAATGTATGTCGAGTGTACCTCAAAATTTACCTAACTCTACACACTAAAAATTTGTAGTTATGGTGAGTTAGGATTGTATTTACAGAGAATGTTTAGTTAATTTTTGCAATAACAATAATTGATGTTAAGGAAATAAAAGGGGAGTTTTGGGTTGATGCAATTGAGAAAACAAAATAAAATTAAACTAATACAAGCAAGTTATAGAAAATAGTCAAAAGTGATAAAAGTGTTGAATATGTGTAAAATCAAATTCTTGGATCAATCTCGACCTAGACATGATTAAACATATCTCATTGTTATAATGCTTTCACACCTCTCCTAGAACTATTGATTATAGACTAACAATAAATTCTAATAGTCTTAGTTTTCCTTTAGGTTGTGTTTAATTAAAATGAGCTTTTTAATTAAACCTAACTATCGAATAACTTAGAAAAATGCTCTCTAGATTTAATTGAGCAATCGCATTACGAAATAGAAAATAGATTAATATAGATAGTAACCTCACAAGCTTGGGTTATCTAACCTAAGTTACGTTATTCCTAATGATTCAGGGTCATTAGTAGCTACAAACAGATCTCAAACATAATGATTACAGATTATATTGAAAATTTAAGCAATGGATTCGTAATAAAATAATCCAATGAATGAATTAAGATCATCTTTACAATACCTAAATCATTCAACATAGAACAATGATAACAATCTTTAAAGAGAGATTCAACATTAAACAAAGAGAAAGATATGCTTAACCATGACTCTAAGCGTAGATTTTGCCTCCAAACTGTTGTCGAGAAACTTAGCCTTCCATGACCTCTATGGGTATCCAAGAATAGTAGCTCTCTGTCATTCTTGAAACTCCAAGATGATATGTATTCCTTTTTATTGTCATAACATTGTATTTATACTAAAAACAATTTTTTGGGGGTGCTAGGTCATAAAAGTCACGAGCGTGACTTGATAACTCATAACTGTGAATGGCCTAATTGAGGCCCATGACCGTGAGCCTCCCTTGCATAGGCGTCACATGGGTGTTGTAACATCCCATTACTTATGAAAGGGTTAGAATGGTAATTTTGAGTGATTAATGAGAGTAGAGATGCATTTTCATGTTCATGCATAATATGCCATACACTTATATATGAATAGTGAAT
>JANZLC010000202.1:25182857-25193993 GCA_026413385.1 Erythroxylum gracilipes | reverse complement strand
TCCCTTTTGCATCGCGTAGAATGTAAGAGCCATGCCCGGCTTGCTTGACGACCTGGTAGGGTCCTTCCCATGCTTGTTCGAATTTTCCAGGATGTTTCCCAGCCGGTCATGCCTCTCACCACTGGGCTACGTAGCTCAGTGGTGTGAGGCGTGGTCCATGAGACTAACAAAACCCTTTGGTCAGGGGTTCGAATCGCAACTCCACCCTGACAGACCAAAGCGTACAATACCTAGTGGGTCACGGCTCAGAGATTTGGACAGATCCATAAGTGGGGGCTACTCCCCTGTAGGCTTCGGAACCCACCCAAACCAAATTCTAAAAAAGTAAGCAAAAGTCTACATAAAAACACGTTGTGACTAAAGCTAGCAATCTCCCAAATAAAGGTACATTATTTGATGTAATTAATATTACGGGATTGATGGCACATTTATAAAAATATATTATATGAAAAATTTAATGGGCTTACTTAACTTGTTTGCCTACAAATTGTGCAAAATTTTAAAAGCTATTTATTTTTTTCAAATATGACAAACCACTTTACTAATAAAGTAAACCATAAAAGGCTTATTAAGCATTATCTCAAAAATTAATCAAAAGCCAGACTTCTTATAAACTTCTCATACTTAATTAAACTCATAGGAAAATAAAGAAGAAAAAACAATGATCTTGATCTTTTTGGATTCAAGATATGTAAATCACATGAATGTATTGAGAAATTGCAAAAAAAATTATTAAAATTATTATTATTGAGAAAGTAATACAAATGAGAACAAGTCCTAAGAGGGAACTTTCTCTAGTCGAAAAGAAAGTATGGCTCAGGTTTCAAGGCCAGGCAGTAAGTTGGATTGTTGGAAGAAGTTAATGTTGCCTAACCAGTAACCACACAAAAGGGGTCACAAAAATTAAAAAGACAAATGCGAACATATACATGCATGAGGCCATTTGTTGATAATTAAAAATTTTAACTAATTTGACTGATTTAATTTAATCATAAAATTTTTTAACCGTTTAATATTTTGATTTGATTTTCAATTTTTCGATTTACTTAATCTCTTATTGTTTAAAACTGATATGGTTATTAATTAATTAAAAAAATCATAAATTAATAAATTTTTATAAATTAAAATTAATTAATTAATTTTCATTTAATAATTTCTTTTTTCAATTAAACTTTAAATTCTTAGGTTAATATGGACAATATTTTTTGATCATATTTTAAATTCTTTAATTTTATTTAATCTTTAACTGATTTTATAATGGTCTAATATCTGTTAAACCTTATTTCAAAAAAAAAACTGTTGAACTTTTAAACCATAATCCTTTTATCTTTAACTTTCGATCTAATTTTTAAAACATTATCATTTACACAGTATTGTTACGTGGAAATCAGGAAACTCAAGATTGCATTATAATTCGAGACCCATATATAACTTATACATGCGTGAGGCCATTTACAATACCCATTGATACTGGTAAGTATTTGAAATATCAGCTAAATATCGACTGTTATTGTAAATTTTAAAAACTTTAGGGACTGATTTGTAGAAAAAGAAAATTAACCTAATAAAATAAACCCCACCAATGTAACGTGTTGTTGCTCACAACGTTAGGTATAACGATGTTTTTCATGGTGGGTTTTCGCTAGCTTAAGGTGGAAGCCTTTAAGGGTTTGGTTGGTTAGTATCAGAGGTGAAAAGCTCAAGGTTGGAGATGAAACTGTCCATAGAAGTGAAGTCAGGCAAGAGGTGTTGTTTGATAAGCTCCGTGGTTGAAGATTTATCTGAGGAAGCCATTAAAAGCTTAGATGGTGATGAGAGGATATTTGTGTTCAAACTTCAAGGATACAGAAGAATGTGTTTTCTTGAGTGAAATGAGAGAGTATATAAAGGGAAGAAGAACACAAGAGACGTAGAGAAAAAGGAGGCTTCTGAGTAGGTTTCATGGCCTAGATAAATGATAGTGGACAACAATTAGCATAAATATTCTATATTTTAATGCCCACGGTTCATTTATACGGTAAAGATAAAAACTGTCATCTCATTTAGTGTCAATTAAAAATACTATTTGGTGCCTTAAAATAATTAAAAATAATTTTGTACCGAAAATATTAAAACAAAAAAATTCTAATACTTTTTGTTGCTTTAAAATAATTAAAAACATTTTATGTACTAAAAATATTAAAACAGATTTGATTTATATGTTAACTTTTATATATGTAATATAATTGTAATATCTTTATTTCAAGTTTTACTTCTAATTAATTTTTCGACATGAACTATTATTGTAAATTGTAATAATTAAATACCTATAAATATTTATTATTCTTTTTATTCAATGTTTTGATGTAATTATTATTTATTATATGATAAAATTATAACATTTTAAATACTTTATATTGTAACTAATTTTATATTTGTATGATGATTAAATAGTTTTTTTTTTTCATATTGATTGATGTTATTTTTTAGAAAAAATAGTGATTGATGTTATTGTTTATATATAGAATATATGAAAAGTAATATTAATAAAAATAAATAGATTTATTATTTTAAATTTATGTTATTATGATTTTTAAAGACATGATTAATATAGAATATATTGAAAAATTATCTTACAATTAAAAAAAATGAAAGACTACTTTATAAATTTTAAAAATTCCCAAAAATGATGCCCGTGATACAGAACCATATTATAATTAAAGGCGCAAGTGAGTTATTAAGGGAACTCTTTTAACTTAAGTGAGGTTGCGGGTTTGAACTACCTTCATGTATGCAGCCTTTTAAAAATTGGGATCAGAGCTTTGTCTTCTGCAAAGGACCTACTAGGCTCAAGCGGGGATTAATCTAGGTGTGAATGACTTAAAGATACCTTATCATAATTAGGATTTTCCTAAAATATCTTGTGAGAAGTAAAAAAAAAAAAATCATTTTAAATTACTGTGATCAAATATATGATTATATGTTGGTAAGTTTAGTCTAAAAGACTAAAACTAAAACGTATTTGTTAAACACAATCGGGTCTCCAATAAAATTTTCTCTTAACAAAATTTGAAAAAGGAACCGCCTGCAGTTTCTCCCGCTAAATACTGATCTGGGATCCCATTCCCTGCAAAACGTCCATGAAATTCTTCTCCGATCAGCAACTCTGCTACGCCGATTTCCTCCCTCCTTCCGAGGTTACCATTCGCCATCTATTCCGCACTCTTCTAATTGTGCTTGCTTTTGATTTTCTCTTGTCTTGTTAGGTCCGAGCCAGAATTGAAGTTGCAGTCCTCAGATTTCTTAAGATCTTGAATTCTTCCAATCCCGCCATCTCTCAGCTTCCTCTCGTATGCTTTGAGTTCTATTCTTCTCTTCTTTCACTTTCATTAGATTCTACGAGACAACGAAATCAATTTTATTTTATTTTTAATGTGAAAATTGTGTGCATGAGCATGATATGGTTAAAATTGTAAGCTTATTATGTGTATTGTTAGATACACCGGAAATCCAGTAATACCCTAGTGAGCCAAGGATTATTGAGTGATGATTCGTGGATTTTCCTTTCTCACTCGTTCTGTAAAAGGTCGTTGATGAGAGCAAATGCTGCCAAAGCATTTGTTAGAGGTACATTCACTGATCAAGGACCAATTTCAGGTCTCGTTTTATTCTTTTTCTTTAGAGATTTAAGTTTTATTTCGGGTTCTTTTTGCTTGTGCAGTGTGGAAGGTGACGGGATTGTGCTTGCAGATTCTGGTTCAGGGAAAGCGAGTAACGCAGAGGGAGCTCTTTTACAAGTTATTATGTGATTCACCTAGTTATTTCTCATCTCAGTTGCAGGTTAATAGGACAATACAAGGTTTGTTGATCTCTCGCCTCATGAGCTATCTTTGACAAGTGATTTTATTTTTTATTTTTTTTCCGTAAGTTGGTTCTTTTCATTTTTTGTTACATATGAAAGCACCAAAATGGTTTATAGACCAAACTCCAAATGATTTCTTTGATTGGTTCTGATTATTACTGTCGAACTGATTTGTGACTGCAGATGTTGTGGCTTTGCTTCGGTGCAGTCGATTCAGTCTTGGAATCATGGCTTCTAGCAGAGGAGTTGTTGCTGGACGCCTGTTATTGCAGGCCCGTTATTTCTTCTGATTTCTGTTTGTCTACCTGTTGAGATGGATCCATTCTTGATCTTTCCTTCTGGAAATCGTTTATAGGAGCCTGACCAAGAGGTTATTGATTGTTCTACGTGTGGATCTTCTGGGTATGCAATTTCTGGTGATCTGAATTTGCTAGACAAACTGAATATGAATACAGATGCTCGATATGTCATCGTAGTGGAGAAGGTATCTAGGCAGTTTTTTAAAATGTAGTATAATTGGATACCAGCTTCAAAGCAGTAATATTTGCCGTGCTCGTACAGCATGCCATATTTCATCGTTTGGCTGAAGATCGTTTGTTCAATCAGATTCCGAGCATTCTCATAACAGCTAAAGGGTACCCAGATATAGCCACAAGGTAATTTATTAATATTTCTCTGAAGCAGCAATATGAAGTTTTAGTTCATGTTTTTGCAGATGCTTTATGTAAATCACTAGCACAGTATCAAATGCAATATAGGTTTCTTCTTCATCGGATCACCCGAGCTTTTCCTGATTTGCCAATCTTAGCGCTAGTTGACTGGTATGGATTACTTTTCCACATTTTTTCCTCCACAAGATACGAATATTTTAGTAACTCTTGGGGTCAATTTTATAAGGAACCCAGCTGGACTAGCGATACTGTGCACCTTCAAGTTCGGAAGTATAGGAATGGGATTGGAAGCATACAGATATGGTGCTTTTCACCATTTTGAACATCCTCCATAGGTTTCCGTACCTAGTAGCATAAACTGATTGGTGCTAATTTTCAGCATGCAACGTAAAATGGTTGGGGCTGCGGGCAGAGGATCTGGAACTCATACCTGAAGAGTCTTTAATCCCACTGAAGCCACGGGACTTCCAGATTGCTAAAAGCCTAATGTCCTCAGAAATCTTACAGGTACGGCTGCAGGCAGATTGTTCCCAATTTGCTTATACGATGTAGGAACTGTTTATGCTAATTGGTAATTAGCAGGAGAATCACAAAGAAGAGTTGACGCTAATGATTGAGGGTGGCAAAAGAGCAGAGATAGAATCTCTCTTCGTCCATGGCTACGACCATTTGGGGAAATACATCGCCCAGAAAATTGTCCAGGGAAGGTACATTTAGGCTGTAAACATCAACGTACGGACAACTTCTAAGCTGGAAAGAAGGCATGTCTGCTGATATTAAGCACTTACTGTTGGATTATCATGTAGAGATAACTAATACATACTTGAAACTATTTCGTATGCATTTATTTGCACACAAGTCGAACGAGGTAGCTCTTGGTAATCAAAATTTAAAAGCATAATATGGCACTGTTCCTACGAAATAACTTTATATGGGAACAAAATCGTTGGGAAATTAACTGCTGGTCAATTTGGTTGGTAGGCGACGATACTTGTAGCAACTCTTAAAAGACTGATTCTTGGTTTTGACAATCCCAGAATAAATGTAAAAGTTTTCAAGTCAAAAATCGGAATTGTTTCCTATACACAGCATACAAATAATTCTCAATTCATGTTCAATGTTCAAGACTCAGCCATGGAGCCACCCTCATATTAGGTAGCTCACGCTTTCGAAGTGGCAATATATCTATAATGCTATCAAAAGTGATACTCCTAAAGACCACCATAGCTTTTGCTCATTTTCTATTTCTCAACGCATTACTTCAATAATTCTCTATAAGTCCGCAAATAATCATTTTACCAACATTGATGCCACGGCAATACAAGACGCAAGCAAGAGTCTTTTCACCAAAAATTCATAATTACTACATATAACTTGGAGTAACGGTTTGAATAAATTGGACACGTCACCTTTCCCCCCGTAAGAAAACCTCATTACTAGAATGAATCCAATAAATACGCCGTGCAAGTATGCAATTGCTTATGAATACCCAGCTGCAATAATCTGCTGAAGACATCTAAATAGTGGCAAAACTTTATGCTGCTCTTGCGAGACTCACTCTCTTCCCATCCACAAAGAATGTCGGACTACCTTCCAACTGCAACCAGGACCAGAATATGTGAGAAACAAGAAAAATGACATAAGGAGATCAAAGTCGCAGCAAAGTGTATCTTCTAGCTTGTCAAAAGAATGCTAACAAATAGTAAGTCTATGTTAAAAAGCTACAGCATAGTCATCATCTAGATGAAAATTTTGAAATGAGTAGGGAATTTCAACAAATGACAAGATTGCAACATGAAAAGGCGCTCAAAATTTTCTCCAACAATATGGGGGGACGTGACTGCCACTTTTAGCTGAGTATCCACAAATTCTGTACCTTTCTTTTCAAGTAAGCAAGAGCATCCCTCTTGGAATCAAAATTTGAGAAAACTAATGGTGCATGATCTTCAATAAGAACTTTCAGCTTTTTCAGCTTCAAAGAATGTACCTGATATACAAAGTTAGTTACTGAAAATGATCTTTTTCTTATTCCAAAAGGATAGTATTATAGCACTAATGAATGTCAGACCTCACCAAGAAGCTGTTTACACAACTTTTTCAACTTCACTTTTGGTTCGCATATGGCTTTTGCTTCCAAAAGATCATGCTTTCTTTTTGTTGAGTGAATGTGATCACCATAATTTTCACGAAGTTTTTCTTTATCATCTTCAAGAAGCTTTTGTTTATCAATTTTCTCCAAGACTTGCATGCTATCACAGTTTTGCTCAGCTAAGGGATTTCCATCAACAGAATCCTTCTCTTTATCATCGTCATCATCGGTCAGATATTCATCAGAAGCAGAATCTTCATCATCACTGTTGCTAAAGGATGTTTTTTTTCCCAGAAAGTGAACACCAGCTGTTTTCTTTGGCTGATCCTTGATACCAAGTCCTTGCTTTCCAGTCGTAGCTTTGTCCTAGATACACTCGAAAGCAGAGAAAGACATCAATGGTTAGCAAAACCTTGGTCCCACTTCTCTCATATCTGTGAATGCTACTATATATTCAAATATTGATAGCAACAAGAAAAGCATTGGTGGCGGTAGTAAGTGTTTAATAGGTGGTGGTATTTAGTGTTTAACAAATTCATCTCTTCCACATCTGTAATTTGCACCCCAAGTACATTGTAGTATCCACTGAAAATACTGTCCAAAAATTGAAAAAAAAAAGGAACTGAAGAAAGTGAAACAAATTTAAAATAGGACACCTACTTGAACAAGTTTGTAAAGATTCTCTTGATCTTCTTCAAAAAAGGCATTTCTTTCATTACGTTGATGTTCTTTTGCTTTTGACTTCTTTTTAGATTGTGCCCCAAGAAAACCTCCAGATACAAATCCATAATTAGATCCCCACCATTCTTGAAAAACTTTTCCATCTTTATCTCCTGAAAAGCAAAGTTATAAATGAAAATATATTTCCAGGAAGCAGCTAAATCATGACAATGAGAAACATAAAGATATTGAGAAGCATTTACTAGTAACTTATAACAAGTCCACACAGAGATACACAAGTGTTAAAGGGTGATAAAGTTGTTTTTATTTGAAACATGATTTCCATGGATCAAAGTGACAACGTCAATTTACCCAGCAAGCCTCGTCAAGAACAAACCACCTCAAATAAAGAATCTTAAAATTTGATAGCTTAATCTGATTACAGCCTGTTTTGAAGATCACACAAAGCAATTGCATGTGTCCCAGAAAAGCACTCACAGAAATCACCATATGCCTAGATGTGACATCAAACAATCACAGAATCATCATCCTGATACTGAAAATGCCTTTAAGAAGTCAAACAATAAAAGAAAAGAAAAGCAGAAGTAACCACACCTAGTATGAGAATATACAATTCTCTACACAAATACAAGGGAATTTACAATCACATCAAAACAATTTCAATACCAGTTGAAGCATCTTTAAGATAACAAACTTCATTCTCCAACGGTTCTATAGACTCGATTTCACCACCAACAGTGCAATTTGCCTCAGGTGACTCCTCAGCCTTTTTCACCTAGGAAGACATTGAAAATTTGCAGTAAAAGTTATAAAAAGCAGATGCTTTAGGAACATTCTGACAGAAAATAGCATAACACAAATATGGAACATGCTGCTCCTATGATGTACCTCATATGTCAGAATGAAAATACTTCACAAAGTGCAACTTACAAGAATCGCTTCAAGGTCCTTTGTAGAATATGCACGTACATGCTTTCCATTTTCTCTTCTTTTATACCTGATAAAAATTATAGAAAGTAAAAGGAGGAGAAACTAAGTACAAGGTGTAAAAGTAATGAATTGATAAGTGATACACATCGACAATTCTGCTCAACTAAGCCTTCATGCCACACTAGCTGATGACATGAGGTCCAAGGCCGTGGGGGAACATACAATGATAAATTAACCCTATTGAACAAACCTTCCTCTTGCTCGTGTAGCCTTGACAACTGGTTGCTGAACCTCTGTGTATGCATCAATCTCAGCTCCGACTTGTGCGCTGTTTTTCTCGGCAACTGTCAACCACAAAGAACAGTGCTCTTACTACCAAAAACAGAATAAGAAATATAATCCAAAAGTCCCAGCAACTTAACAATAACATCGACATGCCATACCTTCATTAGTGGTACTGGTTTGTGCCGCTTGCTGGAAAGAGAAGCATCAATATCATTAAACTGGTTCTAATCAGATTGAAAATTGGACTAATTAACGCAACGTACCACTTTCAATCTTTTGAGAATATTATCGAATTGGGAGGTATCAAATGCCCAGCTGTTTTGCTTCTCGGTGCCAATACCTGTTTCAACATTTCAAGTCAACTAGACTAGCAAGCAACACACTGATTTGGGTCAATCAAGAAAATAAAGAAAAGGAGGAAAATGAAACAGAGAAGGTAAGGAACCAGCAGTGTCCTGTTTATTCTTCACTCTAACGTATCCCTTGATCCCCTGCTTGTCTTTTCCTAGCCCCTCTCCTTCTTCCCAACCCTGCACATAAACAAACAAATCAACAAAAAAATCCTAACCAAATTCATAAAGATCATCTCAATGGGAAAGCATATACCATTTGTTTCATGAGCCGAAAAGCAGGGGATTCCCTCGTAATACCCACGTAACATATAGGAGCTTCAGCCGTCGACATCTTTCCGACTCTTTTGCTACTCCTCCGTCTTCCTCTTCACCGCCGGATCTTTCAAGCGGAGGAGATGGAAGATACTTTTACTTTTTTGAAAACCTAGAACAAACGGGAGGTTCAGTAGAGAAAGTGTGAGGTGTTCGTCGAGAGCTTTGTGCTCGGTAGAATGCGATTAATTTTGCGGTGTAGATTTGATCAAGATGTTTGTTTTTGGGGGGCCCATCTAATTCTTTCTGATACGGTTCTCTTACTTTACATCTGTCTGATCTTTTTGTCAAGCTTAACTAGCACATGCGGACACATGATTTAATCCACCAACCGGGAAAAAGTCTCTTGAGCAAATAAGCATGGAAATTGGGTTTGGGCTCGGCTCGGTTCGAAATCAATTATCCAGATTCATGTTGACCGAATCACGTTTGGGCTTCCACCGAACTACGGGTAGGGTTGGGGTCAGGGCTATATAGGCTTAAACGGTATTATTTTTTAAATATAAATAATAATAATAAATCGGATCTGGGTTTGGCATTGGCTCTTAGCTCATGGCCTGGTCTTATCCATTGCATCATTACGAGCAACGTATTTAAGCGTGTCATTCAGTTTGTTAATTTTATTTTTCAAATTACTGAAAACATATATTCAGTTGATTTTCATTTTTAAGTTTTATTTTTATAACATATAAAAATTATATATTTTTATTTTATTTTTGTTTTCATTTTATTATTATAAATAAGAATTATGACTTATATAATTTAATTATTTCATTTAATTTATAATTAATTCTATATAAATTACTAAAATTAAAATAAATAAAATTTTAAATACTTATTTATATAATATTTTTATATGAGTTAGGACATGAAAAATCACCTATTAATCTGTAAGTTGATTTGAACACTATGCTTTGTTTTGTCTAAAATTAAATAGAATATTATCTTAACTTTCATGTTTATGATTATTTTACTCTTTCAAATATTTAAGGATATTAAGATGTGTCGATTTACTAGTAGATAGAAAATTTACAGATATTTGAATTTACTTTTATTTTTATTGTGAATTTTATTTTTAAATAAAAATAAAAATAATATAACAACACTTTTCTTACATATACTTTTTTTAAAAATGTAAATGAATATCATTATATGAAAGGAAGGTTTGGAACAAAATATAACTGATCAGTCACAGTTAATACATTGCTATCTCACTTAATTACTATTAATGTTCTTTATACTAATTAATGTAATTAGTTAATTAGTTGGGTTAGCTGTTAACATTATATTCACGTGGTCTTCACTTGCTAGTTCATTTGCCTATAAAAGCTTTGTAATTTCCAGTTAGTTACTTAATAAGAAAACTTCTTTTTCTTGATAAAATTCTCTAACTCTAATATGGTATCAGAGCACTTTTCTCGCTTTCTCGCGTAACTGTTGTTTTTCTTTCTCACTTTCTCGCATTTTCTCAGCTCCCAAACACCTTTATTTTTCATTTTTCTCTTGATTCATGGTGGGAAATGATGATTTTGCTCATGGCTTCACCAGAGTGATAATCTTGGTTTGTTACTTGTTTCTCAGCCATTATTATATGATAACTATAATACTTGGAAGCGTTCGATGCTTATGGCATTATCTGCCAAAAATAAGATCGGATTCATTGATGGATCGATTTCGAAGCCAAATCTAGCTTCAGATCGCTTTAATTCTTGGACTCGAGCCAATAATCTAGTGAATTCTTGGATTATTAACTCCGTTTCTAAAGAAAATTTGACAAGTTTGTTGTACCATGATGCTGCAGCTGATATTTTTCAGTTGAGGAAGGCATTAGTTGCACTTTCTTAGGGCACTCTCTCTGTTACCTCGTATTTTACTGAGTTGAAGATTGTTTGGGAAAAGTTGTACTCCACCAAACCCTTGTGCTCATGTTTGAATTGCTCTTGTGGTGGTGTTCGCAAGATGCTCGATGAACAT
>JANZLC010000202.1:25082410-25093151 GCA_026413385.1 Erythroxylum gracilipes | reverse complement strand
TAGGTTCTTAATTAGTACAGGGTGACTCTTGTTTTCTACTAGTTTGTAGGTTGGTTGCCGCTACGAGCTCGCTTTTTGTCTTATGAGACACTTGATCCTAACTCTTTTGTACATATTTTGGTTATTTAATTAATTTTTCTGATTTACCAAAAAAAAAACTAAGTGGACTATCTTATTATGAAAGGATGAATGACAATATGAAGGATGTAGTAGTAGGACAAGCTTTACTAGCACATTTACACTACAACGGAATGTACTTTTAGTGACGAAAAATTTTGTCATTAAAAGTTCCTAAATTGTTGCTAAAGACCACTAACGACAATTTATATCACCAAATCCCCGTACATAAAAAATATAGGCAAATAATTTTTGGTGATGAGCTTTTTACGTAGCTAAATGATACTAGCGACTATTTTCTAAATCGTAGCCGATAACTTTTTGTTGCATTATATTTTTGTAGCAAAAAATTATTAGCTATGTCTTCGTAAACATGGGTAAAAAATTTTAGCAACATTTTTGGTAGTGTAGATAATAATTTTTGGCGATGAAAGAGAAGCGTAGCCAAAAGTTTTTGGCGACAATTTTATAAATGTAGCCAAATTTATTTCGCTAAGTTTTCTGAAACGTTTATTAGCGACAATTTTGGAAACATAGCCAAATGTTTTTAGCTATATTTTTTAAAATGTAGACAAATCTTTTTAGCTACATTTTGAAATTATTGATATAAATTGTCATTAAATATTTATCATGTTAATTATAATTACTAGCGACTTTTTTAATCCATGTTATTGTATGTAATTTTTAGATTTTTTATTTTATAATTTATTAAAAATATAATAAGAAATAATTGGAAATTAGAAGCATTGTATATAAAGAATTAAATATTATTAAATGTTAATTACAAATGTTAACAAAAAAGCTTATGTACAAAATAAAAAATAAAAAATATAGTTTAATGACTAAGAATCGTTTTCATCGTCACTACTTACATCATTCAAGCCAAGTAATTTTTTGACCATCTTTTCAAGCTTGGCCAACTTCTTTTCAATACGTTGTAAGTTTTGTTCATTATGTTCTAATTTAGCTTTAAGTGACTGGTTCTTCTCTTGAAAATGCTAAACATATGTAGGTAACGTAAGGATGAAGTAGTTAGCTTAGGCCCAAACCTAAGATCTTGATGAAGATGAATCAAGAAAGGGTCTTCTCGCTATGATTTTTAGGCTCGTGGAATATTTCATTGATAAGCCTCATGGGAGCTACGTCACAAGTTTCCAACCTATATACCATCCTAGGGGTTTATTATGCAAAGGATCATCTATAACAAATTGAGTAAATACTTATGTTATTCATACAACTACTCATCAATGATTCTAAGAATATTCTAAATAACAACAAAAAGCCAAGAGCTCCCTTGCATTCACACAAAACCCAAAAATAAATTCTCGTATTATCAAAGCATAACATATGATAGGCAATAGTTGGACGACTTACTTGGACAGACAGACAACTGTAGACTACAAAGAAGAAGGACGAGGTTGGACGATTATCGACGCTCTTGAACACAAATCAAGGGCTGCGAAAACAACAATTTTATATTTAATATAATACACTTGTTTAAAATATTTGTATTTATATCTTTTACATGCAACGTCGTAATTCCTAATTTCACCGATGATATAGTTGCTTTTACAATGAGATAGTAAACTAATGCATTTTTTGTTCTCTTTGTAAGCTTATTAGTGTATCAATATTCATAACACATACATAAAAAATAATATACACAAAACTTAACCTAAAAAACACCCAAACTAACATATACATAAAAAATAATATACATAACAATGTTAAGAAAGTATATACACAAAACTTAGCCTATAATCCACCAAACTAACATATATGGACCTCCTAGGTAGGAAAGTCGAGAAAGTATATACATAAAATACAAATCAAGCATTTTTGGAATTATGAAAACTTGGAAATAAAGTTCAAAATTCCAATTAAGCTCTTTTGTTTGTCAACCTCAAGAATGAAGTCACTTTAAAGTTAAAACATCTAAGACTTTTACATCTTTTTCAATTAAGTATTAAAATTCCATTAGGCATGTTAACTTTATTTACACATTCATCTAAACATCTTTTTCAATTAAGTATTAAAATTCCATCAGACATGTAAACTTTGCAAAAAAGAACATTACACCTTCTAACCTTCTTTGATTACACGTATGTTTAATTTGAAAAAAGAACTTCATCCTTCTAACACTATATTATAATGGGCAAGCTTTTTCTAATAACTTTGAATATGATTTAGAATCTAATACTAAATTTTAATAATAATACTAATACTAAATTTAATTAAATAAAAACCTAAGCTCCAAATTACAACAATAAGCAACTAAGCTAATGTGATTTGTTGTAATCTAATTACGAAGAAAATAACTTTGAAAGGGCATTCGTTCCTTATTAAAACAAAACACTAAAAACCTAAGAGAACTTTCATCGAACACTTTATATAGGATTAAAAAATTCAATCCTAACTAACAACAAAATTTTGTCTTTTCCCTTTCTTTACCAACATTACATATACAAACAAACATTCAACCATTAACAGTCCAAAAAATTGTAAACAACTAAAAGCTTCACCATAAAACCGACCATGAACATAACATTTAACAACAATAATGAAACAAAAAAAATTCAAAACAAATGCATCAACTATTTACCTCGACTACAATTGTAGGGAGATGATGGAAGAGAAAATGAAGAGAACATGATGAACAGATGAAGAGAAGAGAAGATTAAAAGGAATCGTTCAAAAAACGTTGAAGGGAAAGAGAAGAGAAAAGGAGGCATGAGTAAGACTTAGGGAGACAACGAGGTGAACAAAACTCTTCTACTAAAAAGTGACATTAAAATTTTCAATATGGTTAAGGAAGAGGAAGATGCAATTTTGGCATAAATAATACAAAAAATGGAAAAACACAGGTTAAATGTTATTCATCTAGTAAGAATAGCCATTATTTTTTAGCATTTTTTAAGAATGAAGATAAGACAATATTTTGTAAAAGCCAATGAAGATGTAACAAATGAAACTTTACTACTTATGGTAAAGGATGATCTAGCTAAAAGATGAAAAGAACACCTGATAGCTTGATAATGCATTTAGCAATCATATGATAAGTGATAAAAGAAAAATTTATGAAATAGACTTATTAACAAGGTGATTAGAACTAACAACAAGATGTTTTTATTAAACTTGCATACTACATAGACCATGTATCTGAAAAGTGCCATCAACAATTCTTTATGGATTAGGTATATGAGGTATGTATATATGAATTTTTAAAGGGCTTAAAGCTTTGGTAGAAAATAAGATCGTAAGAGAAATTTCAACTATATATTATCTTGAACAACTATATAAGTCATGCTTGCTTAGAAAGTATTTAAGGAAAATCTTTCTAAACCAATCAATTTTAAGAGCTACTTGTTTATACAAATTTTTATGATCTAATAAATCTTCAATCTTTTAGTAAAAATTCTTACTTTATTCTTTTAATTAATGATTATAGTGGAAAGATATTAGTGAAATTTTTGAAGTACAATTTTAAAGCTTTTGATTTGCCTAAGTGATGTAAAATTTTGATTGAAAAGAAAGTGATTTTGAGATTAAAACTTTAAGATTTGAAGAGTTGAAAAATTTACATATGATAAATTTAAGAGTTTTTATAAGCTGCACAAGATTTTTCATCTTTTTACAATACCTAGATCTCTCTAACAAAGTAAGTATCAAAGAAAAAAAATCTAACGATTATGAATATAGGAATAATCATGCTAAAAAACAAGATGATGCCTAAGGAGTTTGATAGGGATGAATTATAATGTGTTTTCTAGGTATTATAGTGTGCTTTAGTGTTTTCTTAAAAGATAATCATGTTTTCAAGACTTAAATTTATGTTTTTATTAGTGTTTTATTTAATTGATTGTTTTTTTAAGGCAAGAATTATTGGAAGCCATAGGTCCATGAATCTCATGCATAGCTTTGCAGCAGAAGTATTGAAATCAAAATTCCAACACCACGACATCCCTAGAAAAGCCATAATCTATGTGCATGTATAAACAGAATGTAAGAACATGAAATTACAGCACATGTACCTTGCAAATGCTCCTCCTTTCTTGAATCTTCTACTTGTTTGGGTTGTAGCGAACACTAAACACCTTCAACAACTAGTGACAAACATGCAAAGATGAAGAAAAATCAGTGTGTAAGGGTAGTTAGAGCACCAAACAAGATGAATTCAAGTAGATGTTCAATTGAGAGTTAAATCATAAACAAGTTACATGCAATTAAACTCATGTAACAATTGCATGAACAAACCTCAAGATCACTCCTCTCAACCTCCAGAACTCTTCTGGACCCTTAGCCTCTTAATTGAATGTGTTTTAGCTTAATTTTGTGTGTACATAAGTGAAGAACTCACTTATGTACCAACTGTCATAAAGTGGGTCACGACCGTGACCTATAAGTCACAATCGTGACTTGTTTAAAATGACAGCTATGCATGCTTTGTATTTCATCTGATCTTTTATGCGTGTCACCCTTAAGTTTTTGGTTATTTTAGGCACTTGAATTAACTCTTAATCTGAGCATATCATGAATGGTTTCATGCCACTTGAATTAACTCTTAATCCAAGCAAATCATGAAGGATTTCATGATGCCAAGTTACCGGAATGTAAAAGAATTGACACATGAACTCTTCAATAGTTAATTATTTGACTTACGAACCTTTCCATAAACAATTACTATACAATTCATCCCTTTACCATCCTATACCCCACTTAGTTCGAAGTATGGGCTATGTGTCAACTCCCGCTAGACAAGCTATGTCACATCTAGTCCAAGTGATGTTAGTTCTTGTCTTGAGGATCTCACTACTTTATGTTTCATTGTAGACTCTCTTTATGACATATAATTGCTTTGGCCAGAGACTCCCAAGTAATGACCCCAGTAAGATGCCGTAAGTATCATCTCCTTCTATGAAGAGTGGTGAATCCTATTGGCTACCCAATTACCTTTGAATACTAATAGTTGTACCCAATCACTACCTTATGAGCGACCTCATCTTGAGGCAATAAGGAATGGTGTCATAGCACAAGATTAGTATCCAAGATATCCTTGAGCACCTCAAGTCTAAGGATATTTTCACCATTGCTATGATTAGATTAATCACTGACATTTGATAGATCATCCATATAATAATCTCACAATGAGTCATCTGATGTACTTACTACTCTTAGTAAGCATCCACATGTTAACTCTAAACATGTCATGCTTATAGTTTATGAGATCTATTGCTTGATCAAATTAAGGAATATAAAGTGTGCTAGTCTATTCAGATTAAAATGTCTTGTCTCATTAATCCTCTAACTAGAGATAATTTAGATACTAACATAATTGCATATGATAGGAATCTCATTATCATGATCTCATTATGATTTCCTTCATGCTATGTTTTGTATCATGGACTTCATTAATTTGATTTAAGGTCGACATCAATTCATAAATAAATGAACATCAAATTAATGAAAATTGCCTTTTGCTTTATTAATCAAAATAAAGTTTGTACAAAAGTGTTAAAGACAATTGCCTTTAGAGCACTACTCTAACAATTCTTACTCACGTCATATGAGATTTCTCCCTTAAAAAGTATGTGTTCAAAGATACAATAACAGAAAGAAAAATGGATTATGTTTTATATGCTTTGGCTATTTGATCAATTATGTATGAGATGATAAATGAGAGATTGAATATTTCTTATTCTTTGAACATTACAAGAAAATTTCAAACCAATCTTTGTAATGGTTGATGGAAGACTATGAAAAATACCTTAAAGTACTTAAAAAGAACTAAAGATGTTTTCTTAGTCTATGGAGGAGCTAAACTAAAAGATTAAAGGTATTTAGATGTGAGTTTTTGTTCCATTTAAGATGATACAAATTGACATTCAGAATATAACTTTATTCTAAATAATAGTGCAATAAGTTAGAAAAGTTTCAAATAACCAACTATTAGTAATTGTACGACCAAAACAAAGCATATTTCGGTATTTGAGGCAAAAAAGAAAGTTGTTTGGATTAAAAATTTCACTAAACTTGGAGTGGTTCTTAGCATTCATTAGATGATAATATTATATAGTGACCAAATTATGCTATTACACAAGCAAAGGAACCAAAATCTCATCAACAGTCCAAACATATACTTAAAAAGTTTCACATGATTAAGGAGATAGTAGAGCAAAAGGATATTACATAGGAGCAAGTTCCCGTTGAAGAAAATCTTGAATATCTTTTCACTAAACCATTGTCTCAAAAGAGACATGATTAATATATGAATGAATTTGGTAATTTATACATGGGTGATTAACTGTAATACAAGTAAGAGATTAACAGTTTATGCCCTTACAACCTTTCAATTGGTCGCAATTAATATATGGTATTATTAATTTATTCAATAAAAGCATTTTTATCTTTATATATTTTATAACATATATTTAATACTTAAAATAAAAGATAAAATCTTTAGAATAATTATTGTGCAATTAAAATTTTGAATTATGATATTCAATTCTCATCTATATATTATTCCTATATTATTTCTAATTATAGTTTCATCAAGATGAAATATTGATGGAACTGTAAAACTAGCATACAATATGTTATTTTCGAATAAAGAAATTATTTAATTTTGTAAATTAATGTATGAAGATACTTAAACAAATGACTGAATTCTTATTAGTAGACTTAGAAAATATGTCAGGGATTGACGTGGTTTGACTAGGATTTAGATAAGGCTTAGGCTTTTTTTAGCATTGGATTGGGCTCAGATTCCAGTTGCTGGTCTAAAGCCCAAAATTTTTGAAAAAAGATGTTATTTTTGAAATTTTAAATTAAAAACAACTATTTTCATCTTTACTTATTATAGAATAAGTTCATTGAATTGACTTAATTATGAGGATCTTGAATGAAATATTACTTGTGTGTTTATCAATGTACGCATTATAATAACTGTATAATTGTTCCTTATTTTAAAACTATCAAATTATCTCATATGATAATTAATATATCTTGATACTACTTATTACCTATTCTATTAATGATAGCTTAGTTGATAGTACTTAATTATAGTATAAATTATATGGAGATAATTGAGTAAATCAATAACAGATTATCTGTTGGACCCCAAACTTTTCTGAGAAGATTAGAACCATTAAATGAGAAATTTTGGTGATTAGTCATAAGTAAAGAACAAATGAATGAAAAGTTTTTGAACTAAGAAATGATAGACAAAAGTAAAGTAGGGAATGAGAAATATGGATAGATTCATGATTTGCTATGGTGTTTTTGGTGAATAAGAGATTTTGAAATGAGAAGAATTAAGGTGAAAGTTAGAAGTGAAATGAAAGCAAAAATGAAGTTGAATATGTGTAGTAAGTTAATGAAGGATATGTATATATGTATATGTTCTATTATTAGTGCTCATGATTAATTAGCGACTATAATTTCTTTATGGATGATATTGATTTGAAATGAAGTTGAGAATGAGGAGTAAATGAAGTAGTAAAGATGATCTTGGAATGAGTTGTGTTAAGGAAAGATTCTGAAACAAAATTGGTAGCGATCTGGAAAATGTTCTCTGAGTATGCTTCGGTATGTTAGCCATAACTTTTCTTCTAGTTATCCAAATGAGATTATTCTTTGTTTGGATTAAACTAGAAACATATGGCTACATTTCTTATGTAGACATAGAATTTAAATTCTATCTATAAAAATCTAAAAAATTTGTCATGAAGTTGAGAATTGGGTACAGTACATTGGTGGATGATTGTAAAATTTGCCTTCGGATTTAGGAAAAAATTTGGGATTGATCTAGATAGATTTTGGCAAAGTTACCTACTTGAAGTTGTAGATCTTCTGTTATCTTTTCAATGGTATATAACATGAGAATTTTGTACATCTAACTTGAAAGTTATGGTCCTTATCAGGGAAGATATTTAAGAGTGAAGTTGTATCTTCTATGTTTTTACTTCTTCTGTGATGACGTCACATGGTCCATGATGATGTCATCTTCTTCTGTATTTTGCTCCTACTTCCTTTTTGCTTCTTCTTTGATGACGTCATCTTCTTCTATGTTTTGCTTTTTCTGCCTTTTTGCTTCTTCCGTGATGACGTTATCTTCTTCTATGTTTTGCTTCTTCTGCTTTTTCACCTGACCTATATTCTGTTCCATTTTAATCCCTTCAAATTATAGAATTTGTCTTTGAAGTCTTCACAAAAGTTGTAGATCTTGAAGTCTTCTTTCAAATCACCCAAAGAACACCCTAATCTGATATCTGTTGGAAAATTTATGGCAATTTTCCCAATCCTGTATCATTTAATGATATCACTTCGTCTATAAATGATGTCATAACTTCTGTGTTTTGCTTCTTCTGCTTTTTACTTCTTCTGTGTTTTGCTTCTTCTTCTTTTTGCTTCTTCTGTGATGACATCACATGGTCTTTGATGACATCATATCTTTTGTGTTTTCATTCTACTTTTTGCTTCTTCTATGTTTTGCTTATTCTGCTTTATGTTTCTTCTGTTTTTTCGCCTGACCTATATTCTGTTCCATTTTTTACCCTACAAAAGATAGAAATTGTCTTTGAGGTCTTCACAAAAGTTGTAGATCTTGAAGTCTTCTTTCCATCCATTCAAAGAAAACCTTGATCTGATATCTTTAGAGAAAGTTATGGTAATTGTAAAACATCTTGTGTGCACTGTTTATAAACTTCTTATGGGTCACTGTTCATCCTGTATTGTTTGGTCCAATTTTGACCTTCTAGCTGACAGAATTTATCTTCATGGTTTTCATGAAAGTTGTAAATCATGAAGTTCTCTTTCCAAACATACAAATAAAACTTTGATCCGATATCTATAGAGAAAGTTATGGTAATTGTAAAACATCTTCTGTGCACTGTTCATAAACTTCTTTTGGGTGACTGTTCATCCTGTATAGTCCAATCCACTTTTGACCCTCTATATGACATAATTTGTCTTCTAGGTCTTCACAAAAGTTGTATATCTTGAAGTCTTCTTTCCAACTATCTAAATCACACTCCAATCGTACATCTATAGTGAAAGTTATGCTAATTGTTCCAAGATAGGTTCAATATGATTGAGGACAAAACTAGATTTGATTCTTTGCCCATAACTTCTTCTCTAGACACCCAAATGACTTGATTCTTGAACCATTGGACTCGTAAGACATTGCTCTACATTTTAAACAAAAATCACAGCCCTCTTAATCGAATTGAGAAAGATTTAGTGAAAAATGTGAGATGGGTACAGTGTGTGTACTTTTAAATAATATGAACTGGTGCTATTCCACTGAACATACTTCAGTGTTTTGATGATTTCTGGATCAGTAGAGCTCCAAATGAGTTGATTTCTGATTTGTGGTAAACTAGAGACATGGAACTACAAATGGTATGAAGAAATTGGAATCAAATTTAGTCTCTAAGATGTTTAAATTCTAGTTGGAATTTTATATAGTATAATTTTTTGACAAGAGCAGTCCAAAAATTTTTAAAGTATATCTTTCAGATTTCTGAACCAAATTGAATGATTTTGGTGTCATTAGAAGCTTAAGACAACGGAGAACATTTTTTCTAGAAGAAAGTGTTATGTAAGAATATTCAAGGATATTTTTTGGCAAGACACTTAAGCACAAAAGACATAAGGCATAAATGGAAGGGCAAATGGGACTTCTTGGACTCATTAAGGGCATAAAAGGAAGAAGAAATTGTGGACTTATATTTAAGAGGAGAGAACGTGAATTAGAGGAGGGGGAGAAGAAGCAAAATGCATGGATGAGAAAAGAGATAAGAGAGAGAAACATGAAAAAGAATGAAAGAGAGAAACAACAGAAAACAAGTTAGGGTTTTATTTTCCTTTGCCTTCAAGAGAGATTTTGAGGTTATTCAAGAAAAGAAAAAGGTAGAGGAAGTGAAGAGCTTCCAATTGAGCCAAAGATTTCTTCATTTGGTGAAGAACCAAGGGGTCATAGAGGCCTATTTCAGTTAGATCATCTCACGGAGTACACATTAAAGATTCAGCAGGAAAGAACCTTTGATACCTCAGGTTGTTTGCAAGGAGAAGAGGCATTTTGGAGCAAGTCAAGTCTTTAAGTAAGGAAATCAAGGTGGGTTACATTTTTATAATTAAGTAATAAGCCATTAATGCCTCTTTCAAGAAGTGGAAGTAAATGAGTTTCAACTACTTCTAAATGTGCATTTATTGTTCTTTGAGTGCTTTGAAAATGTGCTACTTATTGTGTATTATGAAAATGATTTTGAAAAGGTATCAAGTTTAAGAAATCAAGTTTTCGAAATGTGCCTTTTTGGGCAATATGTTTTACAAGTCATGAAATACATGCTATGTGGGTTTGTGGTGGTCCCCTAAGTTAAGTCAAGTGTACTTTGACAAAAAGGCTTCTCCCGGTTACTTGCTAATGACATGGAGCTCCTTCATGGACTCCTATAAGTTCACGGCTACGTAAGACCATTATGTATAAATGTGTAGTACGTTCTGTTTTGGATCCACCCAAACCAATTTGATGTGCTTATGTGTTCATGATATGTTGAAAATAGTGATGTATACATGTTATGCATTAATGTGAGTTTTTACAATGAAAATGATTATTGCAATGATT
>JANZLC010000202.1:25026127-25043260 GCA_026413385.1 Erythroxylum gracilipes | reverse complement strand
AATGGAGTTATGAACTTACCATTAAATGGTTTAATGGTTATCTTTTAATGTTAGCATGTAACCTATTAGCATTCATTGGATTAAAGAAGAAAGATGTACATTGGATGGACCATCTTCCTTCTTCCATCTTCCAAAACCGAAATTGGCATATCAATATTAGGTAATTGGTCTTTTCGTATAGCCTTCTTTATGTTTGATTAAAGTAAGAAGTGATGCATTGGATGTTATTCTCTTCTTCCATTCCTTGCATAACCAAAATTTAGTGTGTAAGAAAGTGTTCTTGCATAGATTGACTCTCTCTCTCCTTTCATTTTTGAGTGAGCCGAAATTTGCATGAGAAGGCCCATTTTTGGTTCATTTCCCTAAGAAAAATCTCCTCCAAAGTGTTTCTTCTCCTTTCCCACCAAAGGATCTTGTTAACCAAGTTGTCTAAGAAGAACAAGTGGTTGATCAAGTTGGTTGAGGATATAACAACAAGAAGAGGATAGATTGACAAAGGAAAGAATTCAAAAGCAAAGGCTTTGGATACAAGAAGAAGGAGATGATAGCGCAGCGAGGAATTAAAGCTGTAGCGAAGGAGTCGATAATATCACTATCTTGTTTATATTTATTATTATCCTTATACCATATTATGTATAGATTGGCATGATGATTTGGATATATTGCTTCCGCAACAAATAAGATTTCTAAAAAATTTTGAAATCTACCGTTTCTCCAAATATGGCATGCTTTCTTTTTCCGATCCAACAATTGGTATCAAAGATAGTTTCTAATGCATGATTTCAGTTCCTATATGGTTGATGCATGGGTTGGCAATCATTTTGTGTATGTTGCATATTTTTATATGATAGAAATATATATGGTGTATGTGTTGGTCTTTTGGTTGTCCATAGAAGTTAAATTTACCATGTAAGATTTCTTCATTTGGTTGTAACAAGGAGGGTGGTCTATCATCACCATGTTTCCTCCTTGGCTTCATTTTTCTGTTTTCTTTGATTTTGTAACGTTCAAATTGATGTAATGTTGAAGTTGAAGTAGCCATGGATTGAAGAAATGGAGAGGTAAAGGTTTGGGTGTATCCTTTTGTGTATTGGCATAGTTTCGGTTTTGTGAAAATAAAGATGTTGGAATTTTGTTTCAATGAATCTAATTTCAGTTTTTTATGTAAAAACAAGTGCTGGATTTTTGTTTCAAGGAATCAAGTTTCGGTTTTGATAAAATAATAAGTGCTAGTTTTTTGTTTTAATAAAATGAGTTTCGGTTTTAATGAAAACACGTGCTGGAATTTTTTGTCATGACAAAGATTCGGTTTTATGAAAATCTAGTGCTGGAATTTTTATTTTCAAAGTGACAAAATTCAGTTTTTGTAAATGCCATTACATTTTGTTTACCGAATGGGCCGGATCATGTGAGCGAAGAGTTTGACGCGGAAGATCCAAGTCCAAGAAGAATATTTTGGGCCTAAAAGGCTTGTAATTATTTTTATGTTTCTAGGACGGACAATCAAAAGTGGCTAAATTAGTTCATGTGATGAATGGAGAAATGAATGCTAATAATATGTGATATTATGTGATTGCATGTCATTTAGAAAATTACCAACCCTAGGCCTTGCCGAGCATTCATTATGTATGAGATATATAATGAAACAATATAGGATGGATAATAAATTGCATCCAGATAAGATGGTATTTATTAAAACTTAAAGCCCAAAAAGATTGAGTGGGAAAGGATGCTCATGTGAAAGTCCATGGTTTCCATATGATGGTCCATTTGCATGTGGTGAAGTGTCAGTCCCCACCGGAGGGAATGAATCCTAAATCTTGCATGGTTTGGGTTTCCTAAAGGATAAGTCAACTCATTGGTAGCAAATGTCACCTCCCACCGAGGCATGATTTGCAAGTAATGAATCAAATGGTTAATACACTCAACATATTTTGTCAATAACTTGCCCACCGTAGCTCTGTTGATAAAAGTATGGACCAAATTAAGGCACTTCTTTAAAAGTTAGGCATGAAGATGTTTGGTATCTTTTTCACCATTTGACTAAACATTACGAAGAGACTAATATTTGGAATTGAATTTCAATTGACTTTTATTTAAAGCTTAAATCTTCTTATAGTTATAAAGGTTGGTAAGCAATATGGTTCGGATCATAGATATATTTCCTTAGCATCTCCACAGATATAAACATCATGAAAATATTAAGTGCATTAGTAAGACTAATGACATAGTTAATTAGTCATAAAAATCCAAATCAGATTCATTGTTTCAAATCATATAAGTTTACATAGAATGCAACTGATACTTTATTTTTACTAACATAATTACCAATAATATTTACAAGAGCAAAATTGTTGGCCCCGAATTTTTTTGTTTAGTTAAGCATGATTTAAATAATTATGAGATTTGGATAGGTGAATTTTTTGGAGTTAATTTTTTTATGTCTATGTTAGTAGAATTTATTTTATGGGTTAGTTGAATTAAAAGTGGTAAGAACGCATAAAGGGTATTTTTGGTAGTTCACTTAAGTTTAAAAATCATAAGGCATTAAAGAAAGGGCAAGGTGGACTTTTCTCAATCATTAAGGGTATAATGGGAAGAAAGAAGTGTTGTCTTCTTCCTAAAGAAGAGAAAACGAAAATAGGAGAGAAAGAAGAGAAATAATGAAAACAAAGAGAGAAGAAGAGAGGTTTCGGTTCTTGAGAGGAAAGAAGGAAGAGCAAGAAGGGTTTCATCTTTTCTTAGCTTTTCAGAGTGAATTTGAGGTTGTTCAATAAGAGAAAAAGAAAGAGGAAGATAAGAGCTTTCATTTGGGCCAAACATCTCTACATTTGGAGAAGAGTTAAGGTAAGAGCATATTTAATCCTTTGGATTTTTGGAAGTGTTTTGGTTCATGAAGCTCAGGAAATGTATGAGTTTAAGTATTCTAGGATCAATTTTAGTGAATATGTTTTCTTTGGGTTTTCAATTTGGATCCTTATTGAATGGAATTTTGTTATTGTTAAAGGAAATCAAGGAATGCAAGATGAGCAAGAGGAGAGGCATCCTTAAGCAAATTCTTAAGCAAGGAAATCAAGGTGGGTTACATATTTATAATTGAGTTAGTAAGTTGTTAATATGTCTTTCAAATAATGGAAATAAATGATTTTAATTACTTCATAAATGTGCAATTATTGCTCTTCAAATGCTTTGAGAAAGTGTTACATGTTTAAGGTGGAATTTATGAGCCATGAACATTTTTAAAAATCAAGAAAGTTAAATGTTTTCAATTGTGTAATAAATGTTGCATTTATTGCTTCTTGAATGAGTTGAGAAATTGCTATATGTTTACTATATAAATTGTATTGATGATTTGTGGAAAGCATATGAAAAATGATTTTTGAAAAGATATTCTACACTTAAGTTTTAAAAAACCATCACTCATCATAAATAAGCAAGATATACTCTCCTAAATAGGAAAATATTGACTAAATAGAAAGAATGCCATGTCTTAACATAAATGATCAGCATTTAGTTCTTCTCTCATTAGAAACTATTATATAATTGTGTATTCCATAATTCACATAAGGGAGTAGGGAAAAAAATTATTGAGGCCCTTCAAAACTTTTTTTGACTATTACTCTAAAATTATGTCCATCCATAGTGTATAATGTATAAGACTTAGCTTATATCGTTATTTGTGTCTTTTTCTTGATCCTTTTCCACCCATTTTCACACAAAAACTCATATTTCTTAAGCTTGTAATGTAGAGTGAAAAACAATTACAAAAATAATAGACAACGAAGTAGGGAACTTTGGTTGTTTGGCAGTGTAAATTTACCCATCAAACTTCCTTTCTTCTTTTGTTAACATTTTGTCTATCCATGGAGTCTTATGAATCTTATATATAGATTAAGATGTTATTATATATAAAGAAATTTGTTTGGAAGCTAGCTTTTTGACCTACAAGTAAATATTATGTTGAGGGATTAATTGAACTTTTGTTAGGGGTGTTTTTGATCAAAACAATGATTGTATTAAAGTTTGTTCCTTCACTTAATATTTCTATTTGCCTACTGTATCCTCTCTAGAGTAGAGAATTACTGAGTATTTCACTTAAGGAATAGGGAACTGTTAAGATGCTGATAAAGGAAAAGGAATATATACCTATGGATCCATCTTCTTTTGGTACTATATTTTTCTATGTCCACTGTCTCTTATATGAAGATTGATATATACCATTATGTTTGTAGCACTATTCTTATGGAAATGTGCTTGACTTTGGAGAATATAATAACTCAATCATTATCCATATATTTTATTCTTCCTAATGGCCAAGGTGTGTCATTATATAGAGAAACCATATGAGTTGATATTAGAGGTTTAATCATGTTTGATCATTATTATTAACATTGGCTAGTGTAATTAATATATTCACCAAGTGACGTTAATTTCTGCAGTGATAATACCGGTACTGGCCAAACAAAACCCAAATAATGAAGCCTTTAAGGAAGGTTCATTATGTATGGCATATGTATCATTATTATAATATATTGATACTGTTTGAAATTAAACAAAAACATTGTCTAATTTGTTTTATGGGATAAAATTGCATTATCTTATTTTTTTTAGCAAAATAAAACTTTAAATTGTAATCCAATATTCAGTATGGTACATTGATAATAGATAAATTAAGCCTTAGGAATTTCATACAAAATAAAATATTAAAATCAAGAATATTAATCTAAACTTGGTTGTAATTGAAATGTTTGAAGCTTGTACATACTTTTCATTATCTAGGAAAAGTGAACATAATATGGGAACTCTGTCTATAATGGTAGGTATAGGCCTATATTGTCATATCATTTAATTGATGCATCTAGAACAATTTGACCTCCCGTTAAGAAGAAGAAATAGTGTTACATTAAGAATTTATAAAAGGTTGTATTGGATTTAGAGAAATAAACAAAGATAAGTAGGTATACAAAACATATAAGAAAAGCAAATGAAGCCATCTAGAGATTTCTACAACATACCCTAAAAATCTGTAAGTATAAACTATGTATATGGTTCCATATAGTTTGATTATTTGTAATTACTATTTAGTTGTGAAATGAAGGCTTCTGGAGATTTCTACAACATACCCTAAAAATTTGTAAGTATAAACTATGTATATGGTTCCATATAGCTTGATTATTTGCAATTACTCTTTAGCTGTGATTTTATCATTAAATGTAAAATTACTTTATTTCATCTCTTTAATTGACTTGTAGAAATAGCCTTGAAATTTCATAAGTATCATTAATGCACATGGTTCTACGTACCTTAAACTTTGAAATTTTATTTACTATTGTATCTTTTGTTCTTCAAAATTTGATTTGACAGAAAATTAAATATTATTTTTTATTTCATCTTTTTAGTTGGAGATTGGAAGCAATATAGAAAATGGATAGACTTATTGAACCAATCTTGTCCGAATAACAATAATGCATTGTCAGCCTATTAGAATAGTTACGAGATCTTTGGATGCAACCTGGATGACATATGCTTAATTTATTACGCATTTATTACATAACAGTTAGTATTTAATGATATGAAATGCTTAAAACATTTACTTTGGTTCATATTTGGTTTTAGGTACAATTCGAAAATGAAAGAGCTAAAGTAAGTCGAAAGCACTATATTTGAGTTGTTTTCTAGAGATTCACAATCATTTGCCTTCACTGAGCACGAATGAGAAGCATTAGAGTAAGAGAAGACAAGAAAATACATAAAATTAAGAGCATGAAGAGTGTAAAACATAGCTCATGGCTAGAATCAATTTGTCATGGCCATGGTTGTGTCATGGGCATGAGATGGCGTGACACTTAAGTCACTCCCAAGCAAGGTGGGTCACAATCGTGAGTCACGCCCATGACACAAGTTGCATGGGCGTGACTATGTAAGGTGGGTCACAGTTGTGAGCCCCATGACTCATACTCACGGCCATGAACAACATATGCAGGCTTGTGAAATTGTGCCAACTCACAAGGAAAACTAGTTTTCAGTATACCATAAGAAAATGGGGTTTAGTGATGAAAATTAATGACAAAATGTGATGGTTTTCTGTTGGCAAGTGAACTTGTCGTTGGAAATTACCGACCGCATGACTCGTCGAAGAAACAGTTGTCGATAATATTTAGCGACGGAATAGAAATATTCCTTCGGTAATTTCCCAATGAACAATTTTTTGTCGCTAAATATAGCGATGAAATTTTTAAGTTCGTCAGTAACTATACTGGCGGTAAATAGTATTGATGAACAAAGTATTGAAAATCTGTCGAAACATTTAACGACAATAAGTTGTGTTCTGTCGATAAATTTAGCCACACATATCGATGGTAAGTTTTTCCGTTTGTAAATTATTTACCGACGAATATGATAATTACGTCGGTAAATGCACCGATATTATTTTTTAGTATTCATACATTTAAGTTGTAAATTTAATTTTGATTGGTAATCTTATGATTGATATTTAATTTCTATAATTATTTGGTGATAATATATTGAATTTTTACTATATTGAATTTATCTAAACAATAAGTTGAATGATAATATAAAGTAAAAATTATCTTAATTGATAATAAAAAATTATTATCTACAACAATAAATATGTAATTCATACAAAATGACTTGAGAGTAAAAAACTAAGTTATACAGTTGGTGAAGGCAAATGGTCTGACTACTGCGATGAGGTGTTGCCCCTCCCCTTCAACTCATCTACCTCATTATGGAGCTAGGCTATGTACTTCACGACTGTTGCAACTGAGTTGTCAGCATCTATACTATGTTCTCAATCTGAATGACTCTCTCATTAGATGTCAACTACCTACTAGATGCAACTGTACTGGATGTGGAAGATTGCGAATAGTATGTGTTTACAAATGAACCTAAGTTGAAGATTCTTTCACAATGATCCCTACCATCTATTGTATCAAGATATGTCTGACTCTCATCAACAGTTTCAGAGAGTTGAGACTGTCGTTGAATGCTTTCTTGTATCTGGTCTTATCAGGAGGCAATGTTTAAGTTAATAAGTGATAATTATTAAGAATTAATATTAAAGCATAAATTTTACATACATTAAGTTCTCTACATTGGGTGTTAATATGTGCTTAATTGATTATGAATTTATTCCATAACACTTAGTGATTATTGCTATGAAAATGGTAAGATACTAACTTTGACTCATATGTGATTTTAGGCACAATTTGGAAGCAAAGAAGTTAAAGTGAGTCGAATGTATGATATTTAAGTCATTTTCTAAATATTAATATTCACTTGTCTTCAAGGAATAAGAATAAATAATTAGAGAAGAAGAGGATAAGAAAACTCTCCAAAATAACGTTTGTTGAACTAGAAGAAAATTCGGAAAATTCAGTCCAAAAGAAGAAAATAAAGAAGAAAGGAAAGCATCACTCACTCACGTATGACTGTATGGATTATGCATGGATTTGTATGCATGCAAGATATCTTAACGTGAATTTTATGGATAGCATCATAAAAATGTGAAGAACCTAGAGGAGAATTGGGCAGCTGCTGGATCATCCTATTACCTCACGATTAGCCACCCGCCCCGCTATGATTTTAACCTAGTTTTTATTATAAGTAAAGTGGGGTGTGAGGCTGGAAAATCTGGGTGGGGGCTGCTGCAGTTGGAGAATAAAACAAAGAAGAAGACTACATCTCACGGCCTGCTGGACAACTGAACTTATGTTGGAGAATAAAATGAAAGATGGTTGGAAAATCATGCTTATGGTCCAGCACAAAGCTTGCATAGCCGTGAGTTATCTCTCACAGTTGTGCATGAGATTGCATAGGACTGCATGCCCACGTAACCAGCTTCCATTCCACAAGTAAGCAATCGAAAGTGGGCAGCTGGCAAGAGGAGTGGCGTGCAGGTGGACAAGCAAGGAGCGTCAAAACACATGCAGCAGGTAGATTAAAAAGGAGAGCACTAAAACGGCAGCAAATAAAAGAAGAAATGCCAACAAATAATCAGCGCACGAGAGTCAAAAGTTCAAAGTGATAGCACCAGAAGACAACAACGGAAACACAAATGACCAAGAGAAAACACAATGTAGGGAGAGTCACGACAAAGCTAGCAAAACGTAGGCAACCAGCCCAAAATGCATATGTAGGGCATGAGACGCAGACGTTTGGGACAAAAGATAAAAAAGACAGAAATGTGTGAGGGTTTGGGAGGTGTGGTCTGGAAAATAAAAGAGGGGAGTAAGATGTAGAATAAAACAGTAGCGAGAGGGAGGCAGTGCCTTTCGACTGAAATGATTTGAGAGTAAAATAGGTGTTTTCGGTTGAAGGAGTTTAGGAACTTTGGGGGCTTTGGAATAGCACGAAGATGGAGGTAAGCTCTCCACCATGAGGAGACTCATGGATTGGTAGCTTTTCGACGCCAGCTCAGAGGCGACATCGCTGCTAACGACCCAGTTAAACACTCTATCACTATTTTTATTGTTTCTTTCTCTCTTTATAGAAATTGATTATGTTATCCTATGTTAGTTGATTTGGGTTTTGTGTATGGATAATCATATTCTCGTTATTGTTCGACTATTTACGTATGAACCCATTGGGTATTGTAAAAAGATCATTTGAATGCATTTATTAGATCATTTATTTACAAACTTATTGCTAGAATTTTGATATAATCCGTAACTTTTATGTTGAAATTCATTTGTAGCGACTAATAATTTATAATCATTAGGGATAATATAACCTAGGTTAAATAACGCGTCATATGTGATTGTTGCCTTGATTAATCGGTTTTCCTAATTCATAATGCTACTACCTAATTGAATTTAAAGATCGTATCTTAGGTTATTCGATAATTAGGTTTAATTAACAATCATATCTTGATTAAACAATACTTAAGGGAAAACTTGGATTAATTATTAACCCACGATTAACAGTTGCTAGAAGAGGTTTAAGAACAACAAATCAATGAAATATGTTTAATTAAGGTGTAGGCTGAGATTGAACCAAAGAACCGGATCCCTACTAAATTCCCCATTTTTATCTTTTTTTACATGTTTTCTTTAAATTGCTTTTGTTAGTTTACCTTTATTTTCTTTTCTTTTTTCTAAAACAAAAACTCTTCCAAACCTAAACTTTGATTAATTTCATTTCATAAACTTTATGCACACTATTTGTGGGATTGACCTAAACTCACCACTGCTATAGTAGTAATCTAGTTTTTATTTTGACTAGCATAACAACACACTGTCAGGTGTTGACGAAGTTCTCACCATCATGCTTCTTAATGTGGGTGTGCAAAAAGAGCTTACGGGGTGTAGACTTCCTGCCCATAGACTTTTCCTGCATCAGAATAAAATGTTATAAGTGAACTATAATTTTCAAAAATTTCGGCAAAGTTTTCTATATTTTTATGATATTTACGCCCTGTTGAATAAAGAAAGTAACTCAACAACACAGTCATATATGGAACCGGACATTTAAAAAAAATATCATTCTCCATAATACACATATATTTTCATTCCAAAATTCACACATTAAATTAATTTGAAATACATCAAAGTAAAAAAATCATAAAATAAATGTAAAGTGTAGATACTTACAAGTTTTTCTACGCGCTCCTAGTGAGTAATAGATCCTCCATTATATATGAGAAGACTCTCTCTCCCCTGGTCCTCCACCTTTATTAATAGAATTGCACTTTAAAACGGACATTGTCTCGGTTGATGTCTAATATTGCTTGCCAACGACTCCATATTTCTTCAGATGTATGTGGAGGTCGTACACCAGTCTTATATAACGCATCAAGAAAGTCTTTATAACATGTATGAGCTTGCCTCTCCTATACTTTATAAATTACAGTGTCTTGGAATCCCAAAAAAATTCTTTCTGAAAAAAAGGAAACATACTATAAGTACTTATAACTTACAATATTTATCTAATTAATGTAAAAACTTAATTAGATAAAAATACAAAATAATATATTTTTTATACCTCAAACTCCTGATAATAATAACCCTCAAGATCAATCTTCTCCTTGAACTTGGATGTCATGTTTCTTGAGTATGTTCCAGACGGAACCAACCTAATAGATAAGCAATTATAGATCATTTTCAAATTAAAACCTATAACTTCATTATAAACGTATTGTGTTGTCATGCATGTATTTTCACTCGCAGATTGTTGACTCTTGTGATGTATGTTCTTCCATCTACTCCCTTAGCTCCATGCTGGAGTTCACCTTCTTCATCCACAATATTTAACTCTCATTTCTCTATCGATACAGGGGTGGTGAATGGTGTAGGGCTGCTGGATGGTGTAGAAGGGCTATTGGATGGTGTCACAGCAAGTACAGAAGGTGATGCCTCATTTGGATGTGTAGTAGCTGGACGTACAACACCTGATTCTGTAATAGCTGCAGCATGTGATGCTTCACATAGAAAGTAACTGGCTCCAAATCGTTGTAACCTTAACCTTGGCCGTGTTATATCTTGTTTCTCTTTGGTGGCATATTTTTAACCTGGAATTCAAATTTTATTGAATATTTTTTATAATAGAACAAATATAAATTGAATATATAACAACATATTGTTGAAGCAATAATAGATTTAGTCATACAAGATTTCATTACAAACACAAATTAATTATTATGCTTCAAATCATTGTGAATTTTCCGTAACTATACAACTTGTTACTTTAATTTTTTATTCAAGTTTGTATACTAAGTTTGAATTAAAAGAAACACTAAGGTACGTGGCATCGTTATACCATATGAATCGAGAAAGCAACTTCTCGCTATGACTCTTAGGTTTGTGGAAGTTTTCACCGATAAGCTTCATGGGAGCTGCATCACGAGTTTCTAGCTTATATATTGTCCTAGGGGTTTATTATGCCTCAAATCATTGTGAATTTTCTGTAACTATACAAATTAGTACTTTAATTTTTTATTCAGGTTTGTATACCAAGTTCGAATTGAAAGAAACACTAAGGTACGTGACATTGTTACACCATATGAATTGAGAAAGCAAGTTCTTACTCTAACTCCTAGGCTCGTGAAAATTTTCAACGATAAGCCTCATAGAAGCTACATCACGGGTTTCTAGCCTATAAATCGTACTAGGGGTTTACTGTGAATTTTTTGTAACTATACAACTTACTACTTTAATTTTTTGATTCAAGTTCGTACACTAAGTTCGAATTAAAAGAAACACTGAGGTACGTGGCATTATTATACCATATAAATTAAGAAAGCAAGTTCTCGCTGTGACTCTTAGGCTAGTGGAATTTTTCATTGATAAGTCTCACGGGAGCTGCATCATGAGTTTTCAACCTATATACTATCCTAGGGGTTTATTATGCCTCAAAAAAATTGTGAATTTTCTATAACTATACAACTTACTACTTCTTTAATTTTTTATTCAATTTCGTACACTAAGTTCGAATTAAAAGAAACACAAATGTACGTGGCATTATTACAATATATGAATTGAAAAAGCAAGTTCTTGCTGTGACTCCTAATGTAACACCAATATACCCCCTATAAGCATATGTGGATGTTCCCTAATATAGGACTTAAACATATCAAAACAATATAAAGCATTGCTAGAAATTCAAACAACCAATCATTACTTTTCCATACATATACGAATTTAAACATAATTTAACCAGCACACTGAATTTATCAGAATACATGCTTCAATTACAACACCATACTCAATTAAAGTTATTACATTAAACAAAACAGTACATATCTTAAGTTCAAATATACTATGTATTACAATATTTACAAACTTTTAACAAAATACATCATGTCTCATATTATTATAAACAACTCAAACATACATTCCCAAAACAAAACACATTCTTTGTTAGCCACTGTGGTTGTTATTGTCCTAGTCTTCAAACCCTCTTATTTGAACTTACATAGGGCAAAACCATTGTGCTAAGCATAAAGCTTAGTGGGGAATAAACTAAACAGGATATTAGCTGATGACTGTTTCAAATAATCATCCAAACATTTACATATTCAAAATCACATAAGATTATAAGCAGTGCTTACTTATCCATATTCAAACCGAACCAAAATATCATGAATCTTATAACAAAATATAACATATCAAAGCAGGTTACACATTAGCTTTAGAGAAAAACTCACCAATTTCAAAGCTGAATATTATAATATCAGAACAAAACTTGTCTGTAACAAAACATAATTTTCTTATTTCAGAACAAAGCTTAGATGTTTCAGATCAAAGCTTATTTATATCAGGACTGAGCATATAACAGAATACAAAATAAGTTAGTTTATTAAACCTTTATACAGAAGTGGGTAACGGGAAAAATACAGGAGATATCGTGATCGGTATCATAGAGCAGGATAGGCTTATGTCTCAATAACAAAAGACACAGAAGAGTCACTGGAGCAGCTACAGACCCTTCTAGGCATGCTTATTTACCCACGACTAGGACTTAACAATTTTAAAACAAAATAGGTTCATTTTAGAATTCTCATGTGAGGAATATATTGCAACACATACCCCTTTATTCCATTTTGTTCAACTTGAGATATTCATTGATTTCCAAACAAACTAACATGTCATACAATTACAAGTATGTGCAACAATGCATCAACAAAGGTATTGAGTCATCATAAATTATATATATTCCCACAAATTGAAAGCACTTCTAACACAATCCCAAATATCAAACTCCTCAGAAACTTGATGGTCTGGAAATTAACACAATATCATCGTAGAAATTCCCAATTAACAAACATCCATATCCAATTCATAATACATAGGCTTTTGGAACTCATTCATTAATGAACACACCAAACAGTTCAATATTGTATTCATCATTATTAAACCATACATTGTTTATATTATCATCCCAATTAATAATGCATAATTAAAATGTATCAACATGAGGTATTGTATGATGTCTTAACTATCTATGCTAGTCATGTCTTATTGGCTAGAATGTAGCAATATGATAGAATGGTTATATAAAAAGTTTTCAAGAATATGTACATTTTCTTAAAGGATGATAAATACGTCACTACACTTTTTGCACCTAAGTATGTATATAAAGAATAATTGAGATCAAAAAATAAGAGTGAAGAAAAGAAGGGTGAGAGAACAAAAAAGTAGTGATATCCAGAGTGTTATTTATACTAAGAAGCTTATGATTATATCTTTGTACAAAGAGGCTTTTTTACCTTTTGTTGTAGGTGACTATGTAATGGCAAACTCTTTTAAAGAGTGGGGGTGTGAGGGGTCTTTGGGGATGACACAAGTATGACTAGATAATTGGAAAATTAATTTCTTATACTTATTTAAGCTATTATAAGAGATGAAATTTTAAAAAAATAGTGGTAAAGTATCCATCTTTGGCTGAACACAACCTCACATACAACTATATCCCACCTTGTATCCCTATATTGATGTTTAAAAAGAAGTTATGAAAATTTGGTCAACCTCCAACACAACCATATACCAACTCATGTGTCCTTTTAGAAAAATAAGTTAGGAAGACATAGTCTCTATCATAGTCTATTCCATTAGCATTAAAACTTTATTGTAGACATGGCCTATAACACGATCTTGTCTCATGTTGTGACTACTTAAAATCCTAATTTTTATTTTGTATTTGACAAGTAATTTTTTTTATTTTAGTTGATTTTTTTCATCTTTTTTATTAAGAGTCATGTATCTTTATTCTTTGTAGAACTTCAATCTTATGGAAGAAGTCTTTCTTTATAACATTAAATTACTTAATGAATTTAATTATCAATCTTTGCAGTCAACATGTCAATTCTCTTTATATATATGATTTAGCTTTCTTAGATTTGGTTCAAACTTGTTTATAGGTTCTTTAGCATTTACTTATAGGTGGGTTCGCATCAAGTTCTATTCATCCTTAAAGTTAGAGATAAATGTAGGTAATTAATAGTACATAAGGTCTTCCATTGGAAATTAAGTTCTAAGGTTATGAGAAAATGTTATTGTTGTTGGATATCCCATAGTTACAGTGGAATGTCAAATATTCATATAAAATCGATAAAATTTTCATATAGTAAATACTTATGTTATAATTGGTAATTAATGACAATCTAACATTCACTTAATCTTGACTTTTTTCTATTCCTCTATAGCTTTTCATATTATGAATAGATTTTCCATATCTACCATGCAATTGGAATTGCCCCTTTTTATAGCCTAACAGGAGTCTTTTGTTTCTTTGATTTATTTTTTCTTGTCATGTTCTTCTTTAGCCTACTTGGAACAAATCTTTCTACTGGTGGATGAATCTCTTTATAAATGTTAGGTGGCCATAACTTTTACCCTCTAGTTGGTTGTAAGAGCTTGTCAAAAACTTCTATGGGCCTATCTCTTTGGTAGCAATGATTCTTATTGCCTTACGTGGTTGCTTGACATAGAATATGACACTAATGGCATAAGAGCAAAGGTATACATAGAGTTCCCACATCCTTTAGTTGCAAGTGTTCGCCTATTATAAGTGGAAAATGTGTGCATCATCTCTATTTGTCACTTTATGTGTCATGATTCCACTATAAAAAAATATTGATAAAAACCCTAAAGCTACTAAATTAAAACAAAAACACCTAAATCATTGAATTTCCTTTTAGCAAGCGTTTCTTTATGATTTTTTAACTAGATTGTTTACTCAATTCCTAATCATAAGAACTTCATTAGTTTCTAAATATGTCACATTCTCCATTAGAATAGAATTATCAATCTCCACTTTTTCTCCTAAACAATTACAAGTCTCTAATGGACGATGTATAATATGTCCTACATAACGTGAAAATTTTCAAAAAAATCACATATATATATAGAAATAAATATAACCTTATTATAGATGTGATCTTTAGCATTAGCTAGGAAAGGTCATCATGAGTTCAAGGGATCCTCTCTATCATCCTCATTTTCCATAATGATATAAACAAAAAAAAATCTAAAACTTTCAAACTTAACCAAAACATCCTCTATAATGCCTTAGGGTACTTAATTGACCTCTATAACCAAAACATCCTCTACTATTTTCACTGCATTAATATTAAGAATACCACTTGGTTTTATCTTTGGACTTGAGTTCCTCCATTGATAATTATTGATATTTTTATTGTCAATTAGCTCTTGTAATTCCTCATACGTTTTATAGTTGGTAGTCCTATATAAATGTTTGTTAATCAACCTAGTAAAAAACAAAGACCAACGGAATGCCCATACAATCAAACCAGAAATAAAAAGTAATAGAATCAAATCAGTACACAAGGATGGAAGAAGATGGATGTAGTACACAATCGAAAAAAAATCAAAGATGGACCACTTACCTCAACTGATGATTAAACAAAGACAACGATGATGACATACGATGGAAGAAGATGGACACAGAGAATAGTAGACAGCAACAATGTCGTCAAGCATTCCCACCTAATTTACCGACGGATATCGTAATTCCATCGCTATATTCTATCGAAAAAATTATCAAGATAATTTCCATCCATCTTTACCAATGGATATTTTGTCCGTTGCAAAAAGCAAATTTTTCGACAATGTTACTGATAGAAATTGATTTTCCGTCGCTAATTGTCTATATTATTTGTTCCATCGATAATTTTCCATTAGTAATTTGTAATTTTCTTGTAGTGCCTCTTGGAATAAACCAGCTTTGAGAAGCTTTTCAATCTTTATTTGAATTGCCTATTGCCTCTCCAAGATGAAGACCTATTTCTTTTGCTTTACAAGTTAATGAAGAAGGTCTATGTTTAGCTTGTGTACCATATCTATCAGTGACATATCATAAGGGTCCCATATAAGAACATTTAAGTGTTTCAGTAGGCATTTTGTCGAATCTCGTGCCTCATTTGACTTCAATCTTTCTTAGGATGAAATTCGAGTTTGGATTTCTACAACCGCCTTCGCAGATTCTGCTCTTTTTTCTGTGAGGTATTCCATATTCATTGTATATGGGCATATTTGGTGACTATCTGCAAACTCCTCGAAGCATTGTTCCATTATAATGTGATCTCCCTCTAATGTCCTTGTTGGTTTATGCCCTATAGCCAATCGCTTGGTTGTAATTTAGTGACAAATTATTTAAAGGCATTCTTTATCTTGTTCATATTTAGATGTATATGATCAAGGCCATGGAATAATTGTGCATTACAAATGAAATTATAATTATGAGATTTATATTGCATTTATGTATTATTCCAAAATGTTCCTAGTCATTGTTCTATTAAGATTGCACATTAATAGAACGTAAAAAGACTAGCATACGTTTTATTTTTTCTTATGAAAAAAGTAGTCGAACTTATAGGCTAAAGTGTAGAGATACTTAAACAAACATGTGGATTCTTGTTAGAAAAGAACTTCACTGAACAGACCCGATATAAGAAATATATTTGGAACATTACTTGTATGTCTATGGAATTCTTATTTTGATGATTGAATAAGTGATCCTTTGACTTGATATCACCAAAGTTATCTTGTATAGGGATTACTATACTTTGATACTATTTATGACCTATTTAATCATAGGTTGTTCAATCGGTAGTCATTAGATGTAGAATGAATTATATAGAGATAGTTGTGTGATCAAGATAGGATTCACCACCCTAAAGTAATTAGGGAGAATGTTTCATTGTTCTGAATTAGTATTGATTCGAGAAATTTGTGGCTAAGGTGAAATGATGCTTTGTAAATAGTTTAAAATTTTCATTAATTGAATTGATAGCTAATGGCAAAGAACTAATATGATTAAACTCAAAATGGAGTAGACATTAATTCTATGCTCTATGTCTAATTTAAACATTATATGATGAAAGGATTGAATTATATGGAAACAAAATCATGCATGAAAAGGTTTGTCAAAACCACTTTGACATTCCTAAATATTTGGGTGGTCATGATTGTTGGGCCCTGAAACTTTTTGCAAGTTAAGACTGTTAAACGAGTAATTATCGATAATTATGTGGCGATTATTTATGTATAAAGCAAATGAAAATCCTTGAAATTGAAAGGAAATGGAAAAGATGGTTTAGCAATTTGAGTTATATGTGGAATTTGGGAGTTAATTAATGGGTTAATTTAAGCAAGA
>JANZLC010000202.1:25000120-25014576 GCA_026413385.1 Erythroxylum gracilipes | reverse complement strand
TATTTTATTTATAAGTTAATATTTATTTGAAATATATTTTAATTATTAGATCAAATTTTTTAATATTTATATATTTTAAATTTTAATTATATTAATTAATAATTATTATAATTTAATTATAAAAATTAAATAAAATTATTCCTATTTTTATTAAAATTAATTTTGATTTATTAAATATATAATCTTGAATTAAATTATTCATAATTTTATAATAATTAAATAATTAAATAATATATATTTAAATGATAGTAAATCATATTATGAAAAAAAAACAGAAATAGAAAAAAACACTTTTTATGATTTTTATAATTTTTGAAAATTGAAATAAACCAAAACTAAAAACTCAAACAAACAAAATTTTTTTACTGAATTTAAAAACAAAAACAAAAAACAAAAAACAAAAGTGGAAACAAACACTCCCTTAGTTTTAATTCTATTTTGAACCGATGATAGTATCAAGGTAATTAATAATCTTTTTAAGGATTGTAAGGATCATTTAAGAGTATTTGGAGTGAAAAACTTGTGAGAGTATAATATCCTAAGGTTAATCCAATTTCAGTGGGTTTGCGGTAACACCACTCAATAATAAGGCCCAATCTTCTAAGCCTCACCATTTCGATGAGGTTTACATCATGTTAAACTCATATAATCTAATGAAAATAACTTAATTACTATTATCCTCTCTTTACCTCCTAACCCAACTCTATGAATCTAAGCTAAAAATTCACTTGGGTTCCCAATCTTTCACTACACAGTTTCCTATAAAATATACAAATTCAGGTAATATACACCAGTTAGGTAAAAAAAATACATAAAATAAATATAAAGTTACTCCCTTTCTATTCTATATGTCATAAATATCTAAAATTATGCCTTAAGACAAAATCAACTTCTCTAAAATACCTATCAAAATTATTTTTTTATAAATACCTCAAAAACTCATAAAAATAATCATATTAAATACATCACACAATGATGCAAAACTAATATATAAGAAGACCCTATAACTATCCAAGATAGGCATCGACTAATTCACCCTGTACCTTCCTCATAATGACACTAGCCAATTTGCCTTAACCTATTAAATGGTTCTTGCCCTATTCTTAATTAAGTTTATTTGCCTAAGTAATGGAAAAATACCTACCCCAATTTGGCATTGACCGTGAAATGATATTTACCTTATTTTGGTATTAACTAATCTGTCACAACTAACATATTGGTACCTACACCAATTTGGTCACAGATAATTTGCTCATAGTAACATAATGGTACAAGTATAATTTTGACACTAACTAATAGGTCGTGACTAATGGTACTCATCACTAAATAATATAAATTGTATAACATTAACCCTTAAAGGTCTGAAATTCATATAACACATATATAGTGAGACACCCAACTATGAAATTGTATCCAAAACTATTTGTGAGTAGTTATATCATTCCACCTAATAATTTATCCTTGCTATCTATCCATAACTCGTGCAAAACATATATAATTTCATATTACTTAGCCCTTGAAACCATCAATTTAATAAAAGCCTAATTATGTCTAGTACAAAACGTATATAATTTAATGTTACATAACCCTTGAAACCATCAATTTAATAAAGCCCAATTATGTCCAGTAAAACTAAAAATTAATTATTAGAAACAGTCATATAAGATCCAATGTTCATTTCTTTCTATTTGAAATCAACCTTCTAACTCTTATGTAAACTTTTACATCATTTTCTCTAATTTGGCTCTTTTCTTTATTGAAAAATGACAACTAAATTCATTAAAAACCTTTTTCAAAGACAAAAGATCATGAACATATGCTAGCTAATGGTAGTCATCCAACTATCTCATATCAACTTTAGGTGTATTATCGACAGTTTTTGAACATTATCTTAGCTTTTAATATACCCTATTGAATCACCTCAAATTTATATTCCTATCAAAATTTATAATTAAAATAATGGAGTTTTTTTAATGGTGACACAAATTGAACCCACAAGAGTTCACCAAAGTCTCCTATTTTTGTTCAATATTAGTTCCTAATGTCATGTTCTAAATTGCATATAATTATTTTATCTTTGTATACCCTCTTAAATAACCTTAATAAAGTTCTTCTATCAAAATACCGATTTGTGTCCAATGAGGCCAATACACTAAACTTTCATGCGTTTTCACCAGAATTTTCCTTTTTTATAAGTATTATCACTAAAATTAATCAATCCTAGAAATTCTAAGCAATCAATATTAATTGTCAAACTTAATTAATAAACTTTAAGAAAATTCTTAATGTATTAAATTTTATAAAATCTTAAAAATCACAACCTCAAATTTTTTAGGCCCCATAAAGCGTAAGGTTGAATGAAACATATGTTCAAGTGAGGCTAAACACTTAAAAGTCTTGAACATGGAGTCTTCAAGTTTTACTATTAAAACTCAAGATTTCAAATAGCCATCATTATATTGTTTGAGCAATAAAGACGAATCCTTACCTCAAGTATTTTGACTAATTGAAGATAGTTGACATTACCAAGGAGCCAACCCTTGAATGGCTCAATTGAAGCATTATAATGAAGAGAAACCTAGGAGGTTTAAGGCACTGACATGAATCCATAATATATTTTGAAGACTAAGATATTTTCAAGAATCATGAATTTCCAAATTGTAGAAGTAGCTAGGATAAACTCAAAGTTGAGTTTCAAGGAGATGTTAAGACTTAAAAGATGATGGTTTTGAATCTTATAAGAATATTTGATGTCAAAAATGAAAGATACATAAAGTGTTAAATATTTTTGAATCTTATAAGAATATTTGATGTCAAAAATGAAAGATACATAAAGTGTTAAATATTTTTTGTAAAGTCCCAAAGATAAATAATTAAATTATACTTTTAGGTAAAGATTTGTAGGAATTATGGAGAAGGTTTTGGTAAAAGTTAAAACACAAAATAACTTCTCCAAGATCTATCTAAGATGAAATGTCAATAACTCATTAATTTTTTATAATTTGTTAAACAAAGATTAACTCTTTTGCCAATACACTTAGAAATGAAAATCTAGCATTAACAATCAAGGAAGAAGAAAAAGAGAAGAGTTCCATTCTTGTAAGTATCAATAAAAGACTCACTCTAAATCCTATTTTAGATTCATAAAGTGAATTAAACCAAGTGTAAACAATTTGGAAATTTTCAAAAATACAACAGAAACAAAACTATAAAATAATATAATGCTCAAATAACTGAGAATGATGAAGTCAAGGAGGAGTTTCTTTTCATGCCAAAGTCAAGAAGGAGTTTCTTTTCATGGTAGAGTCAGAAGGAGTCTCATTTTATTGACAAAGGTTGCAATAAGTTAGTGTAGCTATGGAACACAAGTTATACCAATCATTTTACACCTAATCAAGAGTTGTTTAAAGACTTAAACAAGTCTTATATTTCTTGAGTTCGAATTGTAAATGGAAGTTGTTTAAAAATTGAGGGTAAAGGAACTACTATACTTGAAACTTTATTAGGTAAAAAATTATTCAGTGCTGCTCTTTATGTGCTTGAGATAAGTCAAAATCTCTTGAGTATTGATCAATTAATGATGTCTAGTTATAGATTAAAACGTTATGATGGAGTTTGTGATGTTAGTAACAAAAAAGGTGAAAGTTCTAAATTAGATTTCACTAGTGATTGCAAATATGTAAGCTTAAAAAAGTTAATTGGGAAAAAAATGGTTACAAACATACCTACAATTTGTGAGGTGAAATTTTTTTGGGAAGCATGTCAAATAGATAAAGGTCTCAAAGTAAGAGAAAATTTACAATTAGTGGATACGGGGCTTTGTAGCCTAAAACAAAATGAATCACTAAATGGCTAAGTATTTTTATATTCATTAATAATTATAGCAAATACTATTTGGTTTATTTTCTCAAAAAATAATTCTAAAATATATTCTAAGTTTTTTTTAACTTTAGACATGTTTTTGAGATGAATAGGGAAACGAGATTAAAGCCTTGAGGTTAGATAATGGGACCAAAGATACTCCAAAGCAATTTAACAAGTATTTAGAGAAAGAAAGCATTACCTGAAAGTTCCATACACTCCACAACAAAAGGAAGTTAGTGAAAGAAAGAATATAACACTTAAGGAAATGTCCACATGTCTACTTTATGATAAGAATATGTCACTTAAGTTCTAGACAGAGGAAATTAACACTATTTCCTACCTCTCAAATAGGTTATCAATTAGAGATTTGAATGATATTACACCATTTGAAGCTTAGTTTGAATATAAACTAAGGATGATTAAATAGGTTATCAACTAGAGATTTGAATGATATTACACCATTTGAAGCTTAGTTTGAATACAAACTAAGGATGATTCATCTAAAAATGTTTAGGAGTCTTTATTTTGTGTTAAAATTGAAATTAAAAGAGACAAATTTGATCCTAAGTCATTCAACTATATTTCTTATTTATAACACTTTGTCTAAAGCTTATATAATTTTTTTATCTTAAGATTAACAAGATTTTTATTCTAACAAATGTTATGTTAGTTGAAGTTGCAATTCAAAACTAGAAAGAATCTAAAATTGAGTTTTAACTTCAAGAAAGAGTCTTTAAAGGAAATATTACAGATGATGTTGATGATGTACCAATTAGAGTTACAAGACTTCTAACTAATGTCTATAATAGATGCAATGTATATACATTAAAACCTTCTAGTTATAGTGAAATTATGGATTCTCAAGTTTAGAGAGATGCTATAAAGGAACGTGTAAGCATGATAAGAAAATTGAAACCTAGATCTTAGTAAACAAACTTAAAAATTAGAAAGGTATTGGCATTAAATGGCATTTGAAACTAAATTAAATCTTGATGGTAGTTCTAATAAGTGTAAATCTATAACATGCCTAGTAATTGAATAGGGAGGCTTGCTTTGACCAATACTCCATTTTTATCTCCATCTATGGATCATATAAATTTTTTGGGATATATGTAACATCCCAGATCACCGGCTTTACAGATATTGTTCGTTTTGGGCCTTAGCCCAGCCGAGCCCTCACGGTTTTTCTTTTCCCGAGACCTTCCTAGGAGGTCACCCATCCTAGAACTACTCTCACTCAAGCACATTTAATCTCAGAGTTCCGACGGGATTCGGTGCAATAGGCCATAAAAAACGCGTTTGTAAGGGAGAGATATCCGTACCCTTATAAGGCGTACTTCGTTCTCCTCTCCAACTGATATGGGATCTCACACTTTCTACCCCCTTAGGGCCCAGCCCTCTTTGGGGTCCAGCCTAGCTGGCACAACGGTTCGGGTACTAGCTCTGATACCACCTATAACATCTCAGATCACCCGCCTACAGATATTGTCTGCTTTAGGCGTTGGCCCAGCTAAGTCCTCATGGTTTTGCTTTTTCCGATGCCTTCTCAGGAGGTCACCCATCCTAGAACTACTCTTACCTAAGCACATTTAACCTCGGAGTTCCGATGGGATCCGGTGAATTAGGTCATGAAAAACGCGCCTGTAAGGGAGAGGTATCCGTACCCTTATAAGGCGTACTTCGTTCCCCTCTCCAACCGATGTGGGATCTCACACTCTCCATCCCCTTAGGGCCCAGCCCTCTTTGGGGTCCAGCTTGGCTGGCACAACTGTTCGGGTAACCTGGCTCTGATACCACTTGTGACATCCTAGATCACCCGCTTACCGATATTGTCCGCTTTGGGCCTTGACCCAACCAAGCCCTCACGGTTTTGCTTTTTCCGAGGCCTTCCCAGGAGGCCACCCATCTTAAAACTACTCTCACCCAAGCACGTTTAACTTTGGAGTTCTAATGGGATCTAGTCCATTAGGCCATGGAAAACGCGTTTTCTATTTTGTATCCAAACTTTCCTCTTCTTTTTTTTTTTATTTCTTGGGATTGGGTACCTCAATCACACAAGAGAGGTAACAATTCCTTAATCAAAGGGAGTCAAATCTTCCTAATGCTAGATCCCTAGCAACGATGTCAAAAACTTGATGAGCAAGTTTTATATATAATAAAACTCTCAACACTTGGAAGTATACGGATTGTATATTGTAGTATAAAAGGTTATCGTTCCCTTTTTGCAATAGCTAACAATTTAAACCTAAATTTGTCTAAGGTAACACAAAATTGATTTGAATAAAATGAAATAATATAATTTAAAATAAATAATCAAACAATTAACAGGTAAGCTGCCAATAAAAATTGAGACAGATCAAGATTGAATATTTAGGACTTATTCTTTCTTTATTTTTTCCTTTACTATTTTTGGTGCAATTATATGTTTGATCCTAGATTTCCTATAGTATAGAAGACTCTCTCTCAAAATTTAATTAATTAACTAATTGAATTTGAAATTTCTAAATTTGCAATCTATCAATTCATAAATCTATCACTAATGTTTTCAACTAAATCTAATGTTATCTATGGGATAATTAATTTCTCAAGCAAGATCTCTCTTCAAATGATTATTAATTTGATAATTGTGGGTCTATTAAACTGCCAAATGTCATTGTACAATCTAGTAATCATTGCTTTTGACTCACTTCTTGATTTGTTGTCAAGTTTATGTATGAACAATTATTGGAAACATCCAAAAATATATTGAATTAAAAAATGAATAAAGTCACAAAATAATTCCTAATATGAATTTAAAACTCCATAGATATGTTTAACGTCTTAGAAATCTAATTACACATCAATAATAATGAATGATAGAAGGGAAAAGAATAAAAACTCTATTTTCTCCTTGATCTGGAATGTTAGAATTTTCAGATGTTTTTTTTATCTTTCCACTTTGATTCAATGGTTACTGCATTTTTTGTGTGTATTTCATGTTCTTAAATAGTTCTTGAGACTTCCAAGGTTCTTTCTAGATTTTCCCACTTAATTTGATTCCGAAATTAGCCCTAAAATGTTAAAAGACTAAAAAAAACTTACATACTGAAAAAGCTGAAATCTACTGCTTCATTATCTAAAGATACACGATCTGATACACGATTGTGTACTAGACTGTATACAACTCAAAATCAACATAATTTATGATTTCTGCATGAGCTAAGAGGCTTAGATGGCCATAGACACGATCGTGTATCCCATATTTGCTTCAAATCTTCCTTGTTCTTCAATTATCTGATTTTCAACACTCACAAACAAATCAAATACCTTTTGAAACATAAAATTAAGATCAAATTCTTTCTCAGAACCAAACAAACACTTAGAATACATGCCAACACTACTAGTGGCACAATTCTAAGACTATACACATGATAACATCTAAGAAACACTTAAAACACACTTAAACATCTAGCAAAACATAGTATAATTTACACCTATCAATAGCATGAACTATATGGATATAGTTGAGTGATCAATATATCACTATAAAATAATTAGGGAGAATGTTCCATCATTCCTAATTAGAATTGATTTAAGAAATCCTTAGCCAGGTTGGAATGATACTTTATAAAATGGTTTACGAATGTCATTAACAATTACTAATGGTAGAGAGCTAACATTATCATACTCAAATAGAGTGGACATTAATTACATAATCTATATCTAATCAAAACATTATATGATGAAAGGATTTAATTATATAGTAAAAATCATACACAGAAAGGTTAACTAAGTTCACTTGGACATTCCTAAATATTTAAGTGGTTATGTTATATTGCTAGATTGGCATCTTAATTTATGGATATAAATTGTTTAATTAGAGAGTTTAATTTATCTAATCCTAAATATAATTTGGGGTTATACCTTATATCTATTGCCAACATATTTGAGAACCTAGGTTACACACAAAGACCGGGTTAAAGAGAGAGAAGATATTTTAATCAAATAAGACTTGAGTGTAAAATTTGAAAAACTTATGATAAAATATGAGATATTTTATAAATAAGAATTAATATGAGATATTGGATCTTATTTGGGCATAATTGGTATTTAATTAGAATAATTTATAATTTTAAATAAATTTTAATTGAAATTAAAATTTAATTTTAATTAAATTACTAAAATGTCCAAAACCTATTATAAATAGGCTTAAGCTCTAAAGGATAACTCCTACTAGACGAGGAGCTAGCAGTGCCAGCTACAACAAGTTGGCTATAAAGGCAATGTTGGCAATAGGTAAAGGAGATGATGACAAAGTGCTTTTTTTTTGTTGATAAATATGATGACAAAGTGTTGATAGCTAGGTTTTCTAAGTTTGTGTCTAGGGCTTGTTTAAGAAGAAGGTGGTGTTTGGTAATAAGAATAAAGCTATCCTAAGTCTAAGATAAGCTTATTATATGATTAATAAGGGTTATTTGGTAACAAAGTTAATATAACCTTAAGTCAAAATAAGACTTATTTGGAAACTAGGATAATGTATCCTAAATTTGGAATAGTGTCTATTTGGTTTTAAGTTTAAGTATGAATTAAACTAGAAATAAATAACTAAAATATGGAATAATTTATTCCTATTTAATTCAATACGCAAACAAAATTAAAAGAGTTCTAAATTCAAAATCAATTCCAAAATCAAAGCAATTATTTTCTTATTTGGTTAAGATTAATAATTATATCGATTCCCAATTAAGTTTTAGAAAAGAAGTTTCTAAAATTAAAATTAATTATTTTCAGTTAGATTGAAATTAATTAATTAGCCTCCTCCAATTAAGAAAAGTGTTTTGTTAAGTATTAGGAAAGATGTTTCTTAATTGAATTTTTTATTTCAATTTTATTAGAATAAATTAAATTTATTATTTTATTTTGAGAATTATTATTCTATTTTTTTTAGAAATTGTTCCTTTATTTATAAATAATAAATTTCTTGATTTGTTAGAAAAGATATTTTCTTAGTAAATTTTGGAAGTTTTTCATTTATTAATTAAGAAAAATGTGCTTTCTTCAATATTTTTGCAAATAGTTATCTAATTTAATAAGGAAATGTTTTTTAATTAATTAAGAAATAAATTCTCTAAATAAATAATATAAATGACTTTCGTAATTAAATTAAAATTGTTTTATTAAATTATGAAAGTAGTTTCCTTTTAATGTTAGAAAATAGTTTTCTAATTAAGAAAAAGTAATTTCTATTTAGATTACAATTTTTAATTGAATTAGAATTTCATACTTGTAAATTTTAAAAAAAGAGTTTATTTTAAATTATAATAGGTAAGAAGCATAATTTATTGCAAGTTGTTTGAAATTAAATTTTCTTAAATGAGTGAAGAAAAATGGAAATAGTTTCCAATTGGATTTGAAAATTGTTTTCAAATCAAATTAAATTTATATTTAAAATAGAAATTTAATTTATTTAGGAATCAATAGGTTTAATCTAATTTAATTTTTCTAAAGAGTTGAAAATATTACTTTAGATTATGACGATCAATAACTAGAATCAAACGAAGCTTGATATTTTATATATATAATTTGATTATGAGTGCATAAGTTACATACTTTATTTGTATGTTTGATATATATGTTGAATGCTCCTTGAATTGCATGTTTTATATATGTGATATTATTATATGTAATTTTTTGTTTGATGAGACGAACAAAATTAAATCCCTCATTAAAACATTATGTACACATTGAAGAACATGATTGTTGCCTTCCATTATTTAAGAATGAAACCATAATTCTATTTACTTTAAGGCTTGTTGAGGGATTCAAGACCCATTTAACCCGAATATGTTTTATCATAAATTAATGGGTACTATTTAACTAAATTTGTAAGATTTGAATGACTGACTTATGAGCATATGAATTTAGAGGTAAGATTAGGAATAATTTATAAGATATATTTTGACAAAAGTTATCACCTGACGTATTTAAGAGTCACATGAAATGTGATTGATAAGGATGTTATCTCCATAATTTAAGTTTAGTTAGTTTGTTGAATGACTCAAGGTCAACTCAATTTAAATGGGATTCTATCCCACTAGAGAGATTAGAGTAATCTTTTTGAGTAGTAGCAATGGCTATTATTTTGAATAAAATAATAGGATTAACCAAATATATTTTGAATAAAATAATAGGATTAACCAAATATATGATCAAAGTCTTAATCTAAATTAATAGTCATGATATATAATCAATTACTTGCTTTTCTCACATTTATATTTTGTTCTGATTGGAATTTACCTTGTTTAGTGTAGTTGGTCCTAAGTTAGTGAACTTAATTTCTTAGACATATGTTAAGTTTGAGAAGAGTTCTCAAAGGTTGATAGAAAAGTTATACGTCTATTATGCAATTTTGCTATTAAATCCTATTGAGGATTTGGTGTTAAATTTTTAGAGATATGTTAAAATCATATAAATAAAAAAATATAACAACATTTTAAGTTGAATAATTTCTCATAAACTTGGATCACTATATGTTGAACACTATGATAGCAAGATGTAAGAAGTTGCATTAAGTTGTGCTAAAAGGTAAAGTAACTTGATAGAATTGTTCCACTCAATTTAGCCTACTAAAAGCATACATATGGACATCAATTAAAGGCTTAAATATAGTATGATAATAGTTGTCATTATAAGAAGAAAATTATTGCCTTACTTTTCTTCCCTATACTTGATATGATAAATATCATGTATATATTTATTTATAATTCATGCTTATGAGTATTTGATACTGAATTTCGATTCAACATTGCTATAATATTCAAGGCATGATAAGAAATAGATTTTTAAGTAAAAGTAGTTAATTCAATCTTATACAAATAGTTTGTATATGTTGGATAAAATGAGACTTATGTTTAACATAAGTAACAAGAAGACAAAGTTAGATAACCTAGATTATCTCTTTATGTCATATTGGTTAAACCAACATAATGAGAATCATAAGGTTACATACAAGGATAGATGTATCCTTTGGATTATAAGTCATATGCAACTTGTTAAGTTGAGGAATAACCAAATCAACGTTCAGTGAAAGGATGATAATGGTATTGAATTGATAAATCTTGTACACGTGATGTGTTTGATGTAACAACAATCCATAAAAGGATGATACTTATATTTCAATATATTAATAATAACTTTATGTGTTACAATTACATGTATTAAATGAAATTTTGAATTAAAATTTTGAAATGTTTAAAGTGTTCAAATCTAAGAAGAAATTAAGTATTAGTAATGTTAAAGCACTTTGATGAGATCGATGTAGTGACATTTAATTTTTCAGTTATCTATGAGGAATGAGATTCTCTATTGAATACCTCCACATCTCAACTCCTTAAGAGTATGGATTTATGTAAGGGGGAATATACAATATGAGATACTATATGATGCAAATTTTATTTTTTCTATTACTATGCATAGTATTATAACTTACTCTCAGTAGCTCTAATTAAATCAATTAGCAATATTTCATATTAGATATGAAATGCTAAGACTTTGAAAAAATCAAAGTTAATAATTTTGGGATGTAATACTTAGTTAAAGTATACATTATCAAATAAGTTTAGAACTAAATTAGATAATAAAAGGTTACAAGATATATAAAAAGTTGGATATAATCTTATAGACAGATTGAAAAAAATTATTTGTTTCCATGAACACTTATTGGAGAGTAGTTTTCAAGATAAGTTACAAGAGTAAGATGAAATTTGAAAAGTTTAAATATTATGACAATACATCCAACTAATACCTTTGTTGATACACTTAATGTAGTTGAAAGGAAACGAGACATTGAAATTTTAACTTTCATGATGAATTCAAAGAGTTATTTTGGAGATGATTATGAATTTATTATGCTGAAAAAAAGGTTAGTGGGAGTATAATTATGCTCTTTTGTCGAAGTATGTTGAGATATATTGCTCATAAAGAAGAATAATTCATATTTTCAATTATTGAAAATATAATTATCCAAGAACAAATCTTGTTGGATATAAAAATATAGCAATTAATTCTTGGAATTAGATTTATAGAGATAGATATGGAAGTTGTTTACATATTTTAGTCTAAGTACATAGATACTGTACTAAAGTTATATAGTATTTGAGATATCTTATCCTTGTGAAGTATTAAAGATATCTATTATTTTATATGTGAATTGATATTTGAGTTCAAGGTTATATAGTTATTAACTTTAGAACTAAACCTTGATTAAATTATATTTTACTTGGAACAATATTATGTAGAGATTGGAAAGGTTCCAATGTAGCAATGGTTGTTAATTAAGCTATAATACATTTTTATTTAGTGGAAATGATTATTTAGATCAATAAGTTCCTTAATGAACTTGATATAAATCCTTGCACTGTTTAGGACAGTAATGTACTGTAAAATATTAGAGCCTTTAGGCATACAAAAGGAGCTAAGATATGATCAAAGATCAAGGTATGTACTTAAGCAATTTATTTTAATTTTACTGATAGTTAAGATGAAAATTGTAAGATTTATATAGCTTCTCATTATAACAAATCTTTTAGAATTCTCTCACCAAACTATTGTCCTAGTAGTAGCATGATCATTGTATGGTGATATGATATAAGATACTCAAACAATTGGCTTAGTGTAAGTGGGAGATTGTTGGTTTAATACCCTACAATCAATTGGTTGGTTGTAATTTAGTGACAAAATAATTTAAAGGAATTTTTATCTTATACATATTTCTATTATATGATAAAATCCATAAGATAAATATACATTACAAATGAATGTATGATGAGATCATAATCATGAGATTCCTATTGCATTTATGTATTATCTCTAAATTAATCTTAGTTATTGTTCTATTGAGATTGGATATTTGTAGAACGTAAAAAGACTAACACATGTTATATTTTTCCTTATGAAAAAAGTAGTCAATATTATAGACTAAAGTATAGAAATACTTAAATGAACCTTTGGGTGCTTGTTAAAGAACTTCACTTAATTGACTCCATATGAGAATTCCATTTGAAACAGTACTTCTAGCTCTATGGAAATTCTTATTGTGATGATCTTATAAGTGATCCTTAAACTTAAGATCTCCGAAGTTATTTTATATAATGATTGCTATGTTTTGATATTACTTATAACCTATTCTAGTCAAGTTCTCAATAGTGGTCATTGGATATAACATGAACTATATGAAGGTAATTGAGTGATCAATATATGGTTCATCACCCTAAAGTAATTAAGGAAAATGTTCCATTGTTCTCGATTAGAATTGATTGGGAAAATCCTTAATCAAGGTGGAATGATACTTTATAAAATAGTTTACAAATATCATTAATTGAATCAATTACTAATGGTAGAGAACTAACATGATTAAACTTAAACATAGTATATATTATTTCCATGCTTTATGTCTAATTAGAACATTATATGATGAAAGAAATTAATTATATAGTAAAAATCATGCACAAAAAGATTAGTCAAAACCACTTTGGCATTCCTAAATATTTAGGTGGTCATGATGTGTTGCTAGACATCAATATTGATATATGGATATAAATTGTTTAATTAGAGAATTAAAGATAAATTAAAGGATTTTAATTTTTCTAATCCTAAATATAATTAAGGTTATAATTTATATCCATTGTGAACATATTTGAGAACCTAATGGATCATACATTAAGAATAGATTGAAGAGAGAAAAGATATTTTAATTAACTTATACTTGATTGTTAAGTTTAATAATCTTTATGGTTAAATATGAGATATTTAATAAATAAAGATCAATATGAGATATTGAATCTTATTTGAGCATAATTAGTAAAATTAAAGTTTAACTAAAATTATAATTTAATTTCAATTAAATTACTAAAATGTCCAAAATCTATTATAAATAGACTCAAGTTCTAAAGAACCTAACACTTCTTATCTAACCATCTTTACAATAGTTGCAGAGTTTTCTCAATACGTTCTATAGATATTGTTAGAGGTTGAACATTTGTGCAACTATAGTAATTGAGATGCATTAGTTTCAGAAACGGTTTAAGCAAAATCACAACAAAAGGATCAAGCTTCAGAATAAAGTACAAATTATTGCTTTATTACGATTTATATGTTAATTATAGAATTTATGTGATCTTGACATTTGAAAAATTAGAGAAATATGTTTCATAATTATTTTACTAAGTGCATGATTGGATCATGACCTGATTTTCTAATTGACATTCATTGTGTTTCGATTATGCATCACATGCATCATATATCAGACAATGCGCAATGGAAAATAAAACAAAACCCAAAAAATACAAAATCAAACATGTGGCATTAGATTTAGTAAAAAAAAACATGAACTTAAGATGTGTCCCTTACAAACTCCTTTGTTCTTCGTTATCTTCACCTCTTTAGGTTGTCGTAAACCACAACAACCAAAAGAGGATGTCTCTAATGATATCCATGTTAGTAGTGTGCCCTAGGCCAATGGACATATGTGATTCATGAATTAACATTATGATTTGTTAATAATATATTATGAGGTATTCCTTTTATATATGCATGTATTTCGTTTATGTAATGTG
>JANZLC010000202.1:24964631-24983908 GCA_026413385.1 Erythroxylum gracilipes | reverse complement strand
AATAATAATAATAATAATAATAATAATAATAATAATAATAATAATAACAAGAATAATAAATAAATACACTTTATTATAAATTTGTTCCTAATAGTGTAATTGAATTCAATTCTAATATTATTAGATTTGTTCCAAACAGTGTAATTGAATTCATTTCTAATATTACTAAATTTATTCCAAATAATGTAAATTGAATTCAATTCTAATTTCATTAATGTAATTGAATCCAATTCGTTAATGAATTCAATTCGTTATGTTCCAAACAGCCTGAAAATCTTTGGCGGTCGCCTCTGTAGTCAGACACTTTTTGTCCTAAGTTTGTAGATAACATCTTCTCAACGCTTTCCATCCCCTTTTTGGGTTAATTCATGGAACGTATCCTGAAACTTTGAGGTGAGGGGTAATGTTACTTCTGGGTCATATCCATTTTTGTTGTACAAAGAAAACCAGAGCTGGTTCAAAAGTCCTTGTATTTTTGTTTTAACAATTTATGTAAGAAGATTAATGACGGTAAGTTGACATATTGGTTTTTGGCGTTAGCCTTCTGGGAACTTTCAGTTTCTCGGATACATGATATTTCTCTGAGCTAGTTTTGTTTGTTGTGTTGATTAGCCTATTTCCATTTTGTGTGTTAATGGCTTTAATTTTCTTTAAGGAGCTGTAGTTTAATGATTGAGTTGTCTTAGTTTTGTTGTTAGCTGGGCAGATGATCTTTTTTGAGGTGATTGCTATTGTTATCAGTAGTTTAATTTTCAAATAATCAACTTGATAGTTGATTCCAAACTGGTGATGCGTAATCATTCTTTGTGGACTGAATAAAAGTTTTATGCTTTGAAGCGTATGAAGAATTTTTGTTATTAGGAGGTTGTTTATGTGTTCTGTTTGCAAATCATACGAACGATTTTAAAGTCTTGGATTCTGAATTTAGAAGATAATGAACATTTTAGTTATTCAATCTTTCAAAATTCACTTGATCGTATGCATCATCTCTTTTCGAAGATTCGACTAAATGTTTTATCTTGTGTCATTTCGTGAACATTTTTTTATCTTGTCCTTTCTCAAACTTTATGATCCTATAGTGAACTTTCTCATTTTTCAAAATTTTATTTGTCAATCACCAAGGCATTTTGGTCCCCAATTTTGGGTTATAATTATTGCTGCTATAATTTTTTGCCAAAGATGTGTTTTTAATTCAATGTCTTTGATGGGAATTTTTGAGAATTAGAAAAGACATTTTTTTTAATGTCAAATTTTGTTTCTTTAATGGAAAACTCTTCTGGGTATATGTTCTGTTTGCAAATCATATGAACGATTTTCAAGTTTTGGATTCTGAACAGAAATTGGGTTGCTTTGTATGTTTTCAGGAAGGGAATTGGTTACTTTGAGAGTCAATCATTAAAGTATGTGAGAGAATCGACAGCTAATGAACAGAGTAAACATTCAACACTTAAGGAATCTGTTTCTGAATATCTTTTTTCAAAGCAAGGAAACAATAGTTATAAGGCAGCAATGGTAGAATCAGAGGTAAGATCTGTCAAACTTATCCTTCTTTCTTTGTTTCAGTTTTACTTTGGCACCCTCTTCCCGGATCTAATTTACTTCTTTCTTACAAGGAATTGTTTTTCTTTTCATTACTTTCTTCAACATCTTCATTAGCCATTTGTTGTATTGTTCTAGAATTTATCAAGAGTTGCTTTAGTCTCTTCTTTTTCCCTCTGGTTGGTTCAAAGTTTAATTAATCAGTATTTAGTTGGAAGTTTCTATGTTAATAAGTAATTTTCCATAGATATGGTGTTGCAATTTCTGTGTTAGATGGGATCTGCAAAATTTTAGATTATGTGTGGCTGATTCTGTCTTGATTTATACTTATTTTTTGTTTGAGCTTTGATTGTTAACCAAAAAATATATATCGAGTTATGTGATGACTATACCTTTTAGGATTCACTGTTTAGTTTCACAAAGAAAAAGGTAGTAGCATATGGAAAGACATATAATTCACAGTTAACAGGTAACAAAGAAAATGTACATGTTATGGAAGGAATTTAAGGTTCGATTACAGGTCATAAGAATAGAGACAAACATTAAACAAACAATTCGATGCTTTCAGAGAAAGTCCCTAGAAAATCAGTCGACGCTACTATATAACAATTGCTTCCTACTTCTTCATAAGGAGATAATGGATGTAGTATTCAGAAGGGTGAATAACTGAGGACTCTTTAGATTACTTTTGTTTGTTGAACTTACTTTTTGTGTTTTACAGTATGGAGCAAAAGTACTTTTGTTTGTAATCGTCCAGCCTCAACAACCATTCTCTCCTTTTTTTAAATCCTCTTTTTATGTTTTATAGTATTGAGGTAAACTATTTTACCATATAAAGTTGTCTATTTATCGTGGTCTTTTACCATTGTAGATCTGCATGAGGATAAGCAATTCTTTATTGAGCATCCTAGTACAGTCTCCATAAGCACTGCCCAGGTAAATATCTTCTCCGATGCTTACTAGCTTATAATGATACAATATTAAATTTAGAACGTAATGAAAAAGAAGTGCTACGTAATGAAGATTACTTGTGATCTTTATGATATTTGGTAAGTGTAAAATATTACATCTTTTATCCTCCTAAATTTAGTCCATTTAATTATTTTTATTATACATTTGTTCATATTTTATTAATTAAGACCCAAAAATATTTATTCTGAATTTTACTGTAAATTTGGCAAAAGTTCAAGTATTTCTTTTTAGGTTAAACCGACTGATGTATAGGTGAAGAAAGTATGAACCGCACAATACAACAGATGAAGCTAAAACGCAACACTACATGGGGTAAAACGCAGAATATTAAAACAAACAGCAGAAACGCACACAACAAAGAAAAGCCGCAGCGCAACACAGCAAAGGAAGCATAGTAACAGCCAAGATAGAAACAGAAACGCAGAGGAGAACCAGAAGCATGACAACAATGACGCAGCTTCAACAGAAATTTAAAAAAAAAAGCGTTAGTAGCTGTAAAGGGAGGAGTGAAATGACAGGAGCTTAATGTATGCTTAATCACTTGTTAATATACATGTTCAAATTTTGTTTATGTTATGTTTTTAGCACTAAAAATTTCTATTTTCATTAATTAGTTTAAGTTTCCAATTGAGACCCCCCTTTTTCCAGCTTTACGTGTGTGGTTGGTATGGTTTTTAGTCTATTATTTCCGATTGAAAGCCCCCCTTTTTTGTCTTTACATGTGTGTGTGGTATGGTTTTTAGTCTACTATGTTTTTCTATTAGATGAGGCGACCAGTTAAAGGATTTCAACGACAAAATTATGTAAAAATTAATATGAGAATATCTTGATTTAAATAAGTAATTAAATTTAGAATTTTAAAGGATATATCGTAAAGTGATTGACGAGAAAATTTCCATCCCTACCTATTCTGTTTTCTCATTGTTTAAATGTTTACTTGTGATTTTCCAGCACTCCAATATATATTTCCTATTTTTACAAGTCTCAAAGGTTAATAGTTGAAGGCCTAAAACATCTTTCAAAAGAAGAAATAACAAAACTACACTTTCTAATCTATTACGCAGGTGGCTGTCTAACACTTATATTTTGGCGTATTTACTTGATTATGATTAATTTATGCCTCGGAACTAGACACCTATACTTGGTTTGTGTTTGGATATGTTTATGAGATTATTTGAATGCTAGAATGCAATTAGAAAACCCCCTGAAATTAATTTCCTAAAGTTGGAATTTTTAGAAATATGCAGCTTAAATATGAAAGTGTTTTTCTTAGATTGTTTATGCAAACAAATTTGAGAGCTAATTATTTACTGCTATTTTCTTGATTTCTCAGCATGATTTTGACATACGTTTAAGTTTAATATGCTTGGAAAATCAAGTGAAAGATGATGAGATTATATGAACTCGAAAGAAGCAATCTCGAATGTCCGAAGAAGCTGAAATTGTGTTGTTTGATCTTTATTTTTGAGCTGTACTTTCTGGTCTTATTTTCTGCAGTTTTAACATTATTTTACCTTGTTTTAAGTGCCACAAACATGATAAATGTCAGGTCACATGTTGGATTATTAAAGGGATTTACGGAGAATACAATCGTTGAAGGTTAATTATGAGAAAAAAAGTGAATTGCATGTTGTTTAGTGTGCACTTTCAGATCTGATTTTGTGGGTTGTATGATCATAATTTTCTGTTTTAAAGGGCTGAAATTTGGTAAATAACATGGGTACAAGTTGTGCATGAGTTTGAGCTAAATGAAACATCAAATTATAGGTGTTTTACTTTGTTTTTGTGGGCTGAATTTTTCTAAACGAATTTTACTTTGTTTGGAATTTTAATTACATACATTTACTTGATTAATGCTCTCTTTTGCATTTGAAATGAAACTTTAATAAACAACACTCTCTTTGTGGGATCGACTCTTATTTCATCCTATACTAAGTTGTTAATTTATTAATGGTAGAAATAAGATATTAATTTGTATATGCTTGATGACACTTATCAAATTTTTGACGTCGTTGCTGAGGAGAGTTGTTTAGTTTGTTAAGTTCTCAACTGAATTTTCCTAATTGTGATTCCTTTCTTTCATGTTGGTCCTTACTCTCCAAGCATGACGAGTGTTAAAACGGTTAAAAAAATGAATATGAATTATACAAATCTACGTTTTGTGTAAATGTAATATGTTTTGATTGTCTAATATAAGGATATTCACATTTTTCTATTCTTTTTCAGGATTTGCATGAAATTACGAAGTGGTAGAATCATAGGTGAGGATACTGACGAAGGTTTGAGAAATTTATTTGTGGAGGAAGAATTTCAAGATCATCTGTTTGACAAAATGGCTACTCTGAAGCAGATTTCTTAACCAAATTTGAATGATCAACCTCTGTATATAGTCTTTCCCGATTTGGAAAGACCTTTAAAACTTAATTCCGACTTCCTTAATTTATTGCCTAAATTTTATGGTCATGCAGGTGAAGACCCCTATAGGCACTTAAAAGAGTTTCTAGTTGTTTGTTCTGCTATGAGGCCTAAGGGGTTGGATGATGAACAAGTAAAACTTTGTGCTATCCCTTTCTCTCTACAAGACTTAGCTAAAGACTGGTTATACTATATTCCCCCTCAATCCATTGCTACTCAGGCTCTATTGCACCAATTTTTTCTTGAAAAATTCTTTCCCGCAAGTAGGATTGGATCAATAAGGAAGGAAATTTGTGGAATTAGGCAACATGTCAATGAATCATTATATGAGTACTGGGAAAGGTTTAAGAGACTTTGTGCTAGCAGCCCCAATCATCAGATTAGTGGTCAGTTATTGATTCGGTATTTTTATAAGGGCTTCGGCTCGAACAATAGAAGCATGATAGATGCTACAAGTGGTGGGGCATCGGTTGATAAAACACCTGAAGCAGCTAAGGCTTTAATTTCTAATATGGCTAAAAATTCACGACAATTTGGCGACAATTTGGAACTAGAAATGAAGTAGGCCAGGCTAAGAGAATTAATGGTATTGAAATGAATTCTATTCAAGATCAGCTTAAACATAATGTTAAACAAGTTGCTAACTTAACCACTCTTATGTCTAAACTGGTTATAGGTGGTGTTTCACATGCTCATGTTTGTGGGATTTGTTCTGATTTTTCTTATGCTAACTGATGTTTGTCCTACTTTGTAGGTTCAAGATGTTAATGCAATAGGTGGTTTTCCTGGCCAATCCGACAGAGAGTATGACCCATTCTCAAACACATATGATGAGGGTTAGAGAGATCACCCAAACTTGAGATATAGACCTAGGACAAATCCCCAAACCTATAACGTCAACCATAGCAATCCTCGACCTTATGTTCCTAACCCATCACAAAATCAATCTTCCAGCCCGTCACTTAAAGAAATGGTAAAGCAACTTACTAACTAAATTGGTCTTGTTCATACCTAGGGGTTGACTACCAAAAGAAAACAAATGTTCATCTACAATATTTAGACACTCAAATAGGACAGATTAGCACCACTTTGAGTAATATTGAGGCCCAACTTTCCCAGAGACTCCCATTTTAACCCATAACCAACCCAAAAGAAAATGCTAATGTTGTCATGCTTAGGAGTGTTAAGGAGTTGGTGAATCTGAAAGGGGATAAAGGGAACAAATGTGAGGTTGAGGAAGAGAGGGAGATGACCTAAAAGGCTAGAAAAGAGGTTAAGGAGCAACAAAAGAGAGACGACTCACATTCTGCTGATAATGATTATGCTTTTAACAAATTTCGTGATATTCCTCCACTTCCTTCCAGGTTTGCCAAGACAAAGAAAGATGAAGCAGAAAGGGAAATCCTCAAAACTTTCAGAAAAGTTGAGGTAAGCATACCTCTTTTGGATACCATCAAGCAAGCCCCACGCTATACCAAGTTTTTGAAGTAACTTTGCACTAACAAAAGGTGCTTCAAGGAAAATGAAAAGGTAAGTATGAGGGAGAACGTATCTGTAGTCATCGAAAGGAAAATACCTCCGAAGTGTAAGGATCTTGGTATTTTTTCTATTCCTTAAGAGATACAAAATACTCAGTTTGAAAGATGCATGCTAGACTTAAATGCTTTGATAAATGTCATGCCTAGAAATATTTATCATGCTCTTAATTAGGTCCTTTGAAAAAGACTGGATTGATACTTTAACTAGTTAATAGGTATAACGTATATCCTGATGGTGTGCTTGAAGATGTGCTAGTGCAAGTTAACGACCTTATGTTCCCGACTGATTTTTGTGTCCTTGATATGGGCAAAAAGTCTAAAACATCCAAAGATGTTCCGTTACTATTTGATCGACCATTTTTTAGTACTGCCAGGACAAAAATCAATGTCCATAAGGGTGATTTATCCATGGAATTTGATGGAGAAGTTGTTAGTTTTAATATCTTTAATGCTATGTGATACCCTGCTAAAACTAACAGTTTGTACTGTATAGATTCCATTGATTTTATTGATGAAATTTGTCAGAAATATTTGAATCTAACGTGGTTGTAGGTGAGAATGCTGAAATAATAAAGGTGGATGATACTGTAGGTGTGAGGTCGTAGCTCATAGTTCCTTTCTAATGGAACCATCTATGTTTTTTAATCCTGCATTACCTATGTCTGCTTCCAGGTTATTACCCTCGATTGTGCAAATCTCTGAAGTGGAATTAAAACCCCTTCCCTCTAATTTGAAATATGCATTTCTTGGTGAAAATGAGGCCTTACCTGCGATGACCTCAAGTTCTTTATCACCTTCCCAGGAAGAACGACTCTTACAAGGTCTTCGAACCCATAACCAAGCCATAGGTTGGACAATTGCAGACATAAAAGGAATTAGCACTACTTTATATATGCATCATCATATACCCCATCTCTATTTCTAAGTGGGTTAGTCCCATTCATGTCGTGCCCAAGAAAGCTGGAATAACTGTCATAGAGATTCAAAAGGGTGAACTTGTCCCAACCAGAGTGTCAAATGGGTGGAGAGTGTGTATAGACTACCAAAAGTTGAACCAATCAACTAGGAAAGATCATTTCCCACTACCCTTCATTGACAAAATGTTAGAAAAGCTTGCTGGAAAATCACATTTTTGTTTCTTAGATGGGTACTCAGGGTATACACAGGTTGCCATAACTCTTGAAGATCGGGAGAAAACCACTTTCACCTGCTCTTTCAGTACTTTTTCATTTAGAAGAATGCCATTTGGACTTTGTAATGCCTTTGGAACTTTTCAACGTTGCATAATGAGTTTATTTTTTGATTTTCTTGACCATAAAATGGACGTATTTATAGATGACTTTACTATGTTTGGCGTTTCTTTTGATGCATGTCTCCATAATCTTTCTCTTGTTTTGCAACGTTGCATTGCTACAAACCTAGTTTGGAATTGTGAAAAATATCATTTTATGGTAAAACAAGGTGTAGTTATAGGACATGTTGTTAGTTCCAAAGGATTGGAAGTTGACAAAGCAAAGATTGAAGTCATAACTTCTCTGCCTTACCCTACTTGCGTTAGAGAAATAAGATCTTTTTTAAGGCATGCAGGCTTTTATCATCGTTTTATCAAAGATTTTTCGAAAATTGCATCTCCTTTATATGCATTGTTGAATAAGGACACAAATTTTGTGTTTGATGATGAGTGTAAAAAGGCTTTTGACTTGCTTAAAGAGAAGCTAACCTCTTCCCCTGTCATTCATCCCCCTGATTTGAACCTTCCATTTGAAATTATGGGTGACGCAAGTGACAAAGCAGTAGGTGCTATGCTAGGACAAAGAAAAGGCAAAGAGCCTTATGTCATATACTATACATCTAGATCCTTCGACCCTGCTCAGTGTAATTATAGTACAATAGAAAAGGAAATGTTTACTATAGTGTTTGCATTAGAGAAATTCATATCGTACTTACTAGGGACCAAAGTGATTTGTTTTTTCTGACCAAACTACACTTAAATACCTGCTCAAGAAAAGAGAGTTGAAGCCTAGGCTATTGAGATGGATGCTTTTGTTACATGAATTCGACTTAGAAATTAGAGATAAGAAGGGTCTGGAGAATTTAGTAGCTGACCATTTGAGCATAATAGTACCTAGAGAGGATTCGACTTTAATTGCTGAAATTTTTTCCATATGAGCAACTTCATTCATTGATTCATGATTATGTGCCTTAGTATGCTTATATGTGTAATTATTTAGTTGCTAAGTATCTTCTAATGATCTGACAAGAGCTCAAAAGGATAAGATAAAGGCTGAATCTAAGTATTATTTCTGGGATGATCCTTATTTATGGAAATTATGCCCTGACCAGGTGTTTCGCAGGTGTGTTCCAGAGACGGAACATCATTCAATCATGACTCACCATTTTCCTTCATCTTTTGGCAATGTTTACATATTGCTTGCTGTAGACTATGTTTCTAAGTGGGTGGAGGCCATCGTCACTAAGTTAGATGATGCCAAAAACTGTGATTAAGTTCCTTAAGAGACATATTTTTAATCGGTTTGGTATTTCCAAAGCTATAATTAGTGACTGTGGACACACTTTTGTAACAAGACCTTAGGCGCTTTGTTAGAAAAATACCATGTGACTCATCATGTTGCTACGACATATCATCCTTAGACTAGTGGACAAGCTGAAGTGTCCAATAGGGAAATAAAATCTATCTTGGAGAAAATGGTGATACCTGAAAGGGTTGGAGCAATCATTTAGATGATGCTCTATGGGCCTACAGGCTGCATATAAGACTCCAATAAGAATGTCTCCCTATAGGTTGGTCTTTGGGAAAGCTTGTCATATGCCAGTTGAGATTGAGCCTAAGTCATATTGGGCAATGAAAAAAATGCAATTTAGACTATGAGTTGGATGGAAAAGAAAGGAAGTTATAGTTGCAAGAATTAGAGGAACTACGGTTGGAAGTATATGAAAATGCTAGAATTTACAAAGAAAAGGCCAAGGCCTTTCATGATATGAAGCTAGCTAGGAAATCATTCTCTGTTAGGCCAAAAGTGCTTTTGTTTAATTCAGAGCTTAAATTATTTCCTGGTAAGCTATAGTCTTGACGGTTAGGTCCTTTTGTTGTCACTAACATGTTTTCGCATGGTACAGTTGAAGTGCGCAGCTTAACAATTGGCAAAATTTTTAAAGTGAATGGGCACAGGCTCAAACCATTTTATGATCAAGCTCAGGTTATGCTAGTGGAGGAGATTTTGTTTGAAGAACCGTGAAGTCTGCAGTACGTCGAGCTAATGACATAAACCAACAGCTCTACTTGGGAGGCAACTCAAGATAAAACAATAAATCATATTTTCGTTTCTTTACCCTTTTCTTTTTAATTTTAGTTCTTTTTATCACTCCGTAGTTATTTCAATTTTCATTTCTACCCAAAACTCGAGTCTTATCTAACAGTGGCGGTGGCTCGTATTCTGCAGTTGCATTAGTATTTAATAAATATTCTCCAAGCACTGTTTCAAAGCCAAAATCGATAACAGTCTTTGTCCTATATCTTGAGTTTTTAATATATTCTAAGAGTTCAATTTGTTTTATCAGGAAATACATGAATAGTTGATAATCAGGTTGTCTGTGATTTCTATTATTGACTCTTTATGCCTGATACTGAGCCTTTATTTCATGTATCAAATTATTGATGCTTTCTTCTGTAGACAAATATATTTGTACTAATTCTTCCCCATATGGTTCGGCATTCATGGTATTAGGATGATGAGTCCTATACTACTCCGATACCAGAATAGAACAATATTAAGAGAAAGGGGTCCAACATCTTCCATACCTGCCTTCGTTTTGACCAGTGTATTACCGGGTTGCACCACGGAGCTTTTACCAGGCGTTTCAGCCCCAACCTATATTGCTATAGGTAACTCTCCTGTAGGTCCTTCAGTAATACCCAGCACAGCTTGATTTCGTTTCCTACCTTCAGGCGTAAGAAGTAAGCTAGGGAAGTATTTTGGAATTTGGTTCTCTTATAAGGTTCTAAATGGTAACGAAATAGTATAAGAAGAAAGTGTTTTATTGATGCATATGGAAGTGTACAGAGAGAGAAGGTAGTGAGTGGAAGACTGCTAGACTGATCTCTCCTTACCCTTCTAGGTTACATATTTATACGTAGAAAAGTAAACTTACTATTGTAGATTTTTTACATAAGCTGACAATACTGCTATAGTACATAAGACACATATGGGCATATCTTATCTTCTGGGATTTTCTTGTATCATTCTTTTTATCTTCAATCATTCTCCTCCTTTCCAGGTGCTGCTTTATCTTTATCTTCTTTTGGTGTAATTCTGCAAGCCGGACAAGTGTTCTTTGGATGTTTTCAAAACAGACAAAGTTTTTGCTGTGCTTGCGGGCTTGACTTTATTATTCCAGATTCCAACAACTTCATTTTTGTTTGTAGAAAATTATATGTTGCTACTGGAGTCATTTTTGTAGGGGATAGCATTACAGAGGAATGGATCTTTTGTCTGCCATAAGTACAGAATCCCTTTTTAAAACTGGCCTCCATCCCTTGTAATACTATTTAGATCCCGATTGTTGTTCTGTAATGTATATCTTTTTCTTCAAATTTAAGAAATTCTTTAGTTTTATTCTGATTTATAGATATCGAAAATGTTTCAGCTTTTCCAAGCTGTATCAAATGATAAGCGGGATATTTTCCCTCAGTATCGAAGTCAAGTCCTGCAGATAAAAATTTTAAGACTAAAATATCTTTTGGTGTAATAGTGGGATTATTGAGATAGCAATCTCGAACCCCATCTTTTATCCATTGAGGTAAAAATCTTATTTCGGGAAAATCTGGTGAAGATAAATATATTGAATTTAGGGCTCCAAAATCATACCATTTTTGGACCTCTTGTGGATCTGCTTCTTGGAGATAATTAATTCTTGGATAAATCCCAGAAAAAGCAATATATCGTACCTCATTATTTGAGAGTTGGAATAATTCTCTCATCATATCTTGTTGCTGTTCCACATTTGGTGGAATCATTGTTAATTCTTTTAGTACCTATGGTGTCGTTGAAGAGCCAGAAACACAATTGGATATACATTGATCATAAGAGCTTGAAGTATCTGTTAAGCCAGGAAGAGCTGAACATGAGATAGAGAAGATGGGTAGAGTTATTGAAAGACTATGATTGCACAATTGAATATCATCCGGGGAAGGCTAATGTAGTTGCTGATGCTTTGAGCAAAAAGTCGAATCTTTTGTCTCTCTCTTTATATTTGTCTTTGTCTCATCTCTCTTACTCACAATCTTCTGTGTCTCTCTCTATATTTCTAAGTATTATATATGTAACATCCCATTTTCTCATGTTAAGGGTTAGAACCCTAGAATAATGTACATGAGAGTTTATTGAGAAGTTAGAAAGTGCATTTCATGCTCCTGCATAATATAGCATACATACACATGTGATTATTGCTCAGAGCACACATTAAAATGATTATACATGGATTCATTGACATTTTCCGGGTATTATTGATTTATAAATGTGATTTTATTGAAAATTGTGGATTATATGTATTGAAAATTGTTTTGGAGAGCATATTTATTTATTTGAAATTTTTGGTGAATTTTAGAAAATTTCTGAAAATTTTGAATGTTTTTGGACTAAGAAAAATGTAAAGTAGCAAGACAATTGAATTATGGTAGCATCCTTGTAGAATTTACCTGTTGAACCTCAACAGCTCCGTTCTGCTCCAAATTGTGAATATTGTAATGCAAAACGATTTTATCTTAAGCCTCCATCGTTTTGTTGCTCGTCCGGACAAATTTCAATTGTTGCTCTTCAGATGCCTTATGTTTTAAAATCTTTGTTTTTAAATAGTGACGAAGAATCAGAACATTTCAGAAAGAATATTTATACATACAATAACAATCTAGCTTCGAGTCTGGTGATCTGTCTCCTCTCCAATGAGGAAAAGATGTTTGAGATTGAGTGGGATGATGGTGTAAGAAATAGTGATTTGAGTTTTGGGTATCAGGGAAAGCTCTGAGTTGGTATTACTTTCAATGGATGCTGGGTTTGGATGTGATTCTTGCAATTTCTTACCACTCAGCAACATGATAGCATTCGCACTTTGTTTAGGATTAATCAGGGACAGAAATCATATCTTATGGATATTGAATAAAATGTATTGATGTAGGCCGAATTAGATTGAGGTATCTTTACCAAAGTTGTATCTTATTCTCTTAGCTTTAAATTGGTATAAATTTTAGATTTTTTAATCATTGAATAATTCAATTTTACTGGATAATCTTTAGAAAATAAGCAAGATCTTAAATCATCCTAATCCATTAGTTCCATTCAAAACAAAGACCTTATACTTTTTTCTATCTTATATTAAAAGTTTGTTCTATCGGGAAAGAGAGAGTTTCCTACCTAACAATCGGAATTTAATTCTTAAGCCATGTAGAGAATACGTTATTCTCATTATTTTGTGCGTGTGCGTGTGTGAATATTTGCTAAACAAACCACTAAAACCATAAACAAATTAAAATAAACGCCAATATTTTAACCATTAAGAAAAAAAAGTAGCGTGTCATGCGTGCTAGGCTGGTTGCCTCCTTAGTGAGGAGATCAATCAACGCAGATGTTTGTAAATGCTGGATATAAGGCCCCGCATGTTATGGGCTAAAAAGCCTCCATTTTCTCCTCAATAACGTTTGACACTGATAATTGGTAGCAGGCAGCTATACGTTAGCCACCTCGTACAATTAGGAAGCCAACTCATCGCAATCATTTGAAATTTTGTTTCCAAACTGGTTCAAGTCAAACTGCAATTGACTTCTAAGTCCCTTCCAATACTTGGTCCCACTTTTAGCATGCTTAGGACAAGCAAGCATCATCATTATTCCATATAGGAATTATACTGATTTAAGTTCCTACGAGGTTCATCAATGTTCACCGTGTCTGATTAGAAGTGTCCGAGCATAGCAGCTTCGCTAGCCAATTTCTAAGATGAGCTTCAATATCATATGGGTGGCTCTCTGTTTATGTTTTTCAACATTAGTTCACAGCTTGGAGAATCATACGACTGATTCTTTGGATTCAGTTCTTCAGGATTCAGCTTTTAAGACGTTAGTCTTACGTCGACCACCGCCTCACCCAGGTGATTTATACAAGACTATGCTACCTGCAAATCTCTCCGGAATGGATGTTTCAGTGGTGCGGCTAGGAAGCCGGAGATTATGGAACATTGGGGCCAATTTTAGCAACTTTCAGATACCACCAGGAACTCAAACAACACCTCATGTAAAGTGGCTGGCTATAGTCTATCAAGACTTGGGCAACTGGTCTTATCACTACTACAATGTTCCAGGTTACTCACTGGTTTCTTCTGTTGTTGGTTTCATGGTCTTTAATGCATCAAATGAAAAGGCGGAGAGTGTAGAGAAGATCGGTCTCAATACCAGAGGGAAGAGCATAGTGATTCGCTTCTCCGCTTTAACGTTTCCTAATGAAATGGCAAGATGTGTAGAGTTTGGCTCACGTGGGACTTTTCAGCTTAGTGACGTCAATGAAAGGAGCGTGTGTTACTCTCGAGATCAGGGTCACTTCTCGATAGTTGTTCCACTGGAGAGCAAAGGAGAGAATCATAGAACAAGAAGGTTATGGTATTTATGGATTATAGGGTCTCTGCTTGGATTAGGAGTACTGACTTTGGCAGGTTACTTCGGCTTGCTGTCAATCAAAGTTCTCAAGACTAAGAAGATTCAAGTAATGGAAAGACAAGCCGAGGAGGATCTGGCTCTTGAAACTGTGTGGGTTGGACGAAGTAAAATGCCTTCTGCAAACGTAACAAGAACTCAGCCAAGTCTTGAGAATGGAGGATTTCCATAGTTCTGCCCTTCACTTACTTTTACTTTTCCTTTTTTCATATATTTTAGCACATTAGAGACTTTTCATTTCTGCTTGTAAAATAATGATCTATAATCATCATTCCAACGACTCTTTCTTTTTCTTTTCAGTTTTTCATCTTTTTTCCAGGCCCATATAAGTCAATATGTTCAACATCAGCATTGTGAATCCAGGGATAACTATGGGCCTTTTGTTTTTCCGAAGGTACACAAGGATAGTTCACTTCACTGAGAGATATCACGTTAGCTTTTAGGTTATCGTAATTATATTTTGTGAGATAAACTACAATAGTTGTATCTTTTTGCGGTTCATAGCGCTTGAAATTAAAATCTTTAAAGTTTCTATCGGGGATAAAATTATTAAAGAAACTTCGAGTGCACAAGATCCAAAAACTAGCATATCATTTTGAAAATAAGATATAATGTTACAAAATAATAATTGAAGATGCAATATAATAGGAAAAGTAACATAAGTTTAAAATTTTGGTCAAATATAATTATTAATTATAATTACATTCATCTGACATTGTGATCAGCAAATGCCAATTCAATACCGTTGAATGCAATTTAGAGCAATAAAGTACTTACTAACAACTCAATTATCAATTGATAAAAAGGTTATTTTCATAGATTCATATTAAAAAATATAATAAAATAAAAATAGACATAGAAAATATTAGTAATAAATAAAATAAATAAATGCGTATAAATAAAAAATAAATAAGTAATAAAATAAATAGTACAATATATATTAAATAAGATAAAGAATAACAATAAATTAATTAATTAATAGTGAATAATTAAAGAATAATAAATAAGTAAATAAATAAACAGGTAGATAAATAAATACATCAAACAAGTCATTACAAGAAAATATTTAAGCTAAATAAGAAAATATTTAAGATAAATAATTAAAAAATAAGTACTAGATATTAAAAGTTTAAACCAAATACAATACATAAGACTCGCAAGAAAAATGTTCAAAAGACCTGTAAGAAAGAAAATGACCTCTTCACGTGAAATATTTTATCTATATCCTAGTACTTTAAAATTTTCCATTGAGAGTCGTATCTTCTGAAAGTTTCAACAAAGTCATATCATTCATTATCATTTGTGCTTAGTTCTTCTTAGGTTTTTCTTTTTTTCTCTTACAATCCCTAAGAACAATCTTCTTACATCTCCTCAAGAAATGTCAGAGTGTCTCCTTTTAATATGTCTGAATCACTTAAACTGTGCCAGTCTTAATTTGTTGTTAATATTAGTCATCTTTACTTTGTCTCTTTTCAGTACACTCCTGACTTTATCTCTTCTAATAAGGTTAAATATTCAATGGAACATATTAACTTATTAACATGCACTTATTTAACGAATCAATACTTTAACTCATAGAATATGACCAACCTAATCGCTAAATGATAAAATTTACCTTTGACTTTGAATAGTAATTTCTGTCACATAAAATTCTTGATATTATTCTCCATTTAAGTCACCCAAATCTGATATGGAGAATTATGTCTTCATCAATCTCTCAATTGATTTGAATGATAGATTATAAATACTTAAAACGCTCTTTCTAAGGTATAATTTCAAAACTAATCTTTACCTTCACATCAAAAGTCACTCTTTGATTTGAAAAGTTAAACTCTAAATACTCATTCTTATTCCTGCTTAATTTAAAGCCTTCAATTCTAATGTATCCCTCAAAAGTTCTATCATAACATTAACATTCTCTTTTGTCTCTTCTACTAAAATAATGTCATCAACAAATAATATAAATCAAATAATGTCATCAACAAATAATATAAATCAAGGCACATCCCTTTAGATATTCTTAATAAGCTCATCCATTATTATTGCAAAAAAAAAGGAACTCAATAAAAAATCTTGATATTGCCCAATATCGATAGAAAAATATTTTTTATCTCCTCTTATCGTTCTTATTTTAATTTTTACACCTACATACATATTCCTAATAACTCATATATAGGTTATAAGAGAACTCTCCTAACTTCTAAACACTCCATTAGCTTAAATCACAGGAAATGTAAAGTGAAAGAGGAGTATAGGTGCGACGAAACTAGCTCGAGACATTCTATCAATAAATTCAAAAAAAAGTCAATGTAAAGTGAAAATGCATCAAGTACTTACTCTCTCCACAAAATAGGCATCTTATTCTTTTCAAAACACGCCTATATACGTAGTTATCACTATTCTTTTAACGACAATAGCATGGTTAAACCAGGATATATCTTATCTTTGGCAATGTTTACAGCAGAGAAGGTTAGATAGAAAAAGTAAAAACATGAAAATTTTCCTATTCCAAATGCCATGATGCAGCTACCGTATTATATTGTATGCTAACAGAATGCATACACATTAACTGAGATGAAACAAGGCTTCTTTCAGGACCAAAGTAGCAAAGATTTGAAACAGAGCTTCATTATTTCTTCTCTATTGTAAATAGGAACAGCATCCTTTTGTGAGTGAAAGAGGCATCCACTTCTTATTAAAACAATGAAAACTACGAGGTCACCAGTGATTACTATGCCTAACCAAGATATGCCTCAATCAGACATGCAATTCGAATGTCAAACTTTTGAAATATCATTAACATCCAGTTATAAAGAAACAAGGAACCAAACCCCTAAGAAGCTCAACTGAAGGCTCCAACACCAGCATCGCTCTTCCTGGCAAGTTTTGTCCATTCAGTGTGGAACGAGCCAGGGCGATCAATCCTTTCATAAGTATGCGCGCCAAACAAGTCCCTCTGAGCCTGAATGAGGTTTGCCGAGAGCCTAGCACGCCTATATGTATCAAAATAAACAAGACTTGCACACATTCCAGGAGTGCTAATCCCTGCAGAAATAGCCAACCCCACTACTCTCCTCCATGCTGCTTGCCTCTGCACCATCTCCCTCGCAAACTCCGGGTCCACAACTAGATTTGCCAATGCAGGATTTCTGTGATATGCCTTCTTAATCCTATCCAAAAACACAGCTCTAATAATGCATCCACCTTTCCAGATCCTAGCCAACTCTCCCAAATTCAAATTCCATCCTTTCTCTTCACTCTTAGCCCTCAACAAGTTCATCCCTTGAGCATAACTACAGATTTTGGAAGCATACAACGCCTGCCTCACATCATCAATCAATCTCTTCTTATCAATCCCACTCTTTACACTCCCCACTTCCTCTCTCAACCCAGTCTCCTGCAAAATTGAAGCAGCACTCTCCCTCTCCTCCTTCAAACCACTCAAATACCTACAATCCAACGAAGCCGCAATAGTAGGCGCAGCAACAGAGAGCTCTGCAGCCTGTTGAACTGTCCATTTACCAGTCCCTTTCATTCCAGTCTTATCCAAAATGTTATCCACCAAATCCCCTTCGCCAAAATCATCCTTAACTCTGAAAATATCAGAAGTAATCTCAATCAAAAAGCTCTCAAGCTCACCCCTATTCCACTCCGCAAATATCTCGCCCAATTCCGCATTGGACAACCCACCAATGTTCTTTAAAACATCATAGGCCTCAGAAATCAACTGCATGTCACCATATTCAATCCCATTATGGACCATTTTGACAAAATTCCCTGCACCCCCTTCACCAACATAAGTCACACAAGGACCATCCTCAACTTGAGCAGCAACTTTCTCTAATATATCCTTAATATTACTGTAAGCCTCAAAAGACCCACCAGGCATTAAAGAAGGACCATGACGCGCACCTTCTTCGCCGCCAGAAACTCCCATACCCAGATAAAGAAGACCCTTCTGAGTAACTTCCTGAATGCGACGCTCCGTGTTTTGGTACCACTCGTTGCCACCGTCGATTATGCAGTCGCCAGACTCCATGTGCTCCGATAAAGCCGCGATGGTTTGGTCAACGGGAGCTCCTGCTTTTACCAGGATTATGACGGATCTTGGGCGCTTGATAGAGAGGACGAACTCGCGAGGGTTGTAGTGGCCGGTCAAAGGAAATGGTCCCTCGGAGTGGGCGCGTTGGATGGTCTCGTCGACTTTGGAAGCAGTGCGATTGTAGACGGAGATTGGGAAGCTTTTCTCGGCGATGTTGAGGGCAAGGTTTTGACCCATCACTGCCAGCCCCGCTAGGCCTATGCGAGATAGAGCCGTCGATGCCTCCATGGACGTTATGTTGTAGAAAGAGAGAGAGGCAGAGAGATTAAGAGCGAGAGAGGTGTTGGGGTTGGTGAACTAACAAACTAGAAAAGTATTAAACTTTGATATTTGTAAATGCAAATGACGGACTCGTCGACACAGTGAAGGGCCAAACCAACCAACAGGTGGGTGTCCTGCGCTTCGATGATTCCTAGGCGGTAATATGGTCACTCTGTCTACGACGGCGTTTGGGAGTCGCCAGCGGCCAGTTGCCAGATTGGAAAGTGTTGAAGGAAAAGATGACACGTGAAAAATAAAGTTAGTCTGCTCTAGCAGTGAGCTAATGTTCGTAGGTATTGTATGGGACGGGAGTCTAAAATTCAAGTCAAAATTGGCATTAGTTAATAAATTAAGTTGAAAAACTATAACTTCAAAAATAATAGTGATTAAATAAAGTTATTAATTAGGGTTTGTCTGTTTTTATTTTTATTTTTAGATTTTTGTTTTTATTTACAAATTTAGTTTTGGTTTTTTAAGTTTTGGTTTTTTTTCAATTTTTAAAAATTATAAAACTATAAAGAGTGATTTTTATTTACTGTTACTATTTTCAAATAGTCTGATTTATTATCAACTAATTATATATTATTTAATTATTTAATATATTAATTTTTAATAATAATTATGAATAATTGAATTTAATATTGTATTTAATTAATTAAAATTAATTATTGATAAGAATTATGAATAATTTGATTTTAATTAACAATTTAATTTAATTTTTAATAAGTTAAAT
>JANZLC010000202.1:24950560-24963458 GCA_026413385.1 Erythroxylum gracilipes | reverse complement strand
GTACCCGGAAAATGCCATGAATGCATGCCAAAATACTGAAGTACAAATACGTACATAATCAATAAGCAAGAGCAAAATGTAATTTGTCATAACTTCTTTTACTATTCTAACCCCTAATTTGGGGCAACTCAGACACACTTCTTACTTGAAGTTCTCTCCAAAGAAATTTTCTCACAAAATTCCCATAAACCTATATAGAAAATGATTAAATGTAAAGTTCATATAAAATAAACTAAACGAAATAATTTTACATAATCTATAAGAAATAATGGGTAAGTAATGGAAAATAATCAGCTTCTACCACCAAATCCAGTAAGTTAGTAGTGGGTTACCATCTTTTATTCCATAACTCCACTATAATCATGGAGAACAGTGTTGGATAATGCCTATTCCTTTGCCATATTTTCGCGCTACTCTTCCATCACTTTAGAAAATGCTTACACTTTCTTAGCCCACCACCTCCATATTCTTGCTTTGTCATCACCTCTTGAAAGATCAAATGCGTTTATGAGCCTTTTTAATCCGTCCTAAGTCATCTTTTTGAATGATCCATCCAAGCATACTTATTATGCAATCACATTGCTTCAAGTCTTAAGTTTTTAATAATCCAAGCCCATAATATGATGAGCTTCATAGCTTTAACTGCTTTTAGACTTCTTCACTGAAGCCATATGCCTCAAGCCAACACTTGAACTTAGCATAACTTAGATATGTCAATCATCATTAATCTATCTTGTAAACCTTACCATCATCGAAGATCTCCCTAATATGCATGCTAACTCTTGAGAATTCTCGTCAATTTTCACTTATCAATAAGAATTATCATTAATATTCATCTATTGTCAGATAGTTTGACCATCCTCGTCCACCCTCATTTGAGAATGTTTGCCAATATGTCTTTGCCTCTGTTAATCATGCGCCAAATGTGTGAGTTGCTTTGCCTCCTAAACACCTCTAGTTCAAATGCATGAGAAATATGCCCTAATCTCGATATCTGTTAACCATCATATGTATGCCCGCCTACTTCTTGATAATTCTTTTGTTCCTTCATCTATGTCTCTTCCTTATTTTAACCCACATACCAAGCATCAGCCCAGACTTACTAATTACTTGCATGATTTATTATTGTGCTTAAGGTCTAACAGTCAACCACCAAAGATTGAGTGATTTTCATCCTTTTAATTTATTTAGGACCATACGCAAGCTAATTGCTAAGCTACTGACTAGTGATCTTAACTTAAGATAATTAGTGGATCAAATATTGATGTTGTTCAGTCTACATACATCAAAAGAAAGCAGACATTTAACAATAGTGTTCTCATAAATGAATTTGCTCACTTCATACTCAAAAATAATGAAACGTATATCCTTAAATTCTTCTTCCTGTTGATAATATAGATCTTGACATTTTTTAAATCATGATATATGCTTTATAAGCTTTCGTAATAAAATGGAGATCAATTTGCCACGGTATGTACTTATTCTTTTTAAGTATTTATGTTGATATACAGCTCTCTCATTTCTCATTTTCCTTTGTAGAAAAGTCTTATACAAGTTTATGTTATTCCCTTATTTTTATCCAAGTAATTGGATCTTTTTATGTGCTCTTGTCTAAAGCTATTGGTCTTAAACTTGTTTAGGTCATTATTGTAACTCTTCTTTGAGTGATTAAACAATTTCAATTTTTCATTATGCACCCATCTTTATTGGACCTATATTATCTCATATACTAATTTTCTTTCACCAGTTTGAGAATAAAGGTTAAGTGTTGATTGATAAGCACTTTTTGGACTCATTCAGTTGTATAATAGCCAAAGATGTTATTTATACATCAACGTCAGAGTAAAGGTCTAAGTCCTAACATTCTCTCTTATACTATTTTACATCCTAACTTTATTAAAATGGTAGTTATTGCGAGTTCAAATCTTCTGTCTAATATTATAGTATTTTATTGTGTCCAATAAATCTCAACCATTTATTTATGTGAGTCCCGCATAAATCTTGCGTGAGTCCCGTAAAATAAATGGCTAGAATTTTATGAGACAGAATAAGACAAAATAATATTGAACAAAAGATCTGGCCTCAATCATTGCACCCAGAATACAGTATAAAAAAGGTAATAGAGAAAAGTGAGGTTTACGTAAATCTTCTGTAAAATATTAAGGTATAAATCGCAATTTTGACCGATGCCTAAAGAAATTATTTCAACTCGGCTTTTTGGTGGCTCAGGACTACGTCGCTATGCACAATGTATGATGATAAGTTGACGACCTAATTACTAGAAATTATTAGTAGAACATAACTCCATTAGGGTTTAGATTACTACTATTATCATTTTGAAAAATGTTAAGCTGCAATGTGTTATTATAAATAACAGTAAAGACTTACTTGAAATTTTTAAGAAATACTAAGGTGTGATTTAGACCTTTGACTATGAAATAATTTATTTATAATCTACAAAAACAAAAATAATACCCAGCATAAATCCCTCTGAGGTGCAGGGTCTGAAAAAGTCTAGTAATACGCAACTTTATCCCTAATTAATAGCGATATTATTTACAAATTGAAATCTATTTATAATCTACTCAATAATAAATTAAATTGGATGCAAATTAGCCAAATATACCTTATTATTTAAAAGAATAATTAGAAAAGGTAATTTATATTTTAAATGTACATCTTTGTTTAATTTCGTAATAGCTATGAGTAAAAATATACAACAATCAAATATCAAAATTTTTAATTTGTTACAAATATAATTCAAAGGCTAAGTATCGTTGCATAGAATATTACATATAATAAGTCTATTTATGTTAGCTTATACATAAAATTCTTAATTAGTAAACTGTTAATATTTTTTAACTAAATCTAAAGAATGATTTTTTTATTCAGATTAAAATTTTACATATTAGTTTGTGTGAATATGTGACTATTTTCATAAAACAACTCCTCATTTATAATAAATTAAAATTTTGAGCATTTGATTAATTTTTTATTTGTAACAAATATTATAAAATTGAATAAGATTTCAAATTGAAAATATAATTGACCTAATAAAACTATAATTTCCTCACTCGTCTTTTTAGCATTTGATGGACACCTTGGTCCATACTGGTGGGGAGCTGACGTGCAGCAACAAAAGCCATATACAGCCATGAGAGTCATTTCCCAGCGAGATGATTTCTAGCGATCCCAGGCACTCGATGAGAAATTTTGAATTGCTGGGGTGGGGTCAATATACCAGGTGCATGGTTTTGCAAAGGTGGCGATTTCCCTAGCTTGTGTAGTCCCTCAACTTTGGACACCAGTGCCGATAGGTAGATTTTACTTTGGAAGCCAAGCTCTTGACACATGATCACAATCTTGCTGTTGAAAAATAATCTACTTTATTAGTTGGGAGATGTGGAAAGAATAAATAAACGACTATTCTTCATCATGCTATGGGTTATATGATCCGCAAGTTTCTCGAATCAAATGTACAACATCAATAACACTTCCGAGATTCTCCCAGAAATATCTAGCAAAATTTTGGTCACTTACCAAAGTACAACATCAACAACAATTCCGAGATTCTCTCATAAATACCTAGCAAAATTTTGAACAATCATTTCCAAGTCACTCGCCAAAAAAATTGCGACAGGAGATGCAGAAACCTCCTAAATGTCTTTATCATCTGGAAAGCCACCATCAGCACTCAATTCGAACTGCACCACTCTTTGATGAAATGAACTTAGGTTTCTTAATTACTAGCTCCAAGCATTGAATGATGTCTCCAATTTGGAAATCATCACAGTCATGGATTACAACTCCGCATTCATTTCCTTTTCCCACCCTTTCCACATCCTGCTTTTCCCGCTTCAAAGATGTGCAAGATCCTTCAAACACTACTTCCCCGCTTCTCAAAAGCCTCATGGTAGAGGATAGTGTAACATGACCATCTATCACTCGGCAGCCAGCAATCTTCACATCAGGTCCTTTTGACTTACTTCTCCCTTTTAGCTCGAAGATACCCAGCACTTCAGCCTCACCTGCGACCTGAGTTTCTGAAGTTCCAGGGGCCTTGTCTACTATCATGTTGCCAAATTCCTCCAATAGGTGATAGATTACACGGTGATGCACTACCTAAACCCAATTACAGAGCAAAATTTAGTAGGGCATTTATAGATTCCTATTATAAGGTTCTTCTTGGTGCAAGATCGCCAGACTAAACCAAATAACAACAGGAAGCTAGTTTTCCTAAGCTTCTCCAGATGTTTAAAAGCATGGATTAAAACATTTTCATAATGGTTGAAGTTGAAAACAGAGGATTAATACCTTTATACCAGCTTGAGTTGCAGCCTGACTGACAACACTAGGTGGACTTTTTACATTGAATCCAACTATATATGCACCACAGGCTTGTGCAAGGTCCACATCAGACTGAGAAACAGGTCCAACACCAACATGGACTACATTTACAAACACCTGACAGCATACTTGAAAATGATCAATAAAAATGTGAGAAGCGGGTAAAACAACGATTAAGGGAAAAACAATTCCAACTTTCAGAAATTATCGCATCTTCACAGAGTGTTGGATGTCATTCATGTTAGCATTATTTAGAAATCAAGTAGATAAGGAACTAATCATTAGTATAACAAAGCAGCTTGATATTAACAAAAACTTTTCAAATGTTAAAAGTAGGAGGGACAACATACCTGAGGGCTGTTTAAAGTCTTCAGTGCATCAGTGACAGCTTGGACAGTTCCCTGGACATCTGCTTTTACGATTATAGGCATTTCAATCCTGCCAGGTAAAGACATAGATTCTGATGGTTCCTCAGTTTCTGTCCTTTCCTCTATAATCTTCCTAAGCCTGTCTTTCTCCGATTTCTTCTTTCTACCTGCACTAAGCATTCTAGCTCTTTCCTCAGATTCCACAACAATGATATCATCACCAGCCATAGGAATTCCCTTCAGGCCCTCAATCTCAATTGGTATTGCAGGTCCTGCCTGCAGTATCAACTTCCCTGTCATATCCCTAATAGCTCTTATTCTGCCCCACTCAGAGCCAATTACCACATGCTGTCCTAAAACCAAAGTCCCTGCCTTAACAATGGTTGTAGCCAATGGACCACGTCCCTTGTCAATTCTTGCCTCCACCACATAAGCCTGAGCAGGCCCATCAACCCGTGCTTTTAAATCCATCATCTCTGCCTGGAGAAGTAAAGCCTCCTCCAAATTATCCAATCCAGTTTTCTCGACAGCTGAAATTTCCACCACTTGAACGTCTCCACCCATCTCCTCCAGCTGCAAGCCCTCTGACACAAGTTGAATCTTAACTCTCTCTGGGTTGGCAGCAGGTTTATCACACTTATTAATTGCAACTACAATGGGTACATTAGCTGCCTTTGCATGGGAAATAGCTTCTAGAGTTTGAGGCATCACCCCATCATCAGCTGCTACAATAAGCACAACTATATCTGTGACTGCTGCACCTCTAGCTCGCATTGCGCTAAATGCAGCATGCCCAGGAGTGTCAAGGAATGTGATTGATGCCCCTGAAGGCATGCTAACAACAAAAGCACCCAGATGCTGAGTTATGCCTCCAGCTTCCTTTGCAGCCACAGATGTCTGTCGCAATGCATCTAAAAGAGAAGTTTTGCCATGGTCAACATGGCCCATGACTGTTACTACTGGTGACCGTGGAAGAACAACTGCTCCTTCATTAGAGTGTTGCCTCCTAACATTAACCCCAACTTCCTGTAAAAATTATCATAAAGAGGGTACTTATATGAAAGTCGTAGTGTGACAAATGACTAGGTATCACAATCTTAGAATGAAGGAAAAATAAGGAAAATAGAGTAAATGACAGCTGTAAAACCACTGTATAACATGGGGTTTCTTAAATATCCAATTCATTAAAATTGTGTTCTTGCTATCCAAAACACATACTCTAGTCTCAGTAGAAAGACAATCCTAAACTACCAACTAGGCATATCAACCACCCAAAGCCAAATAACCAATATGCAAAATTTTCCATGTTTTTAACAATGCATCATCAGAAAGGTTGAGCCAGAAATTTGATTCAGCGAGGGCAAATTTTCATTAAACATAAAGACTATGTAGATTCTAGCAACTTTCCCCATCCTTCTACATCTAGGAAAAGCTATACAATCTAGAGTTCGATATGGCACTATATAACAAGGATGACATAGAAGGAAACCCACTCCCTTTTTTCTTTCTTGTTTTATTGTAAACCTAAAATAAAGACAACCTCCAATTCTTTTCTGGGCTCCAGCTGGTATAGGATAACCACCAATCTCATAATCTCAAGGTCCAATATATGTCGAAATGCTACTGGTCGTTAGGAATGGTGCTTTTCTTCTTACCAGTGGGGCATTTGCCCCTAATCAATAATAAATGGAAATTTGTGAATTGCATCTCCCGTTATTACTCAACAAAAGAATCCAATTCATCATCATCTTAATGTTCACTAAAAGCTGTAATACTATTCTTGTGAATAAGAAAAAAAAATTACCATTGCTACTAGCTCTGCAATGTCAACACTAAGAGGGTCAAATTCTGATCCAGGTTTTTCCCCAACATTCACAAGAATGTCCTGCAAAGTGGATACTAATTCACCAGTACGCTTCGCAAGCTCAACAATAGTCATGCCTTCAAATATGTCAATTGTTTTCTCTTGCAAGGCCTTGGTATTTCTTTTCAGTTTAGGCGGCACATATGGAGCTTCAACAGGTGGTTGAGAACATTTCTGCTTTCTCTTAAACTTCCCTTTTCTCTGAGGCTTAAATGGCTCATCACTTCTTCTAGCCAACAACTCTGGACTCACATGTAAAGACCTGAGCAATATAATGCAACCATCATTTGGTCAAATGGAGCTAAATTTGCAGTATTCTGGAGCAATATTTTCACAAGCATGATAACTAAATGGCAAGGTGCATATTGGTACACGCCTCCAACATTAAAGAGAAAGTACAACTATAACTCACACAGATTAAACATACTCAAGTAATGTTCTGGATGCTGGCTTATTGATATTAATTAGAATAACTGTTTTCAAGGTAGTCCAAGGTGCTAGACACCGTCAAGGTGCTAGGATCTCTAGATTTCCCAAGGCACCAAATACCAAAAGATACACACCCCTGAGTGGAACAAGGTGCCACTTCAAAAAATATAGACACTTAAAAAAGTCAAAGAAATATCAAACCTATTTATGATTCAATCCAATAATCTTCCAATTTAAATTTTATTTCATGAACTGCATATGCTAATATTGGAGACATAAAGGGACACGCAGAAGTTCATAAATGTCTGCAATGCAAGCGACTTTTGTTTCTACAGAGCTCTTTCATAAATGATTAATTATGTTAATACGTAAGGGTTTGGGATTCCAAAAAACAAACCTATGTTTGTTGCTCAATTAACACCAATTTTCAGTTCACAGGATTGGCTAATGGAACCCGTTAGTTCTTGGATTCAATCAGAAGAAATGAAGAAAAAGAGAAGTTCAGAAGAAGATATTGATACCTTATAAGTAGTAGAGATGAGTGGAAAGAAAACTCTGCAGAACAAATTTAAGAATGGTTACTATCGCAAACTAGAAAATTTATCAATGTCTTAAAATTTCAACTCTCTACTAGCAAATACTTGCGATTATTACAACATATTCGAATCCTATGTGGCCTGAATAAAATGGTATAAGACATGGATATGATAATGATGTATGTGAATGATGCTTTCTCAACAGAAACTAAGTGGTCTATCATTCAGATGTTTTTGTGTTTCAACGAAATAAATACCAAAAGATTTCTCAAGAAAGAAAAATGGAAAAAGAAGAAGAAAGCATTCCATAGCACGTGCAAGATATGATTTTTTTTTAGTGACTCCCACAAGATATAAGCATCAAAAACATCCATGCAATTGTTGCTCACCGGGTTTAATCGAAGGAGAATGTGATTTTATCCCTATATCCAATTTTCTTTTAGGAAAAAGCCCCACTGCTTGTTCCCAAGATACAGCACTCAAAGCTCTAACAAAACCAACATGAATGCCCTGCAAGATGATATAGATCGAACATATAATATGTTTCATCTGCGTAAGTATGAAAACGAAACAGAGGGAGTTATTTGAATCCAAACCACAAACAAGGATAATACTATCTAAGGCAACAGATTTCGAATTAGCAAGCACTGTCTTCCAGTTGGACGGCATGAACCACCAAATAGTGGATTCAATTGACACATTTCCAGACTCCCCAGGAAGAAACAGTAGAACACAATCTACAAGTTGACAAATATCGATCCAAAGCTCTAAGACATTCACTTCAAATACAACAAGAATTTCTATTGAAAAGATGTGATAAGGGATACAAGAAAGACCAATAGATGATAATCGGTATAATAACACACGAAACAAGCCCCCATTGTACAAAGGTCCCATTAACAATTCTATGCATTGTCATTAGAAAGAATCAATTGTTTGCTTAAAACATTGGATTTTCCCAACTAACCCTCGCACCAACTCTATGGTATGTTACAAGAGCAAAGGTCATCCAGAAAAGTTAATGCGTTATCTTTCTTCTAAAATTTAAAATCCTTAAAAGTAATCAGAATTCATATTGTTTAACCTTCAGATTCTTCCACACAACAAAATACGTTTATAAAAGCAAAGAAGAAGAAAAATAAATTTCACATCTTACCCTTGTCCAAATCGCTCTCCAAGCCATTCATAAACTTCAGAAAGTCTACAAAAGCAAGTAAAAGAAAAAAGGAGCAAGAAATGAATAACCATCAATCCTGATTCACAGAAACTCCAATACAAAAATAAAAGGTTATCAATTCAATTTCAACTATCCATAACAATCGCACTTCAAACAACACTAAGCCGTCAAACTCAACACAAACCCCAACTTACTCTCACACACACCCAAACACTTATACCGAAGAAAAGGAGCGAAAGCAAAACACGAATTTACTAACCACTTCTAGAGACCTGCGCTGTTTAATCTTCATGACGAAACAGAGAGCATTGCACGAACAATCAAAAATCGATCGAGTGTAACGATCAATTCTTCAAAATCTAGAACCGATCTAAGCGCTCCGCCAAATTTGAAAGCCTAAGTGAATCGTCTGTCAAGTAGGGTTTTTGCAGTGACTGGACTCAAAAATTTCGAATAAAATTGATTAGGATTTTTAAAAAAATTCAGACCGGTTATCGAACCGATATTTTAAAAAGTCTAAGGATTAAAGATTAAAAAGACCCCAAGATTCCAAAACCCAAAAACGACTAGAAATACAGACATAAAGAACGCACCTCAAAGGCCGAAAACGAACAGTGACGGTTGCATTCTCTTTGGATCTCTTGCCATCTAAAGCCACACTCTCAGAGTAAAAGTACTGCGGTTTACTTGGTGCGGAGGACGCAGGACGGCGGGAGAACTCTGGATACCTACTGAAGTGTGGTGCCGCTAACTCCATGTTTAATTTGACTCTTTTAACTATGCTTTACGTATCCCCTTCAAATTCATTTATCATTTATTTAATTTCTTTTATCATTTTTACTTAAAATGGTATAAGAATTTTAAATAAAGTTGTTTTAAAACTATAAATAAACAAAATTTAATAAAATACGGCAAATGCAACACTATAACAATTAAATAACATCATTATATATATATATATAATAAAAATCGCATATCTAAAAATTAAGAACGATTTATGGAAGTAACTAACACATCTGAAAAATAGCATGATGAATTAATTTTTGTATGACCTCCTAAAATATGTTTTACTATGTCTGAAAATTTATCCTGGACCTCGAGATATAAAATGGTTTAAAGGATTCTTCATCGATATTGTTGTTTAGTGTAATTGAAATTATTAATTTTACATTATATTTTGACTTGTAAAAAAAGAAGGATTTTGGAATAGATAATTAACTCAAATTATTTATTCATTTTACAGAATGGAATACTAAATAGTAACATTTTACAGCTTTGATATGTTCTTTTTTATTCGTCCATCGTTACTTTAACAACTTTTATAACTTTTTATGATAAATTGCAAAATATAATTATAGATATTTGTATGATGGTGTAATTCAATCTGGACCTTTTGTAAGTTCATTTATTTCAAAAAGTATATGATCACAATAAGGACACTCTTTCATAATTAACAGCATATGTTGGTAGATTTCTAATGACCTATATCTAGGTGTAGTCTATAATACTCGAAAAAGTTAAGATGTAGCACTTTATGTTCTTTTCTATATTGATGGTTTTCTAGCTCAAGAATCTTTGCTTTAAAATCTAATAAAGAATTTGATGAAACAAACTTATGAGTTTTCAACTGTGAATAAATATTATTTAGCTCTCTTATACATTTATTTTTGTAGTCTATCAAATATCCTTTTTTCCCGAATCTGCTGATGAATATCTTCACAGGTTGTAAACCAAATAGTCACGGTTGTAATACCATTTTTCGCAACAACAAGGTAAAATTAAATTTTTGCAATATAAATTGCATAAAACCATTGAATAAAAAAAATCAAACACAAATATCTTAATTATGAGAAGAAATAAAAGATTTTATCATATCTAAGCTTCTCAAAATATCAAAGATTAAAGACATTCGAAATAAATCTTCATCCTCCATGTTATCACTATTTGTTATAATATTAACAACTTCTTCAAAAAAGGATGTAATAATTTCATTTATCGATTCTACATAACCTAAATCTAGTCCAAATATTTCATATATAAATTTCTCCAAAAAAACAAGAAGTCATGATTTAATTACATACATAACAATTTTACATTTCCAAATTAAATGGTTCATTATGCTTTCGTACCTGTATCGTTAGTGTTTTGACCATAGCTTTATCGAATTTTTATGAAGTCTTTTACCTAAAGTTTTGGCTCTAACTTTAAAGTAAGGTAACTACCCTTGACGCTTCCTTCAACAAAGTCCAGCACAGTATTAATTTATTTCCTACCTTAAGGCATATACGAAATATTTTAGGAGAATAATATGATTTCAAAATGGAAGTTGTAAATTGCATATGTAAAAAGGAGAGATTTTATTTCACAAGAAAAAATATTATAAAAAAAGGAGATACATAGAGATTGCCTGATGCCTTGAAGTCTGAATTTTAGAGTGAACAAAAATTACGTCTTATCAACTTTTTCAAAAAGTAGATTCTATTTTTATTTATAGGGATTCTCTTTCATCTAAGTGGTTGCAGAGATTCCCATCTTATCTTCTTATCTTTCATATTTAGAATAGTCTCTGTATGTACAAATGCCAGACATTTTAACTTTATCTTTTTCTTTAAACGACTTCGAAACACTTGTCCAAGAATGATAGATATTTGTCGTATGCTTTCGGATATGACAGAATCTTTTTTGTGCTTCAGGACTAGATCATATCTTGCCTCTTTCAATCAAGCTTATCTTCATTTTCATAAAAATTTCAACAACCAATGGTATCTTTTTGGTTGGGCCTATCATTAAAGATGAAAAATTGTCTTTTCTGGCAAATCTTTGAAATCCCTTTTTAAATGATGCCTTCGTACCAAAAATAACAGTTCTCATCCCAATGCCTATTTTATAATGAATATCATTTTCATTGTATTTAGAAAATTCTTTTCGAAATTTAGTATCCATAGTAATGGGAAAATGTTAAGCCTTTATCAAAGTAATAAAATGATAAGCCTTATATCATTCTTCTTCATGAAAATCTGGACCAATAGACAATATCTTTAATACCAATGTATCTTTCGAAGTTATTTTAGTATTATTTAGATAACAATCCTTAGCTCCTCCTTGGATCCATCTAGGAAATAATGATTTTTTATTTTTAATAAAGGTTTTTCTTTATTTCCTACACCACGCTGAGCTGTGTGAAATTTAAAAGGGATCAAGGTAGAGCGATCATAGGCATTTTTTATTCAATTAACTGTGATCCAATGACCATAAGGAGTTTTAAAATATTTGTTGTTTAATAGTATCAAATAATATTTTATGAAATAATTGGAGAAAGATATTTCTTAAAAGAATATCGGTTCCAATATCATAAAAATAAAAGGTTGAACATTTTATTAAAAATGATCCTAATAGAATTTGGGGTTGATGAATACCTTTTGAATCTTATTATTATAAATATCTAATCCTATTATATTTTTTAGATTTCATGATATTGTAAAGGAAAACAACTTGCTTTACATAAATAAGAACCAGTTTCACTGTCTATATAAACAACAAAGTATTCAGCTCTATAATCTTTATAAGTTATTTTGATTGAAATATAAATACTAGTAGAACTAGTCATTATCTAGGAATATATATTATATTATTATTGTAAGATAGTTGTATTCCATATTGAGTTATTTTGTAAGGTTGAACTTGTTGGAGAAAACTAGTGCCTAGCATTATTTCTAAATTAAATCCTTCATGTTCAAATAATAATCTTATGGGTATTTTACTATCTCCTATCTTAATAGTGGTTTTTGTGGCAATATATATTTGATGCATTTCACCTACAGATAAGTTTCATTTAGTTGGAAGCTCATCAAATTATGTATTAGATATAATTAACGTAACTTCCACTACCTCCAATATCGAATAAGATATTATAAGGAACATAATATGTGCCATCAAATTATTCTCTTTTAATTTTACAATTAGAACTTATCTTTTTATCTCCTCTGATTAAAGCCTTAGCATTTTTTTTACTACTTGAAACACCGGTTTCTGAATAAGATAATGTGGGTAATAATTTATTATCATAAGTTTATAAGGGTTTTTGTTGTAAATCTAATGAAAAATCAGTTATAAGGCCTTCTATATTTGCTATAAAAGGAGGATATATTCTTCCAACATCAGAAAATAATTTTGGAAA
>JANZLC010000202.1:24906746-24933083 GCA_026413385.1 Erythroxylum gracilipes | reverse complement strand
GCTTTACTTTATTTATTTCTTTGTTTTGTACTTTATTATTGCTTACGTATTGGTGCATGTAATTCGTGGGTACCTTTTTCCTGATCTTGCCAGTCAGGGTTTTTCACGGCTCTCGCCCTCATCGTTATTAATAAAGGATTCCAGACTTCTTAGTAGAGAAAGTCTCATTAAATTGGACTAAGGGGAGAACATTCTACCAATGGTTCGGCCAAATTGTCAAGACGAGATCCTTGGAACCGTTTGGCCTCAACATCGGTCGACCTCAACATCGTTTGGCCAGGTTGCTAAGACGAGATCCTTGGAACCGCTCGGCCTCAGCATCGATCGACCTCAACATCGCTCGGCCAGGTTGCCAAGACGAGATCCTTGGAACCGCTCGGCGTCAGCATCGGTCGACCTCAACGTCGCTCAGCCAGGTTACCAAGATGAGATCCTTGGCTCAGCATCGGTCTACCTCAACATCGTTCGGCCAGGTTGCCAAGACAAGATCCTTGGAACCGCTCGGCCTCAGCATCAGTCAACCTCAACATCGCTCGACCAGGTTGCCAAGACAAGATCCTTGGAACCAGGAGATGCCAAGTCACAAAATCTTGGATCGCTCGGCCTCAACATCGTTCGGCCAGGTTGCCAAGACAAGATCCTTGGAACCAGGAGATGCCAAGTCACAAAATCTTAGATCGTTCGGCCTCAACATCGTTTGGCCAGGTTGCCAAGACAAGATCCTTGGAACCAGGCGATGCCAAGTCATAAAATCTTGGATCGCTCGGCCTCAATATCGCTTGGCCAGGTTGCTAAGACGAGATCCTTGGAACCGCTCGGCCTCAGTATCGGTCGACCTCAATATCATTCGGCCAGGTTGCCAAGACGAGATCCTTGGAACCGCTCGACCACAACATCGCTCGACCGGGTTGCCAAGATGAGAACCTTGGAATCGCTCGACTTCAGCATCGGTCGACCTCAACATCGTTCGGTCAGGTTGCCAAGACGAGATCCTTGGAACTGCTTGGCCTCAGCATCGGTCGACCTCAACGTTGCTCTGCCAGGTTGCCAAGACGAGATCCTTGGAATCGCTCAGTCTCAGCATCGGTCGACCTTAACATCGTTCGACCAGGTTTCCAAGACGAGATCCTTGGAACTGCTCGACCTCAGCATCGGTCGACCTCAACATCGCTCGACCAGGTTGCCAAGACAAGATCCTTAGAACCAGGCGATGCCAAGTCACAAAATCTTGGATCGCTCGGCCTCAACATCATTCGGCCAGGTTGCCAAGACAAGATCCTTTTAACCAGGCGATGCCAAGTCATAAAATCTTAGATCGCTCGGCCTCAACATCGTTCGGCCAGGTTACCAAGACAAGATCTTTGGAACCAGACGATGCCAAGTCACAAAATCTTGGATCGCTCGACCTCAACATCGTTCGGTCAGGTTGCCAAGACAAGATCCTTAGAACCAGGCGATGCCAAGTCACAAAATCTTGGATCGCTCAGCCTCAACATCGTTCGGCTAAGTTACCAAGACAAGATCCTTGAAACCAGGCAATGCCAAGTCACAAAATCTTGGATCGCTCAGCCTCAACATTGTTCAGCCAGGTTACCAAGACGGGATCTTGGAACTAGGCAATGCCAAGAGCAGAATCTTGGATCGCTCGGCCTCAACATCGCTCGGCTGGTTTCTTTCATGATGATCGGTCGAAAGATTTATCGACGCCCCTACTATATAAAAAAGCAAACCTTTATACAAAATTAATGACAATCCAAGTTACGTTCGCAAAATTGAGGAGACGGCAAAGGATAAAAATAAAAAATCTTTATTTCTCTACATTTTCGTTCTGGTCACAAGCTCGACCAGATGGGCTTTTCCACTTAGAAATATTTATCTTTCCTACCCAGTCTACTACAAGTATCATCAATGAGTTTCTCTATGCCAAAGTCAAACAATCTGTCCATTATAGGTTCTGGTATATTTGTGCTGACAAGTCCTGTGACAGCCAAATTCTTTACAAGCCAACAGTTTTCACCACAGCAAGTCCTAGTCACAACCCCGACCAGGTGAGCTTTGAGGGTTCTACAGCGTAAGCTAGTTGGGCCCTTCAGCAGGAGGAGAGGTTACAGCAGCTGGATCGATAGGAGTTGGATTGGTAGGAGCTGGATCGGCAGGGGAGGCGGTTGGCAACGCAGGATCAGGATCAATCGGAGCAGTCGGAGAGACATTCCCTTGAGCTCGCCATTCTTCCTCTTCCGAACTAAGATCTAACATCTCGTCCGGCAACGCCTCTCATTCTGTCTCTGCTATCTCCTTTATCTCCTTAAGCGAAAGGCCAAGCTCAGAGGGGATCATCGGCTCGGCATAATCCTCAAAGGAAGGACCTTCTGACTTGTCAGCGACACAGACGCTATGGCAGTTCTTCAGGATGGAAAGCGCGAAATCAGAAGCGAATTCCACGCATTCCTCATTTAAATGCCGCGCCTTCCATCGCTTGATTGCCTTGATCCTCTCCTCTTTGACAGAGCTTTGTAGCTCCAGCAGTTCTCCCTCAGCCCTCAATTTCTCTATCTGAGCTTGCTGACAGTCACGAATGGCCTTCGCATGAAGCTCTCGATCCAATTTGGCCGCAGAGTTGGCCTTGAAGACTTCTTCCCTCATGTCCTCACACTCTTTAGCCATCCTTCTCTTCTCCTCCTCCTCCGAGGCAAGTTGAGCCCTCAACACGCTCCTATCTTCCTCCCAAAATTTCCTTTCCTCCTCCAAGGAAGAGAGCTAAGCACGTAAAAAGTCCTTCTCCTCTTTTGCCTCCGAAAGCTCAGCTCTCAAAACACGGACCTACTCATGAAGACCCCTTACTTCCCGGTCCAACAATTCGAAGGCTCCATCGAGCTGATCGAGGCGCTCATACGTGGCGAAGGAGAGCTCTAGACCCCTTACGCAGCTACGCATGAGACTACCCAACAGCTCCTTATTGTCCAATTTATCCAAAACCTCCTCGTCCCGGGGAGGAACAGCCTTCTGGGCAATTTCGAGGGACACGTCGATGTCCCTAAGCGATGTAGCCTCATCCAAATAGATTGTGGAAACCCACTTCCCAGAGTCGGTCGCTCGCTCCTTCCTCTTGCCTTTCTCTTTCTTCTTCTCTTTTTCCTTCTCCCTGCCTTTATCAGATGGGCAGGGCGGTCGATCAAGAACCTGAATGGTTTTCTTCCTCTTAAGAGGTGGCTCTACCTCTTCCTCCTCCCCCTCTATGACCGCTAGGCTCTCACCAGCTGGCCAGGTCATCATTGTTGGCTGCTTGGGGATAGCCGCTGGAACGAGCGCTGCAGACAGCTTGGGAACGGTCGGCTGAGCGACATCCGAGCTGCGATCCCCCTCTCTACCTTGCTCTTTTGCCTTCTTAGAAGGCCCCGCAACTCTACGCTGGCCTTTAGCAAAACTGGAGGACCCGGTGAAATCTTTGAGCTTTGCCATCGTTGCACAGTAACAGAAGCAGGTTAAAAACCGAAACCAATACCTACAAAGATAGCAAAGAAGTTAAACTACGGGGAATCAACCAGAAGAGGTAGTTTCTTCTCCTAGCCCGCTAATTCGAGGGGGGGTCGAGTAAGAATGAATCGGCCGAGGCTCCCCCGCGATATCCCCGAATGAGGCAATCGAAGTCATACCGACCGAGCGCCTTAATGCGATTGACCACCTCCCACTCCTCCTTAGTAAGGGACACATTTGAAAGATCATTTCACCGCTCGGCTAGAGGATATCTCCACGGCCTAGATTCAAAAGAAGATCTCGGGGGCCTCACAAAAAAGTATTTCGTCCTCCAAGCTTGGACTTTTGAGGCTGTTCCAGCCGGGCGATACCGCTCATCTCTATACTGAAGATGAGGTATCCCGGCCCCGACACTCGAGCTCTGGTTCATTCTTAAGAAATGGTGCAGGATGCCGACCGATGAGAGACACATGAACTGATGGCACAACAAGGCCAAACCGTTCATAAATCTCTAGCCGTTCGGAGGAATTTAGCTCGGCCTCAGCTGGTAGGCGCAACACACCTCGTCAATGATCGGGGCATATGGGAGTTTCATACCACTGACCGAGAAAAAGTTGTCTGAAACAGCAAAGTACCCTCCCGGATTACTATAAATCTGTTCGTTCTCGGAAGCCATTCTAGGTCCCCATGCCACCGGGATGTTATTCCTGATGACTGATCGATTCAATTCCCCAGCGGTCATCGTCGATGGGTCACTCGGCGGTTTCTCGACAATCTGCCCATCTTTTCGATCGCTCGTTGTGGCTTCTGCAACCCCCCTTACCTCCGTCACCGCCATCATTTCCGCCGCAATTTTGACCCTCTCGGCAGTATCATGCCCAAACCTAACTTCATCTCTAGGGCTAACTGACAACATAACTACGAAAAGGAAATTTGTGGGGTAAGGGTCAGAGAAAGGACGTACCTAGTTTAGTGGCAGGAGTTAGGGATTTGAACGACGGTGCAGTGAAACTCCGACGGTCGCAGGTAAAGAAATGCAGAGAGATGGAGAATAAGGAAGGTAAAAGAGGAGAATCCGATATGCAGAAATGGAAGCGAAGGAAGACTGTCGATTCCAAAATTTATAGCATCAACTGAAAGGGAGTACCAATCGATGTTGGACACGCGGTGAAATCCGAGCCGAGGTTGAACACGTGGCAAAATCTGAGCTGTGGTAAATTAGGGTCATAAAAAGAAAGGCCCAAAGCGGCGTGACAGTCGAAAGGACACGCATGACAGTGCATGACAGCTGCGCGGCAGTTATAAGGACGCATCGTTTCAAATTTTGAACGACGCCCAGAAGATACGTATCGTCAAGTAATAATTAGACCTAGCGTTGTGACAAGACATCGACGACCGATCGATCTCCCATCCTTAACACGAGTCAACCGATCATTCTATCCTCGCCCAAGCGGTTGCGCGCTAGGCGTAGAAGCCCGATCGGTTTTCTGTCCTAGCGGGAGCTACTGCGCATAGGGCATTGATCTTAGATCGACCGGCCTTATAGCGAGTCGTCACACAGACGAGTCGCACGATCCTTATGTACTCCTTCGACCCTTCTCTTTGATCAGACTAGAGGAGTAGGGGGCTTATGGTTGGGTCAGCCATACAAGGCCCAATCCCAGGCCCAGGCATCGACGGCCCAGTCGTAGGTGATAATCTTCCATGCAAACATAAAGACCTACGTAAAGACCTAGACCTAGAAAGCTATTCCATATATAAGGTACTATTTGGCCATGATACAGGTACGACATGACAACCCTAATTTTCTCTATTTGTAATCACCAAAACCCTTTCAAGAAGACTAACTTGAGCGTCGAAGGGGCCTGCTGGGAATCAACCCCCGGCGCGCCTTATTTGTTTTGCAGGTGTTCTTTAGCTGAAATCAGTCAGGATTATGGATCCAAGTAGCAACGTCCAGCCCCATTAAGTTCCGGCGAAACCAATCACTATCTATTATAATATCAATAACTTCTTCTAACAATAAGTTCTTTTAATAATAAAGTAATTATCTTGTTAATAGAATCTACAAAGTTTAGAACTAATCCAGAAAATCCATATAAATTTTTTTCTAAGAAATAAGAAGACATAAAAAATATCCAGAAATACAGAATATAATTATATTTCCAAATTAGAAGGCTCAATACCCTTCCATACCTATCTCTTTAGCAATTTGACCGGCATTCTAGCTCTAACCTTGAGAGGTAACTACCTTTGATGTCCCTTCAGTGAAGTTCAGCACAACCTTCTTTTGCTTCCTACCCGAAGGCGTAGACTAAAGAGTATAGGGGGAAAGTAAAGGTTTTTTTAAATAGACAATACAAATTGTATCTACAAAAGAGATTTTTATTTCATAGTAAGAGAAAATGTTACAAGAGAGACAGAGGATTCATGAAGAGCATGCCTCTTTACCTACAAAAAGAGCTTATTTTATACTAATAATTTACAAGCGAATTATAAATCCGAAACTTAAAATCTACATCATATATATTTTTGAAGTCCATCCTTATCAAGGTGAGATTCCCTTTCTTTTTCATTAGTTGAGGAGATTTTCTTTTCTTTTTCTTTATCGCCTTTTTTTAATCCATAGAGAATCTTTTCCTTTATTAAACGACAAGATTTCCTTATCACCTTATCTTTGCACCATAGCAGATGTTGGTAGTTTTCTAGTCCGAGTCACTATAAGTGTTGACTCCAGAATCTTCATCTTTATCTTTTCCTTTTAAAGATCTGATGCCACTTGTACATGTTGGACAAATGTTTTCCGTGTGCTTTCTAAGGTGGCAGCATCTCCTTTGTGCTTTTGGGCTTGATTTAATTTTTTCTCTCTCGATCATCCCTATCTTCATTTTAACAAAATTCTTTACAAGCCATTGGAGTCTTTTTGACTGAAGCTATCATTAGCGAGGAGAAATTACTTTTACCCACATAGGTTCTAAAGCCTTTTTTGAACACAACTTTCATGCTATAAATAATAGTCCTCATTTCAATTCCTCGACGGTAGTGAATATCAATTTCGTTGAACTTAGAAAATTCTTTCCTCAACTTAGTGTCTATCATAATAGGGAATTGTTCATATTTTCTGACTACGATGAAATGATATGCATCATATCATTCATTTTGTAAAAATCCTGACCATAAGATAATATCTTTAAAATTAAAGTGTCTATTGGAGTTATCCTTAGGTTGTTTAAATAACAATCTTTGACTCCTTCTTGAATCCATTTAGGAAGTGAAGAAATCTCAAGAAACTTTGGATCAATTAAATGTATAGCATTTATGGCGCCAAAATCGTACCAATCATATATTGCTTGAGTATGAGCTCCTTGTAAAAAAATTCAATCTAGGATATATCCTTGAAAAGTCAATGTAGTAAAATTCATTATTTTGGAGAGAATATAAGTCTCTCATTATCTCGAAGTGTGCTTGAATAGTAGGATGATTTATAGGAGAATTTTTAATCATGATATTTTTAGGTATCTGAGATTTTTTTAGAAGTATCTGGTCTTAAAGAGATTTTATCAGGAGTAACAACCTTTGGCTGAATTTGTTGATGTATAGGAGAAGATCCAATAGATTTAGACTCTTTATTTATCTAAATTTTTTTGAGCAACTTATAAAGTTTTGGCTCAGAATAATTGAACTGATTTATCTTAGCTTGCCATATATGGCAAAGGAAAGAAGTAATTCAACTATCCCTTTTGATATCGAGGGAAATTTGGAAATATCAAGCAAATCTTTTATATGTGCTTGACAGGTGATAAGTGTAAATTACATTGTGTTTTAGGGCATAGTTTGATATGTATTTATCCGTTAATTCGATCATTTAGTATGTGTTTAAGTTAGAATTGTATTTGTTTGTTAATTATTTTTGTTTTAAGTGTTTTAAGGGTGAGTATAAGCTTTTGAGCTTAAATATTATGTTTTTGAGGTACCTTAATGTGTTTGCTAGTGTTTCAGGGTTAGTATCGAAGAACGAAGTAGTTTCGAAAACATTCGGGCTGAAACAACGACCCATGACTACGATCGTGAAAGAAGCTCCAGGAATGGCCCACGATAGATGTGAGCCACGATTGTGGCCTACGTCGGTTAGACACGTAGACACTTACGAATTTCATATTTTGAGGGATTTTTTTAGACCTTTCGGACCTAGAAAAGTCCTAGCGTTACCCAAAATATAAGAGACTATTTAAAGGATAAGAAGAGAAGAAAAAAGGGGAGCTTTTCAGCAGCCACTTTTGGAAACCCTAAGAGGGAAAAAGGAAGAGAAAGAGAGGAGGAAAAAGAAGCAGTCTCGACGTGCTTCCCAGATCAGGAGGTTTCCCGACATTGCTACCTTCCTAGATCGTCCGGTCTAAGTTTCTATTTCCTTTTTGTTTCAATGTTATTCATGTGTAAAGTTAGGATGGATTGTATGATGATAGATGGTAGAATGTTGATGATGTTCTAACTCTTCTTTGGGATTTTATTTTGATTTAATGATAATTTAGTTAATTGTGTTTATTGGATGAATGTTATGATTTGATTGTGTCCTTGTATAATTCAGTGATAAACTAAGAGGGTGAACTGAATTAAAAATGATTAAATCGAATTAGTGAGAGTTAGTCAATTTAATAGAAACTGTGATAAATCATATTGGTAATTGTGTAGACAGAGATCCCGTGTGATATTCCGATAGTTTATTAGAGTGCTTCAGATCTAATTATGGTTTTGATTAATTTATGAATTGAGAGATTACAAATTTCATAATCCAATTAGGGTTTATAAATTATGGTTAATGGTTATAACTCGAGAGAGAATAATTAACCCTAAGATTGTCTAGAACTGACATGCATTGACGCATAATCAGCTAGGTTAGCATTAATAATAGGTAAAATCTCCTTTCTCATAACTTGGTAGATTCTTGATTGATTTCCAATGTGCGTGCTTATTACTCAATTGTTAATTCTTTCGTGTTTAATTTCTGAATTAATTGATTGAATTCAATTCTCATATTTACTTCTTGTTGCATTGTTTATTTTTAGTTTCATATCTTTTCAGCCTTAGATTTTTAGGATTAGATTAATCCCCCTCCTTGTGGGATCGACACCTCTTATACTCCAGTTGTGACCTGTGCGCTTGCGGTATTTGAGGGCTTATAAACTTTAAAGCTCGAACGACATAATCAATAGGTATCTATATCTTTAGACATTTGATGTAATAGACAAATATCTCTTCTTTAGGGCTGGCCATCCTCGGTTAAAAAATCAGTAAGAATATTATTATTAGATTTAATAATTTTAATATCGAAAGTATATTCAACTACTAAAGTCTGCCATCTTATATATCTCTTATATTTAGGTTTAGAAGGCAAATTATTATGAATAAATGCTTTTACCTGAGTATTATCAGTTCTTAATAAAAATCTTTTTGGTAATAAAAAATAATAAATTTTTTGATAGCTTTTTAATACTGCCAATAATTTTTTTTCATTTATACAATATTGCTACTAAGTATCTGTGTTCTTGAGGTATACCTGTAACGAGACTCATTAGTTTTAACATAAGTATCATTATAATCTATCTTTTTTAATACTTTGCTCCATACATGATTAGAAGCATCGATTTCAAGTACTAAATTATCATTGTTAGAAGGTAAAGAAAGCTTAGGTAAAGTAGAGCATAGAACTTTAATCTTCTTTACTTGTTCAATCAAATAAGGTGAAAATTCGGTGATATGTGTTAGCCTGGGACAAATTGGTATCAGAGCCTTGTATAAAATTCTCCATTTATCTATAATTAGGAGGTATTTTTATTTATAGAATTAAACCAAATATCTGTTTCTCCATTGGACTTTTAATATATTTATTTTCTATTTCCTTTTGATTTATCATTTCAATAAAATTATGTAAATTCATAATCTATTCTTGAATTTTTTTTTATACTTAAAAAAGAATAGTGTTTCTATAATATTCTATCGTTTTTTAATTTTAGCCATACATGTTTCCTATTTTTAATCTGTGAGGTTTAATCTTTAAATATTTATCTTCCTCCATTTAAGTGATAAAGTTTATAATGATTAGTTAGTTCTAAATGAGTTTCTATCTGCAATTTTTTATATTGTTGATATCTGTTATTAGATTATTTAATCTTTGTTTTAATAGCTTGTATGGAATTTTCTGGCAGTTTGAAAATAACAAATAATTATATCTATTTGTAAGATTATTTAATTCAATTTGAGATTTTTGTACAAGAGTATCAAGTTTATTTATTTAATAAAATATCTAATTATAGTGAACATAATCACTCATATCCTCTTTCTAGATGTAACCAATAATGTTCAAAAAAGCGAAGATGTAATATCTTATATTCCTTAGAGAGATAATAATTTCGTTCTTATGCTCTCTATTAGACTGATTGAAGTATAAAAAGATATCTAAAGTAAGTACATTAGCGAGTTTAATATGAGAATATATCTTTTTGAATTCTTGTATATGATCATTGTTCCAAACTATTCTTTTTCTTATATCTTCAATTTGATGATGAGCATTGTTCTCCTTAATAAAACTTATAATAGAATTGGTTAGAAGTAGGATAATAATCCCAACAAAATCTTGCCGATCAGGTGTTTTTAATTATAAATAAACCACATTGGTTTTTGAATAACTTTATGAACTTTTTTTTATACGACAACACATTTTAAAAGTTTTTTTAGCATTTAAAACGCTTTCATTCATTGTGACTTGAGATTAAGCCTTAAAGCATTAATGTGAGCAAAGTGATAGTATATTTGAGTTTTTTTCATTTGCAGTTGTTTGTTCAAGATGGTTTTGGGTATTAAGTTGTGGTTTCTCTTAACCTTTAAAGAAGAACTTGTAAGATAGTTCATCAACCCACATAAAAAAAAAAGTTTTTAAGAAGGTTCTCTTTTATTTAAAAAATGAAGATAGTAGAATTCTAAGTGAGATTATTTAGGAAGTGATTGTGACAAAACCACTATAAATATATTTGAACTCCCTTTCCTTTACTATCCTCATTTTAATTGTTTCTATGTCATTTAGTTGAATAATTTGAGATTTTCATTGCATAATTTTTCTTATTCTAAAGTTAGGTATGTTTAGACCTATAAGTGTCTAGTATTAAGCTCTCTTTTATCCAATTTCTATATATCAAAACCTTTTTGCATATTAAAAGATCAAATATCTAAATAAATGAGTGGTATGATAATGTGGAATAATAATTACAATTGAAAATTAGAAATTACACAAATGTAATAAACATTAAAAACATGGATGAAGTTGGCTTATACTAAGATATATCTTCTTTACTGTATGAAGAATGAGATGAAGAAAATTTTATGTCACAATTAAAGTTATCATTATTTGGAATAATATCTCCTGGCATGGGATAATAAGGTCTTTATTGAAGTAGGTATTCTAATTTTGATGTAAAAGGAATATTAAACTCAAATTGTGAGTTATTAATAGTAATATAATCCAAACTTAGGTGGTTTGGACATATTATGAAGAGACATCCTAATGCTCCAATAAGAAGATGTAAGAAGATTGTACTTAGAGACTATAAGAGAAAAAAGTAAGACCTAAGAAAAACTAGGGGAGGTGATCACAAATAATATGACTCTACTAAAGCTTAAGAAGGACTTTGCCCTCAGGAACCAAGATACAAGTCAAGGATCTTACTTAAAGAGGTTCTTCTCTTTCTCATAGGGTTTTAAAACTTTTTTCCTTCAAGTCTTGTGTCTTGTATTTAACCTAAACATTTTATTTGTAGTACTTCTCCTTCAGTTATTTAGCCTAAACATTTCCTTCTTTCACCTAACGATTTTCCTTTTTCTTTTTTCCAATTGCTTGCTTATTTGTTTTTTTTAATTTATATATCTTCTTTCTTTTTTGTTTATTTATTTACTTATTCTATCTTTTATTTTTATTCTTTACCTTTTTATCTCTATTATATTATTTATTTTTATTATTATCCTTTCATTTCTTTTTCTTTTTCTTTTTAAATTTTGTGTCTTTTTATTTTGATTTCGAATTTCTTTGCTCCTATTTTATTTTATTATTATGTTTTATGTAGTTATTTTTTATATTTTTGGCATCTGTTTTCTTCAAATAGTTATAAAATTTTTTTTTCTTTTTTCTATCTCCTGTGGGTTTATCGGAAAGAACCTATCTACTAGTTAGGGATAATGATGTCGACTTCTGGACCTCCCCAGATCCTGTATCTCAATAATACTTATACTAAAATGAGGAAGTTGTTGTTATTGTTGTTGTAATTAGTTATAGTAAAAGTAAATGGCAAAAGATGCATTTTAAACATTAATGTTTACATAAATTAACTTGAACCTGAACATTCAGAAGTATTAAAAAATTATCCTACCATTGTACAAATCATTTACTTGAACCTCAAGTTGATAGAAATTTCCATCAAGGTTCCATTTACAAAATGTATAGGTGGCTTTTTAAAAATTAATTAAGGGTCTAGCTTGCCAGTTGATCATGCTAGAAGGAAATTTGAAATCCAATACTTTTTCTAAAACCTTTTTTTTTAATTTTATCTTTAATTCCTAAATCATTTGGTAACCAACTGGATTTTTATGAGGTTGTTGCAATTTTAATCAAACATAAATAAGAAGTGTTTAAAATCTGCCCTAATAACAAAATTAATGAGACAATGAATGTAGTTACCATGGGAGGCAACAATGGGTTCCACTTTACAAAAACCATATGATTTTTGTTTATGGCGCGAACCTAAGTAGTAATTAGTGTGGATTAAACTTTATCCAAATACAACATCCAAGTCCCAATATTATGATGGTATTTTGAATGGATAAGAGATATTCAAATTAAGCAATACGAATGGTAATCTTATTGGGCCAAATCCTATCTTTATTCCCAAGTAGATGATAATTGATCAAATAGAGCTAAAGTACCATCCTCACGGTATTCATCTGAGCACAAATTTATTATAGCTGAGGGCTAAGTGGTGGAATTAATTTAATGCTTACGATTGGTTCATAATACATAGTAAGGAAGGCAAGTGTAATCATTTGAGTAACTTTCTCTTTTCTTTTTATGGGAACTTGCAATATGTTTTCCTAAGTTAAAAGGAAATGAATTAATAAAACTTCCCTTAAAAGGGTTAGTGTTTATGATAAACAGTAGCAAAACTACAATTTTATGCAATAACACAAAGGACCAATCTAACAAGTTCTTGATGTAGATCATTAAATATACTTGAGTTAACAAATATCATCATTGCACGTTATTCAAAGGTTAAACAACTGACATAGGGTTTTAACAAAAGCCTTAAATGTATTGGTTTATTCCTTGGAACACTCTTTTATTTCTTTCTTCCTATAGAGCATAGATTTTGTGACTTGACACTAACTTAAAAACAATAGAGTCCTTTTGTGAGTGAATCTCACTCGTACTACCCAAGTTAAAAGACGTGTTCAATTATATATATATACTATTAGATCCTACAAATTTTCTAAGCATGTTTCTAAAATGTATTTGTAAAATGGCATGTTATAAAGAGATGCTCTCATGTCTCCAAGGATTGACTGTAGAATTTACAGTTATAATTATATAATGCCATAACCTTTAGTTTGTTTATGGTTTGCAACTTTTGTTTGAATGCTATCTACAGCATTAACGATGCCTTCATAGAGTCACTTGATAATTAGACTATCCTCCACCATTTAACTCTCATAGTGGGTTCCCTAAAGATTGAAAAAAAGGAATCATTTGTGAAGGTTTTAGAGCTATATGTCAACCATATAATCTTATATTCTTCTTTCACGTTAGATTTGAAACCAGGAACTAAACTTATGATAATAGCAAGAACTTTTTGACTATAATGTCATTCTCCATTAAAGATGATGTCTTCAATCTTAGTTAAAAGAGGAATTATACATTTCAATCTATGAAGTTCCAAAAATATGAAGAAAGGACCTAGTTAAGACTAGTTTGCGAACCAATACCATATTCTTTTACGATTACCAATTAAAACTTTCATAGCTTAAGTTATATTTTATCTTAACCTTGACAATTGATTGAGAGTCCAAGAGTAACCTATATTGGCTTTAATAGACTAAAAGGTTTTGTTCTTAATTAAGTAGGAGCACATCTATCTCACCTAAATTAGTTCATTATCGTCAAAAAGCTTCCATATTCTTTTAGCCAAGAGCATTTTATTAGTGGTTTAAATTGATTTTATGTGTAAACCTCCTTGTCCTTTTATTAAGCAAAATCCAACCACCTTACTTAGTAACAGTTGCATTATCAACTTTACCTGATTAAAGAAAATTCTTTAGGATCCTTTCCACTTACTTGATCATGCTTTAAGGAAGGTATATATGAAACTCTAATGTAAGTGAAGATCATTTAACATTGTTAGTATGAGCTAAAGTCTACCTACATAAGATAGAAACTTAGATTATTTAACATTGTTAGTATGAGCTAAAGTCTACCTACATAAGATAGAAACTTGTTGTTCCATTGGTCAATCGTCTTTTAAATTGAGTCAAATAAAGTCTAGCATTCTTTATAAGAGATTCTTTTTTTGCCTGAGATTAGGATTCCTAGATATTTAAAAGGAAAAATTTGACTACCAAGATTAAAAATATTTATGAGGACTTTATTCATTACTCGTGAGGCAGTAAAGACATCAATATGGCTCTTACTCTTGTTAATAGAGACACATGACAAAGTAATTCGGTGAATCCATGAGCAATTCCACTAAAGCAACATCAACTCCATATAATAATAAGAGATCATTTGCAAAAGAAAATTGGTATAGTTGTAAATTTTTTACATTTTTGATGAAATTTGAATTCTTTAAGTTTACAACCTTGTGTTCCAGCATTCTAGATAACAGTTCAAATCACAAAACAAATAGGTAAGAGGAGAGTTGATCCCTTTATCTTAGACCCCTTAGCACCTTGAAAATAAATGGTTGCTTCTCCATTAACAAGGATTATACAAATTAATGTTGAAATGGAGTGTTTTATTTAGAAGATGAAGATGCTTAGGAAATCAAATACCTATAATGTGTCGAGTATAAAGCTCCAATGTAATAATTCAATGTTTTATTAAAGGCGATTTCAAAGTATAACTTATTAGAGTTTGTTTATTATTGTAGCTTTTAAACAACTCTTAAGCTAGCATCAAATTGTCACCTATACTCCTGCCTTAGATAAATGCACCTTCAGTAAAACTGACGAATAATTTTAGCACCTCCTTTAACCTTTTAGCAATCAGTTTAGAGATGATCTTATAAATAATATTATAATAAGATATAAGCCTAGAATCATTAAGGGAGTTGTCATTTAACTTTTTCAGAATAAGGCAAACAAGGGGTTTGTTTAATTCTCTAAGAAGTTTATTCCCTACAAAGAATTCTAACACAATAGTTATGATCATATTACCTATTAGATGATGGATTTTTTGGAAAAAGAACATATTTAACTCATCGAGGCCTTAAACTTTATCAAGATATAACTTGAACAAAGTTTCTTTGATTTCTAAGGCATCAAAAGACTTTAGGAACTCATCCTCCTCCTATTGAGAGATAAATGATTCAATTTCAATTCCTTAATCTCCTCCTGTTATCTAATAATGTTTCCATTGCTATCTTTTAAAGAGCAAATCTTTTGGAGTTACCTCTACTAAAAATCCTTCATCTAACAGGTAATATGATCATATTACCTTTACCTTTAAACCTTTGTTGTCATTTACATTTATTGAGATTGAAGATACTATTAACAACTTTGATAATTTAGTAATTTTTAGGGCTGAAGGTAAATTGATAGTGTAATGATTAAAGTTGCAAAAGCCCTTGTAGCTAATCCGTTAGTTGCAATTTGATGTATGACATAGTTATTATGTTTGTGTATTAAGTTAATTGTTTTAATACTAAAGGTAAAATCTTGTAATAATTACTATGTAATTGAAATTATGATGAGGTCATAATTATGAGATTCAATTTACATTTATGTATTGTTTCTAAATTTTCCTAGTTATAGTTTCATTAAGACGGGATATTGTTGAAATGGTAAAACTAGCAAATATTATATTTCTTTCTTATGAAGAAAGTAATTGATCTCATAAATTATAAGTATGGAGATACTTAAACTAATATATGGGTGCTTATTAGAGAATAAGTCACTGAACTGACTCAACTATGAGAATCCCAAATGGAATATTACTTATGTGTCTATGGATTTTCTTATAATGATGGTTGTATAATTGATCCTTAGACTTGAGGTTACCAAGGTATCTTGTATAAGAATTACTATGTTTTAATGCTACTTTTGAACTGTCCTAGGATAATTCAATTGGTAATACTTGGATGCAGTATGAATTATACGAAGATAATTAAGTAAGTCAATAAAGAATTTTTCATTCTAAAGTAATTAGAGAGAATGTTTTACTATTCTTAATTAGTAGTGGTTTGTAAAATTCTCTGGCCAGAGTGAATTGACATTTAAAAAGATGCTTTCAAATATCAATTATAAATCAATTACTAATTAGCAAGAAAGAACATGATTGGATGAAACTAGTAAACACTATATCCATACTCTTTCTAATTGGAACATTGGATGAAAAAAAGGTTTAAATTATACATCATAACAATGCATGGACAAGTTAAGTCAAACCACTTTGATATTCCTGATATTTTAGTGGTCATGATATGTTGTTAAACGTCAATCTTTTTCAATAATTATAATTTTTTTAATTGGAGAATTAAGGATAAAGGAGTTTCAATTTATTTTATTCTATTTATAAATTAGAATTAGAATTTATAATCATTACCAATATATTAGGAACCTAATGGGTCACATATTAAAGATTAGCTTCTGAAGCTATCAATTTTAATTAAGTTGGACTTAATTATAAAGTTTGAGAAACTTTAAGGATCAAATATGAGAATTTGATTTTATTAAAATTAAATTAATTATAATTAGAGTTTGACTTTAATTATAATTAAGTTATTTAATTTTAATAAAAAATTTAAAACCCTAATGCTTTTTCTATAAATAGGAATAAGCATAAGGGAGTTAGCATTATGCTTAATTCCTCTCAAGAGTTGAGAAGTTGCTCTATGGATACTATTAGAGGCTAGACAATTAAACAACTCATGATTGACACTTCAAAAAGCTTTCAAAGGATTTTCAACAAGAAAAATGAATCAGATATGATTTCTTATTTAATTATTCAAGTTATTCAATTATCGATATTCGATCGAAAACTGTAAAAATTTTATTTTTTCGTTACACCTGTGATTTGATCATGATTGATTACTAACATTAATATCAAAGCCTCCTTTAATTGTTTAACTTGAAATAATGGCTTGGTTGTTAGTGATTTGACAAGAAATTAAGGTTTGATGTCTTAAAAACATGAATATTTTCAAGAATAAATTTCTTGCAGCTCCCTTTTGTCTATTCTCTGCGGTTATTTCTTGTCTTTGTGTTCTAGATATTTTCTCCTCAACATTTTATATTTGTTCTGTTTTTGCATGGTTAGTGTACTGAACAGTAAAACCCTCAAATTAGAAAATCATATTTTGCTTTGCATATGTTGTTTACTTTAACCTCTGCGTTTATGCTTTGGAATTTTGCTTTTGCATATACTCCATGTTTATGTTTGTTCAAACCTTTGCATTGCTATTTTGGCTTGTGCTACTTGGTTGAAAATTGAATCAATGTGTGCACTGATGATTTACCCACTAACGACGAATCGCCACTAGTGGTAGGTTGCACCAGTGGTGACTTGCCACTGGTTCAGCCAAGAACCAGTGGCGTCGCCGCTATTAAAGAAGGCAGTTAACCCTTAACTATAACAAGCAATACAGTGTGGAATCACCGATGTTAGGGAACCGTGGCAGTGTGGAGGCGGGAAGTAGGCGACTGTATGGACAGAAGAAGTATGGCCATAGTTTTCTAAGAAAACAATGGCTATACGTGTGATACACGCGTCCCATGTTGAGGAGACAGAGTCTGGTGACACACATCTGGCACGTGACGCACTAGTCAATGATACTGCACGCGCCCGTAGGCATTATTCTAATGCATGCACCAATAGTTTTTTATTTGACTTTTAATGTTTTTAAAGCCTTAATTTTAATTAAATTATTTTAATGGAGATTAAATTAGTTTATATTCCTAATAATTGAAAAGTATTTTTCCAATTTTTGAAAATTATTTTTAAGGGTTAATTTTTATTGGGAATATTTTTTAATTTTTCAAGAAGTTGAATTATTAAATTAAATTAGTTATCAAATTAATAATTAGAATCAAACAAAGGTTTTAAATAACTTCTTTCATAATTATATTATGTTTGAAATTACGAATATAATGAGATTGTATTATTTTGACGAGACCAAAATTTTTTAAAAATTTAAATCCCTCAATTCAATATTAGGTACACGTTAGGAACGTAATAGTTGTCATGCTTTATTTAAGCATAAAATCAAAGTTCTGTTTATTGTTTGATTTGTTGAGTAAACTAAAGGCCACTTTAACACAAATATATTTTATCTTAAATTAATGAGACCTACTTAACTAAATTTGTATCATTTGGATGAGCAAACTTATGATCATATGGATTTAGAGGTAGGGTTAGGAATAATATATATGATATATTTTGGAAAAGAGTTATCACCTAACGATTCTAGGAGCCACATAAGATGTGATTAATAAAGTTGTTATCTACCTAATTTAAATTTAGTTGGTTTGTTAAACAAATTCAAGATCAATTATTTTTGATTGGGATCTTAGCCCAGTAAGAAATTATTTGATCATTTCTCGATTTAATAGTTAGAGCTATTATTTTGAATAAAATATTGAAGGTAATCAAATATTTTTAAGGTACTTATTTTATTTGTTTTGGGTATAAACTAATACTTGCTCTTTTATGTCTTTTGAACATCGAATCAAAAGATGAGTACCAATTTGACGTTGAGGAGCATCATGGATGCTAACAAACTAACCAGACTTAACTTTTTAGACTGGTTTTGAAACTTGATAATATTTCTCAGGAAAGAAATGAAGCTATACATTCTTGACACTCCTATTCCACTAGAGCCTAGTTCAAATGCGACTGATGAGGTTTAGGAGAGATATTAACATTATATTGATGACGTTAAACAAGCTACATGTATGATGTTGGCTAGTATATCTCCAGAGCTTCAAAGGCAGTATAAGAATATGGATGCACCTATTATGATTCTGCATCTCAAGGAGTTGTTTGGCACACAAAGTAGGGTAGAGAGGTATCAATTCTCTAAGGCGTTGTTTCAATGCAAGATGGTAGAAGGATCTTCAATTAACCTACATATGCTAAAGATGATTGGGTATATTGAAAAATTAGTCTAATTAGGTTTGTCATGGACTATGAGTTGATCGCTGATCTGGTGCTGTAGCCTCTCAATTCAAGTTTTTCATAGTTTGTTATGAACTTCCACATGAACTAAAAGGATATGCTTGAACTACTAAATATGCTCAAGACTACCGAAGGGTGCCTTAAGAAGGAACCCATTTCTGTACTTGTTGTGGATTCTTCCAAGAGCAAGAAAAAAGGCTCTAAGAAGAATAAAAACAAGAAACAGAAGGCTTCTGCTAATGTAGTAAAGCCTAAAGGAGGTATCAAGAAGAATAACAATAAAAAGGCACATGCTTTCATTGCGGAGTCAAATGACACTAGAAGAGGAATTGCCCATCTTATTTTACTACCCTAAAAGATAAGAAGCTTAAGGAAGCTGTCTCTTCACATACGTTTATGATTGAGATCAATCTTTCTACTTCTGTTCCACATATTTGGGTATTAGATATCGGATGTGGTTCTCCTATATGTAATAACATGTAGATGTTAACATGGAGTAAATTATTGAGGAAAGGCAAAGTGGACTTGTGATTTAGTAATAAAGCAAGGGTTGCTACATTACCTGTAGGAACTTGTAGTTTAGCTTTGCGTTATGGCCTTGTATTAAAACTAAATAATTGTTATTATGTTCCATTACTACAAGAAACACCATTTCTATTTCTTATTTAGATTTGAATGCATTTATCTTTATTATTAAGAATAATAGTTGTTTGTTTTATAAAGATGATGTTTATTATGGATTTGGTTTACTTACAAATGGTTTTTATGAATTAGATCTTAAAATGTCTGTTCTTAACATAAATAGCAAGAAAAGAAAGTTAAGTTACCAAAATCCATCTTATTTATGGCATTGTAGGTTAACTCATATCAATGAAACTAGAATCATAAAGTTATATAAAGAAGAATATTTGGATCTATTTGATTATGAATCATATGAAACTTATGAATCTTGTTTGTTAGGAAAGATGATCAAAATACCCTTTAGTGAAAAGGGAGAATGTTCCAGTGAGTTACTTGAGCTAATACATTCAAATGGATATAGACCTATGTCTAGTAGTTCTCAAGGTGGATTCTCATACTTTATTATGTTCACAGATGATCATTTTAGATATAGTTATGTGTACTTGATGAAACAAAAGCCTGAATCATTTAAAAAGTTCAAAGAATTTAGACTTGAGGTTGAGAAACAAACTGGTAAAAGTCTTAAAACACTTAGATTAGATCGAGATGGTAACTCGTTTTAGGGATATGCCATTGAAACCTCGTCTTACCTTTTAAATAGAGTTCTATCTAAATCGATTAACAAGATACCATATGAGCTAAGGATTAGTAAAAGACGAAGAATTTCATATTTAAAGATTTGGGGATGTATGCTTATGTGAAACGTGTTATATCTGATAAGCTTCAAACTAAATAAGATAAATGCAAATTTGTGGGGTATCTTATAGAGACTATCGAATATCAATTTTACCTAGCTCTTGAGCAAAAGATGTTTATCTCAAGACATGCTACATTCTTAAAAAGATAACTTATTCTCAAAGAAAGTAGTGGGAGTGAGGTAGAACTTAAAGAAGTTCAAGAACCATTAATTCACATCGAGATGGAACAAGAACCTCAAGTTGATATATATGATGTATAAATGAGGGTTCAAAAGACACACAGTTTGTGATGCATTAGTAGGATACGTCATCCTCCCACTAAATTAGATCTACATATTGAAAAGGGAAACGATAATGTATCACTCATTTATGATGACTATACTAATTTTAAAGAAGCAATGTCTAACACTGATTCTTTAAAATGGCATGAAGCCATGAGATCTAAAATGGAATCCATATATGCTAACCAAGTATGGACTTTGGTGGATGCACTTGAAGGTATTGTACCTATTGGATGTAAGTGGGTTTTTAAGAGAAAAATTGATATGGATGGTAATGTACATACGTACAAAGCGAGATTAGTGGCTAAAGGTTAAGAAAAACAAGCAGTTGATTTTGATGAAACCTTTTTGCCAATAGCTATGCTAAAATCTACAAGGATCTTATTGGCTATAATTGCAGATCATGATTATAAAACTTAGCAGATGGATGTCGAAACAACATTTCTCAATGGGAATTTGCAAGAGAATGTGTATATCACACAACCTGAAGGTTTTGAATATGAGAGATTTGGTAATTAAGTATGTAAGTTGCAAAAGTCCATTTATGGACTTAAGCAAGCGTCACAAAGTTAGAACATCCGTTTTGATGAGATAATCAAAGAGTTTGATTTTGTAAAAAATGTGGATGAACCATGTGTCTATAAGAAAGTTAGTGGGACTGCATCCGTTTTCTTAATGCTATATGTGGATGACATATTGCTGATTGGAAATGACATACTTATGCTTCAGTTTGTAAAGATTTGGTTATCCAAGAACTTCTCCATAAAGGATTTGAGAGAAACAGCCTATATTTTGGGAATAAAGATCTATAGAGATAGATCAAAGAGGTTGCTTGGGTTGTCCCAATCCACATACATAGATAAAGTGCTAAAGAGGTTTAGCATAGAGAATTCCAAAAGGGGATTCTTACCCAGGTCACATGAGATTTCTCTTTCATAGAGCATGTGCCTAAAGACACAAGAAGAGAGAGATAAAACGAATTGTATTGCATATGCTTCGGTAAGTGAATTAATCATGTATGTGGTAGATGTATAATTGATCATATATTTTAACCTCATATTTGATGTATTTTGCTTGATATTTCATACTTTTGTTATATATTTGGTACTTAATTTGTTCCAAGTGTGTTTATAGAGTATAATTGCCTTCATGGACTTAAAGGAGAAGAATTCAAATGAAAACACGACATAAAATGAAGATTTGATGCACAGAAGGGATGCACGACTGTGTATATGTCTATGCACTTCTCCTAGGTCGTGTAGTCTTACAATTTTCAGAGAATTTGGTGATGTACGGTCTAATGTATAGTTGTTCACAATATTGTGCATAAGCCAAAACCTTAAAATTTTACGTAAAAAAGACATTTTCGAGGCACAATTATACATGTGGAGATTGTTCTCAAAGGATGATTTTGGTTTGGAGAAGTGGAAAAAATGAAGAAATCATTGAAAGATCCATCGGAATACAAGATCAACCTCTATATAGCAAGAATATTCGATAGAAGACAATCAAGGAGATTCAGAATTATGAACTTATCATTTTCAATTCAGAATTGTGAACCTATTGTTTTCAATTCGTTTTTCTTTCAATGTATGTTTGATTTCATTTTCAATAATGTGTAACTAAACTTTTTGTTAGTATTTAGGTTAGATGAACCCTATGTTAATACTTTGATATGATTTGATTATATTATTAATGCAATTGGTTTGATTGTTATACAGTGATCGGATTACGTGTTTTATTTATGTTCTAATAAACCTAGGAATATTAGATCATTATCTAATTTTATACCTAGAGATTGATAAATCCTAGGTTTGAATAGATCTACTATAATTGGAAGGAGTTGATTGCAACCCTAGAGATAGGATGACTTAAATCTTTCAGATTAGGATCAATCCTAATAGAGGAAGTCATATATCGGTAACATAATCCTATAAACTTTAACCTGAGTAATTCGGTTTAGTTGTTAGTAGACTTAACACCAGCTATTAGCATACCATAGGAATCTCCACAGTTCAATAAATCAACAAAACTTGCTTAATGAAAGAGCAATCTGTTAAAGGTTTAGGGAGATTTGAAACCTAGATATTAATTTTTTGATATCAATAATTTTCTTAGTGCTTCTATAATTCTCTATTTAATTTCGTTGCCTATTTATTTTACTTACTTTAGTTTTATTTTCTTTATTCAAATCCAAAATTAATCTATAGGCTAGATAATATGAAAAAGGTAATTACTAGTAATCACTTTCTTTGTGGGATTAACCTATACTTGTTGGTACTAACTATAGTTATGTCGTGCACTTGTTGTTATTATAATATTGACTAACTCACAAAATAGTTAATTAGTATGCGATGATAAGTACTAGATTAGATTTCTCTTGTGTTTTAAGCATAACGAGCAGGTTTCAAGCTAATCTAAGTGAGTGTCTCTGAATGGTTGTGAAAAACATCTTAAGTACTTGAGAAGAACTAAAGATGTTTTCTTAATCTATGGACGAGCTAAACTGAGAGTTCAAGGATATTTAGATGCTAGTTTCCAATCAGATCTCAATGATAGTAGATCACAGCCAAGGTACATCTTCATTATAAATGGTGGTGTGGTAAGTTGGAAGAGTTCCAAACAACCAACCATTCAGTTTCAACAATTGAGGTGGAGTAAATTTCAGTGTCAGAGGCGGTAAAGGAAGCGGTTTGGATCAAAAAGTTCATTACTAAACTTGGAGTGGTCCTTAGCATTGTTAAGCTTATAGTATTGCATTGTGACAATAGTGGTGTTATTGTACAAGCATAAGAACCAAGATCTCATCAACGGTCTAAACATGTACTCAGAAAGTTTTACTTGATTAGGGAGATAGTAGAGTGGAAAGGCATAACATTGGAGCGAGTTCCAACTGAAGAGAATCTTACAGATCCTCTCACTATGCTATTGTCTTAAAAGAGACATGATCACCATATGGATGAATATAGTATTAGATACATAGGTTATTGACTTTAGTGCAAGTAGGAGATTGTTAGTTTATGCTCTTACAGCCAATCGGTTGATTGCAAGTTGATGTATGACATTATTATTTAATTAATAAAAAAATTTATCATTGTGTATTAAGTTAATTACAATTAAAATTTTAATATTAAAGGTAAAATTCTTGGAATAATTACTGTATAATTGAAATTATGATGAGATTATAATTATGAGATTCAATTTATAGTTACGCATTGTTCCTAAATGTTCCTAATTATAGTTTCAACAAGACGGGATATTGTTAAAACGGTAAAAGTGTTGGATCCTGTTTCCGGAACCCAACTCTTGCTTTGATCTAACAGTGCCCAACCTCTTCAAAATACCATAATACTTGAGCGTATTATCCAATAGGGTTATTTCCATGAACCTTTGTTAGCTATCATCCCATAAAGGTGGCGTGCCTATAATAGTCAAACATCAAGAAAACTTATTACTTTAACTCAACCATTTTAACAAAGAAGTCAATTATGAACATACACAATCGAAACTACTTCAATCTCTCATTTCATTACTAAAGCAAAAGAGTTTGAACAACTTTATTTAAATATCAAAAGCCACACAATTGGCTTATTACAAAATACAAAATAGCAAATTTGAAGCAATTCCCTTAGGCTCTTGATCACTTGATCTCTTAGCCATCACCTGAAGATGGGACAGAAAGGGGGGTGAGTTTTGGGTAACAGTTTATAAGGAAAATAAGCAAAATCGTTGAAAAGTTCATTTGTCATTGTAAATTCTCATTGAGTTCATAAAGCACTTGTTTCTAAAAATTCTCATCATGTAGTCAAAATTTCAAACTACAAAACATGAATGCATCAAACTTCTTCACATAACATAAACATATAAGCACATCAGAATAGCTTGGGTGGATCCAAAAACATAACGTACTACACATTTCCACTTAATGATCCTGTGTAACCGTGAACTTATGGGATTCCATAAAGGAGCTCCATGCCACTAGCGGGTAGGAGGGAGAAGCCTTTAATTTGGTCAATGTGCACGTGACTTAACTTAGGGGACCACCACAAACCCACATAACATGTATTTCTTAACTTGTCAACTTGTTGCCCAAAATGACACTTCTCCGAAACTTGATTTTTTTCATAAACATGAGAAATTTCGAAATCATTTATGAAAACTTGATTTCATAAACTTGTATCCTTTCAAAAAGAATCATTTTCAAAACCTTTTTCATAAATTATTAACACAATTCATATAGCAAACATATAACAATAAATGTAACACTTATGATGTAATTCAAACCATTTAACTTTCTTGATTCAATAAAAACATTAGTGGCTTATTTGCTCTATTATAAACATGTACCCACCTTGATTTCTTTACTTATAAACTTGCTCAAAATGCCTCTTCTCTTGTTCCTCTTACCTCTTTTGATCCCTTGATTCTTCACCAAATGAAGAGATCTTTAGTTCAAATGGAAGCTCTTCTCTTCCTCTACCTTTTTCCCTTCTTGAACAATCTCAAAGTCTCTTTTGAAGGCTAACACAATTGAAACCCTAGCTTGTTTTCTCTTCTTTCTCTCATTCTCTTCTTCTTTTCGTATTTCTCTCTCTTCTTCATGACACTCTCTCTTTTTCTTGTCAATTTTCGTTCTTCTCTCTTCTTAAAATGCAAGACCACAATTTCTTCTTCCTTTTATGCCCTTAATGAGTCCAAAAAGTTCATATTACCTTTCCTTATAGGCTTATGTTCTTTTAACCTTAAGTGTCTTGCCAAAAATACTCTTAAACATTATAACATAATACTTTCTTCTAGAAAGTGTTCCCGATTGTATTAAGTTCCTAATGACACCAAAATCATTCAATTGGTTCAAAAATCTGAAAGTATTGTCCCCAAATACTTTCAAACTGTTCTTAAATTGAAACAGTACATATACTCAACTTCCATCTAGAAATTGAAAGTCTCAAAGACTGAATTAGATTTTGATTTCTTCATACTATTTGTAGCTCCATGTCTCTAGTTTATTTTGAAACAAGAATCATCTCATTCAGAGCTCTACTTCTCCAGAAATCATCAAAATACCAAAGTATGTTCAGTAAAACATCCAATTCATACTCTTCCAATTGATACCTTTACTTTGATTCAAACAATCTTTTTCGAATCAATACCAAATGCTATCAAATTCTATGGAGGGACAGAAACATGTGTTAAGAATCTATGGGTTCCATAATCATTTCATTTTCAGGTCGGATAACAAGGTTATGCCTGAAAGAATCAAACATGATTTTGCCCTCAATCATAATGCACCTATCGTGGGACAATTGTCATAACTTTCAATAGAGATGTCAGATCAAGGTCATTCATGGATGGTTTGAAAGAAGACTTCAAGATATACAACTTTTATGAATACTTTGAAGACAAATTCTGTAACGCTGGACATTCGGAGCCCTTTTGTGTTGTACTGTATTTGGAGATACTAATGTATATTCATAAATACATGGTTGTATATGAGTTCAAAGATTTATTTGAATCCTTTTGGTACGTATGCTAGTGATATATAATGTTATATGCCCTTATATGAACTTGGAATTCATCGGTAATGCGAAATCTTGGAGATTTCCGACATATGAGTTTTTAAGTTGATAAAACTGAGTCCATTGGATGGATATGACCATGGTGGGTAAATTAAATGAGTTATAATGCCTTAGAGGTGATTAGACATGATTTATAGACTCATGGGACACTTAGAAAGCTTAATTGGAAAAGTTGATGTATATAAGGGCTTATTTGCAAATTG